>BSBM01000641.1:8432500-9032500 GCA_027924585.1 Larix kaempferi
TTTTTCAGCTAGAGAAGCTCAAAGTCGAAACCAAACTCTCCGATTATTAGGGAGCCATATTCTCAATGTGGCTTGAAAGGCTCACATAAGGTTTGGAAGGTTGTTCTGATCTACTTATTAGTCACACTTACATTTGAACATAACAGAATTCTTTAGCATATTGCAGTAGGAAGTTCAAATTTATGGATTTATTGTCGATTACATTAGCCTAGTCATTCTAGCAGTATAAAATTATCATTATTGTACACTTTCTTACAAGACTCAATTCCTTTTATATATTCTCAATGTGGCTTGAAAGGTTCACATAAGGTTTGGAAGGTTGTTCTGATCTACTTATTAGTCACACTTACATTTGAACATAACAGAATTCTTTGGCATTTTGCAGTAGGAAGTTCAAATTTATGGATTTATTGTCGATTACATTAGCCTAGTCATTCTAGCAATGTAAAATTATCATTATTGTACACTTTCTTACAAGGCTCAATTCCTTTTATTTGTCTGCTTCTTCTGATGTTCATGACAAGGAAAGAGCCCATATATTTTGCTGAAGATATTTAGAAAATATTGGATCCTTATTTTTTGTATGCTTTACAGATCTCTCCTTCTGGCTGACCTATATGCTAGTGGCCAGTTCTACATAATCAGAAATATCTGCTCTAAAATGCAAGACCAAAATATGTTTATAGATGATGATGCATCAAAGTCCAAGATGCCAAGAAGGAAACTTTTGTCTCAAACAACTTCTGGAGCTCAGTTTCAAGCACACAATGAGGCCGGACAAGAAGATGCACTAAAGATGCCCAAAACATCAAAAAATAGTCAGAAGAGTGGGAATTCTAAAAGAAAAGGGGACAACTCCAGGTCTCCCTCAAATGGCCTTCCAGAATCTTCACCACTCACTAAATCAGCGAATGAGTATCGAGCCTTGAGGCATAAGTACTTGATTCTAGAGGAAGAAGGCTCTTCTCTAGGAGATGAGCTGAAACAGGTAGAGAGTGAGGTGAAAAATCTAGAAGAGGAGAAACTTGCACTTTTGGATGAGCTGGTTGTGTTGGAGGGTTTGGTTGAACGTCCAGGTTCTGAATCTCCCATTGGAAACATTTAAGCAGAATACCAGTGTATTGTTTCTGAACTTTGCTTAGGCAGATTGATTGTAAAATTTTCATGAAATCATTCCCTGAAGGATTTATGCCACGGTTTATTTGGGTTGCTTGACAAGTAATTGCAGCACATGTTTATGCTTCAGCATCAAGCCTCTCTGATGTCCCTGCCCTGAATGATTAAAGAGCTTTGGTATCTATGTTCGGTGCTAAGGTGGCACCTGCTTAGATGACTAATACAATTTGTTTTTTTAAAAACTCATGGAATTATGTCTATTACTACTACAGTTTGAATTCTTGCTTTGGTTCAATCGTGATTATTTTCTTATCTGTTGGGCAAATCTTGTTATTCTTTAAAGCTGGGCATACTCACTTTGATTCATGCTGCTACATAATTATCCGAAAAGTTCTCTTTTTGCTAGTGTTCAATATAAACCTCTCAACCTGTAAATTCATCAGTTGCATAGAAATGGAAATCGATGAAATATGTAATTTAGGAACAGTAAGAGATTTTCAGCTTCTCTCAAAGTCCAAAAGAATTTTGAAAAGGTGAGTAACGGGATATTGGTATTATCTGCTGCAATGAGTATGATTAATCCAACACTTAAACCATAAAAGCTATGCGTCAATTTTCAAATGCAGAGGCAACACACAGTTCTTATAGTGGGCTTGTCATATGTCAAACAATTTGTTTACAAGATTGATATCACCTGGGCAATAGAAGGAAATATTTTCTACAGCTGAAAAGTATGTTACTAGAGATGGCACATGGTACCATTTCTCCAAGTAAGTCGAGAAATACAATGGTGATGAAATACCAATTCTTAGGCGTTGTTCTGCCCAAGTTAACATTTTTTAAAATCAGCGATTTAAAAAAGGTGAAAGAAAATAAAAACCTAAACAGGGTGAAATGTTAATGCAATTTGTTTGTAACATTGATACATTACATATATGGTTAGCAGAGGTTGTTGCTTGTAAGAAATGCCGTGTCCCCAGTTGCAGTTCCATGAACCAATCTATCCTGCTCCAGTCCAAGCGGTTATGCAACCCTCTATATAACTTACAAGATCGGTCCAAAAAGCAACATTCACCAATTCAAAGAAAGATGCGTTTTTTGATCTTTTATAAATTGCGGAATGGTTCAAGGAAAATCTCAAGGTGAACTCCCCGTGACTCTGTCACCAAAGCTTCTAACATTACCTACATCCAAACGAAATAGAACACTGCTTTTCATCCATACCAAAGCTACTGTGATTGCCAAAATGAGAGTTAAATGCCAAAATGAGTGCTACCTGGCAAGAATGCCTTTTGAAACAACCTAGGAATAATTTTTATTATGCAGTAATTATATTTCTCATGGAAGAGTAGATTTTCCTAAGAGCAAAGGATTAGCCACCTAATTGATAGGCATGAATGAAGCAGTATGGAGTTGATGAGGTTGTAGGGACAAGATAATATGTGTGCTTATCTAATGAATTTTCCCGAGTCAAAATCATCAAAATTTAACTTGGCAAATTACATTTAGGAAAACCCACGGTTCATATTGTTTAATAAACCATTAGCAAATGAAGCAAATATATTCCCACTAAAATTTTCCACGAGGTTTATCGGAAGTGATTGGGAAATCTTGAATGCTTCATCACCTTTTTCCAATATATCTGTTAGTTTTCAATCCAGTGATCCTCCCTGAGATATTCGTAGCCTTGATCCTTACACGTGTTAATCATAGCTCTCGCATAGGATCTTTACACACATGTTGAACTTATCTCAAGCATCCTGGCGCCATACATGATCACACAACTACCAGAAGAGACGAGGATTACATGCTTTGTAATATAACGCATTCTTTTTAGTTAAGTGATTCTTATTGCTTGGTAAATATGGGGCATTCATTCTACTTTAGTGGCTGTTGGTGCTTGTTAATATGGTCCATTCTTTCTACTTCAGTGTTTGTTAATTAAAGGTTAGATAAAACTCTCACACCACTACCAGAAGAGACGAGGATTACATGCTTTGTAATATAACGCATTCTTTTTAGTTAAGTGATTCTTAGCGCTTGGTAATACGGGGCATTCATTCTACTTTATGTGCTGTTGGTGCTTGTTAATATGGTCCATTGTTTCTACTTTAGTGTTTGTTAATCGAAGGTTAGATAAAAGTTTATATAACATGGTTTTTTGGGATACCATCTTTGTATAATGTGGAATTTTGAACATGATACAAATTTTTCTTTTTATGATTTTATTGTATTACTTTGCATATGACCTTTGATAAGTACTTTTATTTTTCCTTAACAAATAAATTTGTATCCTTTTCTATTACCGAAAATAAAAAAGTATACAGGTCTCATTGTTTTTTCCAAAACCTGGTACCTGCCATGGACCAATAAGTATCCCAGGCATATGACAAATACATCCCATACACTAGCTTTATTGGCAAGTCTGTATACATATTTAAAGACTAGAGGAAATAGTGAACTTCTAAGGAGTTTTAAGAGCAACAGAGTTGATGGACCAATAAGTATCCCAGGCATATGACAAAAACATCCCATACACTAGCTTTATTGACAAGTCTGTATAAATATTTAAAGACTAGAGCAACAGAGTTGATGGACCCATAAGTATACCCGGCATATGACATAAACATCCCATACACTAGCTTTATTAACAAGTCTGTATAAATATTTAAAGACTAGAGGGAATAGTGAACTTCTAAGGAGTTTTAAGAGCAACAGAGTTGAAGATCAAAAATTTATGTAACATTATTCAAAGCACATCCCTGCAGTAACTTAGTCAAAACTCTGTCTGGGAGAACCTATTCTTCCCCATCAGTGAAATGAGTCGTGAGTAAATATCTTGAGTTCCTTCCACAGACCCATGTTGAAAGTCTGTCTGCAGTTTGGCTGTGTTCCCTCGTAACATAGCTGCAAGAGACCTGGAAAAAATGCTTCAGTGCATAACTTTCATGATAGCTTCAAATAGCATCATATTCCTGATTTCCAAGGAGCCATCTATCCAAGAAATTACTAGTTTGGAGTCTAAAACTTTGGACATCTCTTAGAGCCATCTTCATTGTTAACTCATTGGAATAGATGCAATATGGAGCTCTGCTTCATTGTTTATAGTGCTCCACAAACCACATTCAAAGTGGATACAATGGTTTTCAAAGATATGTAGGTTCACTAAGCTCCACTCGTTCCATGATTATTTTGGGATGCTGCATCATTGAATCCATAGGTCTAGTTTTATCAACCTCCATGTTTTGTACTCTTATTTACTTCCTCCTTTCTTCTTTTCCATAAGTTTTGTAGCCCTAGTGGATCTAAGAGTAAACCACCATTGGAGAGATCTTATCTTAAAACAATGATGCATTTCGAACTAATCAAATTGATTATAAAACAAAGCTGAAAAATAATGCTCTTTTCGTGTCCCCCATCCTCTTTTTTTTAGAGATTTACCATCCAATTTGCCTTACCCCATTCTACTCCTCTTGCCAACAAACCACACCTCTTTTGCGATGTGGTATGTAAGGAATAGGTGGGTTACAATATCCACTTGTTCTTTGCAAAGCGTAAAATCTCGGGACCATGGGTATGCTAGCCTTGGTGAGGACTATGTTGAAGTTTAACCATAGTGGTATCCTAGCTTTAAGGGGTTCTTTTAGTTTTTAGTAAGAAATGCTATCTCCACTCTTCCATTTCCTCTACCTTTTGTGTTATGGATAGTTTGTAGCCAATTTTGACTATTTTCTCTTGTTTTATTTGGAGCCCACACTATCAAGGCCCGGTGATCCCTCTTCCTTGTTTATTTATTTATTTTTGTTTTTTATTTTATAAAAATAACGGGTTAAATTTATATGAAAAACAATGCATCAAAATTGAACAACATTTTGTTGGATTTTGTGCAACTTCGGAAGATATTCTTATTATAATTATTTGTACCTCCTACAAGAGATGATCTTGATGTAATTAATCATGTAAACCCTTGAAAGCATCAATGTAAACCTTGGGGATAAATTACCCAAATAAAAGATTAAAATAAGCTTTATTTATTGTTCCCCAAGTCAAGTAGGCCCAGAAAGTTTGACAAGTTGGCCTTGTTGAGGAAAAAGCCAGTTTGACACTCATATAAATAGAAGGAAAGTTCACTTCAATTGTACACTCACTCAACCAGGCAAGTTCACACCACTTGAAGAGAGATTCACATCTGCAGCTAGGGGAAGATATTTTGGGGTTTCTACTTGGAAAGTTCTTCCACCTTTCCTCTGTTATCATTGCACTTTGTTCTCAGAATTGTTCATCTCTATACGAAGGTTGTTGGGTTTTCTCCCTATTGGGTTTCCCAGGATAAATTCTTGTGTTCTTTGTTTCTGTGCTTTGTCTTTCTTCTAGTGATCCTATTGATCTTATGCAATTGAATTATAATGCTATAATTGTATGAAAAACTAACATGGTACCAGAGCAGTACTAGAAGAAGCCACTATTGGAACTAGGGTTTTTATCTTTTAAGGCCTTCACTCATCATTTTGGCATAAAAAGTGCCTTGGGAATTTTGCTCAAGGAAGGGTGCATCTTTTGGTGAAGATAGAATCCAATTATGAGAAGTTTCATTTTTGATCTAATTCTGCAGCTGCAAGTATTGCATAAATTAGTGTTTAATGTTTTGACCTACTCCCTCCACAGATTTGGCTCGACCCTACATTTTCTCAACTCGCCTTACTAGGGAACATCTCCTCGTGGAGTCGGTTTTCTAAGAATCCAACTTTCATTTTTGACCTAGCTCTTGCTAGGGTTTCTGCTTCAGATCTGCAGTCACGATGATTGGAATGAAGGTTAAAGATCGTTTTGAAAGGGCTTCCAACTTCATCTTTTGGAAGTCTAGGGTTCTTCTCTTACTAGAAGAAAATGATCTCTTGCAGTTTGTCAATGAGAAGGTCCTAGATCCAAAAGCTGAAGAAGACCACTATCGCAAGAAGCAAAGGAATGTAGATCGTTCAAAATTCTTCTTCATATAAGCATTATTAGGTACTGTTCCTACCACTAGTGATACATGGCTCATAGATAGTGGTTCTTCTAGACATATGACATGTTATAAATAAAATCTTTCAGAATTAGTTGAGAAAGATTCTCATCTTCGTGTTGTATTTGGAGATGATGCTAACTGCACTGTGAAGGGATTTGGGGCCACCTCCCTTCAGCTAGAGTCTAGTGATACACTACACTTGAGTGATGTGCTTTGTGTACCTAGTATGAAAAGAAATCTTGTCTCCATTTCAGCCTTGGAGGACAATGGATATAAAGTTGCATTTTCAGATGGGAAAGTGCTTGCTTGGTGCAAGAACTCAAGCATGGATACAACCGAAGTAATTGGTGTGAGAGAGGAGAGCTTGTACCATTTGAGCACTCCACCAGCTCAAGCCCTAGTTCATGACTCTAAAAGCATGGGTGAGCTATGGCACATAAGACTAGCTCATCTGAATTATAGAGCTCTCCCAATATTGAAGAATATAGTGACAGGTTTACCAGTGCTTCAGGTAGATCATGATGGAATATGTAGAGGATTTGCACTTGGAAAGACTGCCAAGAGATCTTTCTCAGATAGTGAAAGCAGATCTAAATGAATTTTGGATCTAGTGCACTTTGACTTGTGCAGTCCCATGACTGTAGCTTCATTGGGTGGTTATAATTATTAGGTGACATTTATTGATAACTACTCACGAAATACTTGGATATACTTTCTCAAGACTAAGGAATCTGAGGAAGTGCTCAACAAATTCAAAGAGTTTCAAAGCACAAGTTGAGAATTTGATGGGAAAGAGGATCAAGATCTTGAGATCCAATAATGGTGGAGAATATACCTCTACCGATTTCAATAATTTATGTAAGGAAGCAGGAATTAAGAGGGAGCTCACAGTTCCCTACAACCCTCAACAAAATGGGGTTACGGAAATAAATAACAAAACAATTGTGGAGGTAGCTAAAGCCATGATACATGACCAGAGTCTACCAATGTTCTTATGGGCAAAAGCATCCAGAACATATGTATATGTACAAAACATATATCCACATAAGATTGTGAAGAACATGACTCCAGAAGAAGCTTTCACAGGAGTAAAACCAGAAGTGGGCCACCTTCGGATCTTTGGCTATCCAGTCTAGATACATGTGCCCAAGGAGAAGAGGATGAAGTTAGAACCTTTAGGCAAGAAGGGAACTTTCGTGGGATACAATGAATATTCAAAGGCTTACAGGATTTATATTCCAGGATCTAGACAAATCGAAGTCAACAGGGATGTGTCCTTTGAAGAATAGATGGCTATCAGGAAAGACAAATGATCAGACATGGAGATTGATGATGAGGAGATTCTAGAACCAAAGGAGATGAGATCATCTCCCCCTCCAATTCAAAGGGAGTTAGCAGAGAGGGATGAACCCATCGATCCCATTGATCCAGTTGAACCAGTCGATGTTCCCAGACATATTGCAGTAGGCCGGAAGAGGCCTTGATGAGCACAACAAAGTTTGTAGGATGCAGAGGGGCATGAAGCTCCACATGATACTTTCTGAGAAAGTAAAGGACCTCAGAGGTTTTCCAGTTATGTAGAATTGATGATTCACATCATTGACTCAGAACCTACCACTTATGAAGAAGCATCCAGACACCAAGTTTGGAAGGATGCCATGGTGGAAGAATACCAATCCATCATGAAGAATGATGTGTGGGAGGTTGTGCCGAGACCTGAGGGGAAGTCAGTAGTGACTTCCAAGTGGTTATACAAAATCAAGCATGGAGTAGATGGCAGTGTTGAAAAACATAAGGCTAGATTTGTTTCCAGAGGATTTTCTTAAAAAGAGGGAGTCGATTATGATGAGACATTTGCTCCTGTGGCTCGATATACTTCCATTAGATTGATCATTGCTATTGCTTCAACTATGGGATGGAAGTTGCATCAGATGGATGTCAAGACAACCTTTCTCAATGGTGTTATTGAGGAAGAATGTCATGTCCCCTCCCATCGATCCAACGCAAGGAAGGTAACATGACTACAGATCTTGGGTTTTTTTATAAACTCAGCCCCATTCATTCGATTCATACATATAAAAACATGTGTGTGCAGATCTATCAAACACAATGGAAGTAAAATTCTTCTACACACATATATCATGCAATTTCCAACATTTTGATAACATTCACCAAATAATTAAAACCTTGCAGAAGTGAAGCACATAAATAAAATACTTATCTTCATGGTGTAATTGTCCCAAGCAACTAGCTATGTCACTGCAATGTTCGACCCAACCATAGGCCAGTTGTGTTCATCAATCTCTCAACACAACTGCCACCCCTGGGTTGGGCATGATTTCTACAAGGAAATGGAACACTCAAACTTATGTACAACAAGATGCTCATCAGATCTTAAGCTAAGCCAGCTTATAGCTGGGTTTATCAAACCATATCTGAACCCTCTATTTTTGGATGCTTGCACTCAAGCTCAAGCCAAAGCAATGGATACCCATAACCCATACCCCAACATACTCTTTCTACACAACTAAAACAATGGTTGGGCATGGATAAACGATTTTACAAAGGGATTTGCAAAACAGGGTTCCCATTGGCTCTCACAATTCGTGGCTCACCCAAAACGAACTGTGGAAAGGGGAATTCGACCACAGGGAGAAAAATCGATTTTTCCCACAGGATATGAGCATTCCAAATGGCCAAAACGGCCTCAATGAAACCCCAAATCGAGCTCCCTCCCTCCCAGCAGCTCCACAACATAAAAACGCTCTCTTCCCAGCTAGAAAACAAGGAAAAACCATAAAAATGTGGAGGGAAAACACCCAGCAAGCTCATAACTCGTGGGAGAGAAAAAATGATGGATGAAGAAATGGATTAGGGAGCAAATTCGTGGCTCTTTCTTTCCCAAGAAGTCTAACACGAATTTCCACCTATAGTGGCTTTCCCATACTCGAATTTGGACAGCCATACCTCCCCATTCCCCAAGGTATTAACTACCTCAACCAAATCTTGGAAGAAATAAATGATTGGTACAAAGGTCAACATGGGTAGTTGAGGGTTTATGGGTTCTCTCATTGATACTTGGCTTGACTTGATTGGCTCCAAGGGTTTGAATATTTTACTCCTAATTCCTTGTAAAAATCATGCCCCCATCTCTTGTTGCATTGCATAGCTAGTTGTGGGTATTTTATTAAAATGCATATTTACATGATATTTGCAATTCCATTGTGGATGGTTAGCACACAAACCATACCATATGCATCACTAAATAGATGGCGAGGCCTTGGCCTTGAGCTCCTCACCACGATTTTATAACAATATTACATCATTTACATTTGAATGCAATGTGGTTAAAATCGGGATATTACAATCCCCCCCCATTGGAATAACACCGTCCTCAGTGTTCCAACACTTAGGAATACATATCTTCTTTACACATGTCCAAAAATTTACAAAATGTGGCAAGTATGTCCTGCATTTCATCTTTTTACTTTAAACTTTTAGGACCAAGTCCTTTGACTTCTACAAGCTGCTCTTGCAGGGTTTGATCTTTCAGCTCTGCAGGTGGGTATTGGTCCACAACAATCCCTTCCTTTTATTTATCTTCCAGCTGATCTACAAGTCTGAAATTTCATGGTTGCTATCTTTCTTACCGTGCTGGCAACTATTTGAAGAAAAATTTCAACCAAACCCCATAGCTTTTGGTCTGCTTCCATGGCTAATGTGCACAACTAGCTCTCACTTTGCTCACTAGCAACACTTGGCTGGTAACAATTGCAATCAATGGCTTTCAATTTCTCACTTGTGAAATTCATCATGGCAAATCCTGTTAGGCCAAGCATAACACAATATTAAAATTAGTCAATTATTTGCTCAATTGACATGGAAATTTCATGCTTCATTCATGAGACTTCTACATTTTTCATGCTTTCCCAACATACACATGAACACATTCATGTTCATCCTTTCACAGGGAATTAGCTATTTCGGCATTCACAATTTATTTCAAGTAATTAAACATAATCAATTCTCAGCCATATCCTGCATTCAACTATTCTTTGTTTTATAAATGCATCAATCAAAAGGAAAGATAAGAGTAAGACTTTTCTCCTCTTAGTCTTGTTCCAATCCGGAGCTACACCACCATTGTGGTTTCATGCTCCTTATCCTCTTTTACTTCAATATGAATGTTTGACTTTCCCTTTCTTGGCTATGACACTTAGTGTCTAAGGTCTGTCTAAGGCTTTTCAACCAGGCAACCCTTCTCCATTGCTATCTACATAACCTTTGGCTGCTAAGACCCACAGAAGTCCACTAGCACCATCTTTCATTACTGCTCATGCTGAGCTTTTTAGGACAGTCACATATCCACATGCATCCTTATGACGCCTTCATAATCCTTGCTTCCAGCAATACCTACAGTCAAACATTGAATCAATTCACACGTTTAGTTTATTTTCATAGGGTTTATCTCCAAACAAGAGTTTAAGAAATCATGTACACACGCATTTCATATTAAATAAGCAAGAAGCTACAAGATGACCAAATACTTATCTATATTAGATGTCTTCACTTTATTCCACAAGCTCCTTTTTTGCTTTACAAGCCTTGGATTGCCTGTGGATACAATAACGAATGTTGGGATAGCACGCAGGCTACTTCACAATCATTCAGATAGGAAATGGCAAGCTAGTACGCTGATTGGGTTTATCAAGTATTTAAGGAATGTTTGGCTAGCACGCCAGCTGCTCCACAACATTTAATGTCCAACCAGTGCACCGACTGGATTTACCAAGCATTTATGGTGCCTTCAGGGTCCTTGTTTCCTGCAATGACCAAGGTTTCCAACAAAGAAACAATTGTGTATCAGCTTGGTTGTCATAAGACTTGTTCATGAAATTTTCGTTATCAAAAAAAAAAGAATGAAAATTAAATATTTATCTGTATTGGGTAGTTCCTCGCTACTCCACAGGTTTCCTTCTTTGCTTTACAAGCCTTGGATCACCTGTGGGGTGGATGCTTGGCCAGCACACATGCTGCTCCACAACATCAAGTAGTTAATTTCCAACCAGTTCACTGATTGGATTTACCAAGCATTGGTGGTGCCAAACCAGTCCCATACCTGGTTTTCCCTCTCCATTGCCAAGCCAACACATCCGTTTGGGTCATCAGCCAATGGAAGGAAACTGCACCATGACCATTTCTAGGTCAAGGCTCTACTACGGAGCCATAGGCATCTTAGAGTTTCCAGTCAGTCTTGGTATCCCACCTTACTGCTGACCCAATAGAGATTTTATGCCTTCATCAATATGACCATACCTTTACATACCACAACCCTTCACACACACATCAACTCTTCATCCACACAAGGATGACACTCCTCCTCCTATGCAAACCAGTGGTTCCCTCCAGAAACTCTGACTTTCTTGACTGCAAGCTAGCATGGCCCCACAATACCCACTCACACTACACAAGGATGATACCCATTTTCTACTACACAGCTCCTCGGGCCTATCCATCCCTTCTATTGTTTTTTAGTGTGAGCGTAGAAATGTTACCAATGCCCGTACAGTCCTCCTGAGTACTCTTTCTTCACTTTGCCCCTTAACGTGCAACACCAAATTGCATCAGTGTAAGCTGACGACGCAAGAAGGATAAGCAAGCTCATCAGTATTGCTGCTCTAAAATTGTAACCATATTTCATAACATTCACTATCAAGTATTGAAACACCATG
Source organism: Larix kaempferi (assembly GCA_027924585.1). NCBI lineage: Eukaryota > Viridiplantae > Streptophyta > Pinopsida > Pinales > Pinaceae > Larix > Larix kaempferi. Next base: position 8,444,354 of record BSBM01000641.1, read on the forward strand.
AATGCTTCCATTCCCTTAGGGTGTAGTCAATATTGAAAACCCTATCATAAACCAACACCAGAAAGGTGTGCACCTCTTTCCGATGTTAGCCATGTAGGCCCTACTCATACTCAAGAAGTCTGAAATATTATAAATAAAATAGAACATGCTCTACATATTAGCCCTAATAATTAGACATGCATGTTTTTAGCTAGGGTTACAGAATATTTATCCCTTTTCAGATGCATTCCCTCTTCATTTGCGAAGAATGGGGGATCCCTTCTCTGAGTCAACAGTCCTTTGGTTTTCCACCCCAATATTTTCACGTTCCATAACCCACACATTCCTTCTTGGCATAATTTTACCATCTCACTCACATGGTTTTCCAACATGCAGTGCAGCTGAGATATTATCAAAATTTACAATAGCGTTTCACCCGAAACCCATTTCCAAAGAATGAGATCCTTCCCATGGAGTTTGGCTTCTACAGGCCATCATACATGGTCTTCCTGCAAGGTGTCTTCCTGACACACTCAATAGCCAAACAATCAAATTCAAATTTGATTTCCCTAATCAGTCAATGGCATTAATAATTAAATTCAAACATGAATTCACAATTATCTCCTACAGGAATTGATTTGGTTTAACCATGAGGCCATCCTCATATCGTTTGGCTCCTGTAAGTGGCATCACTCTGTTCATTATGACTTTGTGCTTGCTACCATACATGAACATCCACTTACAACATGTCCTCCTAACATAGTTCTAGAGAATCCAAACAACCATTAGTAATTATTAACAAAATTTCAAACTTGAAATTTACAAATGATGTTCCATGCATAAGTTAAATTTCACAACTTTGAGAACCTTCTCAAAACCTTTGGCTTTTGCACATGGTAGATCCCGGTCTTTACTATGGACTTATCCTCATTGCCATACTCAAGACATTTCTACTTGAAATATGAAACTTTCAATCATCCAAACACGTTGTGAGTATCTTTGCAAATAATCTTCTCATTGCTACAATAGTCACTTAAGTGATCTCAGAATTATAACACTCAATAATTCAAACACTTTCAGCTGTTAACATTTGAAATACAATGAAATATATATATATATATATATATATATATCTATATATATCTATATATATATCATTATCATAGTAAAATTGCAAGACAGTTTCATTATTTTTGCAATTTAAATAAAAACTCCAACATTCATTACTTCATAGCCATATTATTTTTTATGCAACTTTGTCCTTTCGACAGAGCACTTTGGTAGACCATCAAACATGACTACCTTCTTCATGAAATTCTTCTCCTGCATTCATAAAAGCTCATGAAATGATCCCAAAATTACCCCTAATTCATCATTTCATCTATTGACTAATTGCAATGAAACATACATAACATAACCATGAATTCACACAATGCATCTTAACATATGCATCCACACATGCATGCACCTTACAACTTTGCACAACTTTTCATGTGCATTTACTCAATGCAACCACAAGATTTAGAAAATCTCTTAATGCATATCCACTCAACGCCACCTTGCACTGATTCATGAATACTATATTGTAATGTCATTCATTCTATCATAATAGGACCATAAGTCCTTATTTGCTTTGGTTATTTGTTAGGAACCCGTGTCAATCCTTCTCTTTACTATGTCAGTATATTGTTGTTGGACGCATATGCTTTGTAAGTCGTCCCGTAGTATTTGTTGATCCATAGTTTATATTATCCCATAATATTGACCCATAGTATTGGACGCATATGCTTTGTAAGTCGTTCCGTAGTATTATATGTTCCATGGTCTTGACTCATAGTATTGGTCATAGACTTAATATATAAGTGTGTGTTGAGGTCATGGAAGGCACCGTGAAGTTAATTGTATTGAGCTTGCTCAAAGGAGGTTGCTCCCTCAAAGTGGCCTATGATCAATATAAAAGTGATTCTGAGTTATGTTATTTCTGATATCTCGTGTATTTGTATTAATTAATTATTGCAGGTTCTTCACATTTGGTATCAGAGCACTTTCTTGGGCTCGTTGGGTGGAATTTCTGTCAATTTTTTTTTCGCATCTGTTGCAAGTTCGAATATGGGAATATACCCTATCCGCTTAACTGTGGGAAGTACTTGGGAATAAGCCATAAAAATCATTGTGAGGAGTACCACAGGAACCCAAAAGTAGCTGGCCCATTGAGAGGACCTTCCAGTGAAAAGGGCAACGACCCCTACCTGATTGACTAGTTCCCACCCGTGAGGTAAACCAAGAGCCATCGTTTGTGGCAAAGCGGTTATCAGTTTTACCTGAGCCATGGAGTGAGGGGTATTGCCCCAATACGCAAGCCGTTAGATAGCATTGGTGGCCGAGTGAATCCCCTGAACCGATAGGAAGCCGCACATACCTGGGGTCCATATCTATTTTCAGCTGAACTGTTTCCGATCACTTCCACTCCAGATCCAGCATTTCAGATCTATTCTGAAATTCATTCCAGATCTAGTCGCCGTTTTCGATCCCTTCTGCACCGTTGCAGATCCATCTGTTGCGGATCCCTTTCGCGCCGTTGTTGTCGATCCATTTCTGAATTTTTTTTTTTATGTTTTTCGGCCATATCTCCCTTGTTTCAACTCTGTTTTCCCTGAAACTTCATTGACATCCCTGCAATCCCATTCTGCATATTTCATTCCAGAAGACCCTATCCCAAATTCCACTTTCTGAGACCAAAAATCCCACATTTGTCTATTTTTTGGGTTTGCCATAACTCCTTCAATTTTCACCCAAACGCCTTCAAATTTTGCACCGTGTTCCTTTCCTAATTCTCCTTCTTTGTCCCTCTCTACCAAATTTTTTCATTCTTTCACCCTGCTTCTGAAATCCCCATTTTTTGCTTCCCTGTCCATCAAAAAGTGTCCAAAACTTAGTTAAACTCCAATTACCCATCCGAGTTTTTCCCAAATCCAAATCTTCCTTTACTAAATAAGCTTTTGTTTGTGTTTTTCTATCCATTTCCAAAAAAAAAAACTCTTGGTTGTGGTTGTCACCTGCGCAAGAGAAAAAACCATGGAGGAAGCACTTGCTGCCATCCAAACCAAACTCTAAGATTTGGATGAAAAATTTCTCAGCCTCCATCTTCAGCATTTAGCCATGAACAATAACCGATAGCCAGAATCTTTTGCAGCCACCAGGTTCTCCTCTTCCAGCAATTTTCGTGGCCTGAAGCTTGATTTTCCTCGCTTCAATGGTACTGATCTGACTGGATGGATATACCGTGTAGAACAATATTTCAGTCTGCATAATACTTTTAATGTCCAGAAAGTTCCACTTGCATCCTTTCATTTGGAACAGGAAGGCCTTCAATGGTATCGTTGGTACATCAAAGCTCATCCCGAGCCAAACTAGACAGATTTTTGCCAACTCCTTTTGCCACGATTTGGTCCTAGTGCTTTTGATGACTTCACAGGAGCACTCACTAAACTTCACCAAACTGGCACAATGAGAGAGTATCAGACATAATTTGAGAAACTTGCCAATCACACAGAAGGATTGTCTGATGAATTTTACAGGAGTTGTTTTATCAGTGGTCTTAAGGACGAAATCCGATTAGAGGTTAAAATGTCCTGTCCCAACACAATGATGGAAGTCCTAGGTTTGGCTAAGCTGGCAGAAGACAAGCTTGCAGCCCAACAACGCTCCAAACCCACTTTTGTTCCCTTCCGAAATATGGGTTCTCAACGACCTCCCATCCCGCCAGCTCCTCGACCAACTCCTATCAAGCATTTGTCTGAAACCGAGATGCAAGCACGCCGAGAAAAATGGATTTGTTATAATTGTGATGAGAAATTCACTCGTGGACATAGATGTGTTCAACAAAAGCTCTATCTCTTGGATGTGGATTCTCTGCCTGCCTCTGAATTGGGTGAAGAAGCTCCAGATACAGTAGATGATTAGGTTGACATTCAGCACCCACCTGTTGACACCCCATCTTAGGACGACCCACCCGCGATCTCTCTCCATGCTATAACTGACGTCACAACCCCACAAACAATGCAGGTCAGGGGATACTTCAAGAAGTTTCCTCTTACCATACTCATTGATTCTAGTAGCACTCATAACTTCATTGGCCCTCGGATTGCCAAACAGGTTGATTGTTTTGTCCATCCTTGCTCCAAATTTGAAGTCATGGTTGCCAATGGGGGCATCTTACCTTGCAAGGGGAAATGTCACAATGTGCTTAACTCTATGGAAGATTATAACTTGCACTTTGACATGTTTTCCTTGTCCTTAGGCGGATGTGATGTGGTTTTGGACGTTCAATGGTTACGCACACTTGGCCCCATCTTATGGCATTTTGCTGAACTTTGGATGCAGTTTTCAGTCAATGGGGCACAACACAAATTAATGGGCTTACCACCAGGGTCTCTCCGCATCATCAGTTCACATCGCCTGGAAAAAATCCTTAAGAATAATTCACATGGTGTCATCGCCCAGTTCCATTCCATTCAGATGCACCCATCAACGGTCTCCACTACTTCCTTGGATAGATATGCAGGTGTCTTTGCTGAACCAATGAGCTTGCCGCCTTCAAGAGACCTATCCGGTCATAATTTAGTCGCATCTACCTCTTAGCAGGAAATGATGGCTATTTTGCATGCAGTACATAAGTGGCAGCCATACCTATTAGGGAATTATTTCTGCATCAAGACTGATCTCCAGAGTCTGAAACATTTTATGGAACAATGGGTCTCCTCCCAAACACACCTGAAATGGGTTATCCCTATGCAATCACTTACAAGAAGGGTAAGGACAATATGGTGGCAGATGCTCCTTCTCACACAATTGATGATCCAGTTTCTCTTACAGCTCTTTCTCTGCTTGTTCCAAATTGGTTGCAATATGTTCAACAGGGCTATCTTTTGTATGAACTCCATGCTTCTTCATTAGCAGGGCACTCTGGGTTCTTCAAAATGTATGACCAGGAACAATGTAACTTCTTTTGGCAGGGACTGAAAATGACAATTCAATAGATGGTGGCTGACTGTGATACTTTCCCAGTCAACAAGAGTGAAATGACACTCCTTTCGGGATTGCTCAAACCCTTGCCCATCCCTACACAACTTTGGCCAACTATTTCTATGGATTTCCTAGAAGCGCTCTGGTGGTACAATACCACATCTCAAAGGACACCATATGAGGCAGTCTATGGACAAACACTGCCAGTTCTTCTTCCATACACCCTTAGCAGCTCCCTAGTTCAGGAAATTGACTCGGTTCTTTGAAACCGCGATCAGATTCTTCTCATTCTGCAGGACAATCTTCACATGGCCAGAATTCGACTGAAACAACAAGCCGATCAACACCGTTCTGAGCGCACTTTCCATGCAGCTGATAGGGTTCTTCTTCGTCTACATCCTTCCAAGCAGTCCTCCCTGACACTCCAAAGGCGTCAGTGGCCCGAAATGCAACCCGAGGATGTTACCGGGGAACCATTCCTTCAGATCCTGCAACAATTTCCCCAACCAAAGCTTTGAGGACAAAGCTTATTCTAAGGGAGAGGGGATGTTAGGAACCCATGTCAACCCTTCTCTTTACTATGCTAGTATATTGTTGTTGGATGCATATGCTTTATAAGTCGTCCCGTAGTATTTGTTGATCCATAGTTTATATTAGCCCATAGTATTGACCCATAGTATTGGACGCATATGCTTTGTAAGTCGCCCCGTAGTATTATATGTCCCATGGTTTTGATTCATAGTATTGGGCATAGACTTAGTATATAAGTGTGTGTTGAGGTCATGGAAGGCACTGTGAAGTTAATTGTATTGAGCTTGCTCAAAGGAAGTTTCCCCCTCGAAGTGGCCTGTGATCAATATAAAAGTGATTCTGAGTTCTGTTATTTCTGATATCTCGTGTATTTGCATTAATTAGTGATTGTAGGTTCTTCACATTATTAAACTGAAGATCAACATACACAAATGGCATGATATAATTTCATATGAATGCATTGAGGTTTCTAAGCAACTATAGGGTGTAAGGCTTATTGCCTTCACTTACCCACATCTTTCCATACTCGGTAGGGTTACATTCACATTCAGGCACTCAGTACCACATGCAAACAAAATCAACATAGTTTAAACATAGTTGAAGGGATCTTACCAAATCCTCTTTCAACATTCATGCAATTAAGCACAAATGACTATTACCGGCATGGCTGTCATTAACATTGCTTGACGTTACCTGATCAGTTGGCCTCTTACCAAGGCTACACAGTCCTTTCGCCAACCTTTTGATCATGAATCATTACTCCAACCTTCCCTCTCAAGGTTTGCTGGTCACATGTTGTGACTTCTTTGCATTTTTAGTCATGCTTTTATGGTCTGATTCCTACAACCATTGTCAACAACATTAACTGTCGTCAACCATAGTCAATATCATTAATGGGATACTGCATGTGTGACTTCACTACCTTTACCCATATGCAACATCATGCTCATGTATAAGCAATTCACATGCACTATGCCATGACTCTTTAATCATTCCCACCAATTCATATGCATTTAATCTACTACTCTCTTGCATTTCCAACATCCATATGCCATAATTTATATGCGTGAAAACTTCATAATTATAAATACAATAGAAAGATGGTAGTGGAGCGATTCTCGCTTTCCAATGCCTCATCATAGCATGAAATTCCTCTTCTACATCATAGCTGATCCAATTTCATGGCCTCTCTACCAAGCATACAAGCAATTATTAGCTATGATCTTCTCACCAAGTAGAAATTCAATACATATACTCATGTATAATTTTCCTACTTGCTACTTTTCAAGCATGCAATTCCTATGCTATAAACATAAATAGTTTAAGGTGATAAATTTTCCTTTTTATCAACATTGCCTTACTTCTCCAATTGCTTTTAGGAAATATGGTCAAGTTCAACTTGGCATTTCTTGGACTTCTCTGCAATTGTCATCATTGCAATTGATTTAATTCTAACTCCATAAGGAGTCTTTTCAAGGTCCATTATATACCCTTGCACCTTATTCAACTATGAGACTTCCTTTCCTTTCTTATGGAAACATTTTCCACAATTCTGAACCACACAATTGATTCACACATGGAAATGCCTCATTACATTCTCAGAAATACACAAAATAATTTCCATGCATCATGGAGACAATCCATATTGACAATTTTTGTTAGCCACAAAATTATTTTCACAATCAATGACTGTATCTTGAGGACAAAAGGGGTCAAAGGGGATTTCCCCCTTGCGCCACTATAGCACAAGCCAAGGGCAGTGCCCTCGTTTTTTTTGTTTTTGTAAATGTTTTAATTTCACGCAATCTGGCGCATAAGTTCAATGCCATTTTTCAATTTCTGACACCTCAAAATCTCCCTGGAAAACTGCTCAAATTTCCTGTTTCGGTGGACTTATCCATCCTTCCCCGGCCTGTTTCGGAGCAACTTTCAAATTTGTGCCGATCGATGCACTCACCCTTTTACGTTGATCGTTTTGGCGAGTTTTCCATTTCTCACCGATCGATGGACTCATCCTTTTTCGCCGACTGTTTCGGTAAGTTTTCCATTTCTCGCTGAATGATGGACTCATCCTTTTCCGCCGACTGTTTCGGCGCAACTGGTGATTTGTCTTCGATCGATGGACTCATCCTTTTCTGTTGACTGTTTCAGCGCAACTGGAAATTTGTATCCGATCAGCAGACTCATCCTTTTCTGCCGACCATTTTGGCGCAACTGGCGATTTGTCACCGATCGCGCAACTTCCACTTTTGTGCCGACCTGTTTCGGCGCAATTCCAATTTCTCGCCATTCGACGCAACTTACCATCTTGTGCCGACCGTTTCGGTGCAACTCACAATTTGTCACCGATCCGTTTCGACGAACTTGGCCTTTTTATGCCGAAATGCCTTTTCGGCCATTTTCTGCTTTCTCGCCGAAACAAATTGGTGACCCTTTCATTTCCTCACCGATAGTTTCGCCGCTCTTGCCGAATTTGCGTCGACACAGACTTAGTAGAAAACTAAAACAAATTAGAAATTTTTTGAAAATTTGAAAATTTTGAAAGTTTTCTTTCTTTTTTGATGATTAGTGCTGGGCAGGAAGGGTTCTTACCTCTGCAAGTTACCTGATTAGGCCCATATAGTCCCAATGTTGCAACCTCGCTCTGATATCAATATGTCACGTCCCCTCCCATCGATCCAATGCAAGGAAGGTAACATGACTACAAATCTTGGGATTTTTTATAAACTCAGCCCCATTCATTCAATTCATACATATACAAACATATGTGTGTACAAATCTATCAAACATAGCGGAAGTAAAATTCTTCTACACACATATATCATGCAATTTCTAGCATATTGATAACATTCATCAAATAATTAAAACCTTGCAGAAGCGAAGCACATAAATAAAATACTTATCTTCATGGTGAAATTGTCCCAAGCAACTAGCTATGTCGCTGCAACATTACACCCAACCATAAGCTAGTTGTGTTCATCAATCTCTCAACACAACTACCACCCCCAAGCTGGGCATGATTTCTACAAGGAAAGGGAACACTCAAACTCATGTACAACAAGATGCTCATCAAATCTAAGCTAAGCCAGCCTATAGCTGTGTTTATCAAGCCATATCTGAACCCTCTATTTTTGGATGCTTGCACTCAAGCTCAAGCCAAAGCAATGGATACCCATAACTCATACCCCAACATACTCTTTCTACACACAACAAAAACAATGGTTGGGCATAGATAAACAATTTTACAAAGGGATTTGCAAAACAGGGTTCCCATTGGCTCTCACAATTCATGGCTCACCCAAAACGAACTGTGGAAAGGGGAATTTGACCATAGGGAGAAAAACTGATTTCTCCCACAGGTTATGAGCATTCAAAATGGCCAAATGACCTCAATGAAACCCCAAATAGAGCTCCCTCCCTCCCAACAACTCTGCAACACCAAAATACCCTCTTCCCAGCTAGAAAACAAGGAAACGCCATAAAAATGTGGAGGGAAAACACCCAGCAAGCTCAGAACTCGTGGGAGAGCAAAACTGATGGATGGAGAAATGGATTGGGGAGAAAATTCGTGGCTCTTTCTTTCCCAAGAATCCCAACACGAATTTCCACCCATGGTGGATTTTCCATACTCGAATTTGGACTACCATACCTCCCCATTCCCCAAGGCATTAACTTCCTCAACCAAATCTTGGAAGAAATAAATGATTGGGTGCAAAGGTCAACATGGGTATTTGATGGTTTACGGATTCTCTCATTGACACTTGGCTTGATTTGATTGGCTTCAAGGGTTTGAATATTTCCCTCCTAATTCCTTGTAAAAATCATGCCCCCATCTCTTGTTGCATTGCATAGCTAGTTGTGGGTATTTTATTAAAATGTACATTTACATGATATTTGCAATTCCATTGTGCTTGGCTAGAACACAAACCATATGCATCACTAAATCGATGGCGGGGCCTTGGCCTTGAGCTCCTCACCACAATTTTATAACAATATTACATCATTTACATTTTAATGAAATGGGTCAAAATCGGGATATTACAAAGAAGTATATATTGAACAACCAGAAGGGTTTATTGTCCATGGAAAGGAGTCTCATGTGTGCAAGTTGAAAAATGACCTGTATGGACTCAAGCAATCACCCCGTGCTTGGTATGGATGGATAGACGGATTCCTGGCGAGTTTGGGATTCACCAAGAGTGATGTAGATACCAACCTTTACTACAAGGTTGTGGATGATGAGCCCCTGATTTTGGTCCTTTATGTTGATGACCCATTTCTCATTGGAAATGAGAAACTTATCATATGGTGTAAGAATAAACTTGCCTATGATTTCGAAATGAAGGATCTTGGATTGATGCATTACTCCTTGGGATCGCTAGTATGGCAGAGGCAGAAGGAGATTTTCCTAGGTCAAGGAAAATACACCATAGTATTCTGAAGAGATTCAGGATGTTGGACTGCAAGTCCATGGCCATTCCGATGGATGCAAATTTGAATAAGCTAAGTGATTCTGCTTCAGATTCAAATTTGATTGATCCCACTATGTATCTCTAGTTGGTTGGATCCTTTATGTATCTGATGAACACCAGGATAGATATATGTTTTGCTGTGAATGCTCTCAGTTAGTTCATGTGTGAACCAAGGTAGATTCACTGGGTTGCTAAAAAACATGTGCTCAGATACTTGTGTGGCATTATGGGATATGGCCTGATATATGCTTCAGAGTGTGACTTGAGATTGAAGGGATATTCAGACTCAGATTGGGATGGATGTGTTGTAGATAGGAAGAGTACTTCTGGATGTTGCTTAAGTCTAAGTTCTGTAGTGATTTCTTGGTGTAGTAGGAAGCAGACTTCAGTAGCACTCATTACTGCAGAGGCCGAGTATATGGATTCTAGTACAACAAATTGAGAATCAATATGGATTCGAAAACTCCTTGTAGGATTGTTTGGCCAGATTCTAGAGACAACCGTGATTCACTGTGATAACCAGATCTATTTGCAGATGTCAGTGAATTCTGTATTCCGTGACCAGTCGAAGAATATAGAGATTTGGTATCACTTTATTTGTGATATGGTGCAGAAAGGTGCAGTTGAGTTACAGTATGTTCCAATAGATGACCAGACTACATATGTTCTCACCAAGCCTCTTCCTAGGATAAAGTTTGAATACTTTCGTGGAAGACTTGGAGTAGAAGAGAACATGTCCCTTCTTGAGAGGGAAATATGACATATAGATGTCTACCCTGCTTTCACCTAGGTACTTCTACTCGTCCAGGTTCTGAGCTAGGTATGGGAGTAATCCCATCGGCATATGAGACAGACATGTAGTAGATGGTTGGGTTCCACCCAGGTACCTCTACTCATCCAAGTTCTCAGCTAGGTATGGGAGTAATCCCATCAGCAGATGAGATAGACAGGTAGTACATGGTCGGGTTCCAAGCAGGTACCTCTACTCATTCATGTTCTCATCCAGGTATGGGAGTAATCCCATCGACATATGATACGAACATGTAGTAGATGGTCGTGTCATGCTTGCACAGGTACCTCTACTCGTTCAGGTTCTCATCCAGGTATGGGAGTATCCCACCGACAAATGAGACAAACATGTAGTAGATGCTCATGCACCTCTGCTCGTCCAAGTTCTCAACCAGGTATGGGAGGATCCCATCGACAGATGAGACATACATGTAGCAGATGGTAAAGAAGATGATAAAGCTTATCTCTTAGACATCTAGGTAGGATGGAGAGGATACTCTTGGACTCACCGAAGTACTGGTGGAGTTGATGCATGATGACACTTATTGAAGGACTGAGACTGCATTGACAACCTTTAGTATGTATAGATATGATCGAGACAGTATAGATGGACATATAAAACCCAGATGATCGTGATGCTGTTGATGACCGAAGAATACCTTCCTTGTTGAGAGGGAGTATTGGATTTTGTGCAACTTCAGAAGATATTCTTATTATAATTATTTGTACCTCCTATAGGAGATGATCTTGATGTAATTAATCATGTAAAACTTTGAAAGAATCAATGTAAACCTTGGGGATAAATTACCCAAAGAAAAGATTAAAATAAACCTTATTTATTGTTCCCCAAGACAAGTCAGCCCAGACAGTTTGACAAGTCTTCTCGGTTGAGGAAAAAGCCAGTTTGACACTTGTCTAAATAGAAGGAAAGTTCACCTCATTTGTACACTCACTCAACCAAGCAAGTTCGCAACACTTGGAGAGAGATTCACATCTACAGCTAGGAAAAGATATTTTGGGGTTTCTACTTGGTGTAACGTCCCTTTCCATCGATCCGGTGCAAGGAAGGAAACGTTAACCAAACTACCGGGCTTATTGACAAAACTCAGACCCAGTCAATTTCTTTAGAAATGCATGGTTAAATAAAACTTGTGCATACCTATTCATACTCAACAAGCACATCGGATTTAAACACTATGTATGCACACAGTTTCATCATGCAATCAACATGTAAATAGCAGCCATTAATTAAGACATTACAGAACATAGAATTAACACAACTCATTTAATAAACACAACGGAATAACCATAATAACATAGACGCAGAAGGAGATGCATCAGCCTATTTCCTTCAGGCAGAATAGTGAAACAATCACATAATAATCAATCCCATTCTCATGCTATGCACAGGCATCATACCAATTAACTTAAGATAATCATTTCATCCAAGTAACATGAGTAATTTAACATACAGGGCAAACCACAGAATGAACATCATTCAAACCACAGAGAATACTTATCTTGAAGATGAAATTGTCCAACAACTGGCTATGTGAGAGCAACATTCCACCCAACCATAGATCTCTGTCCAGCCTCTATTCTTGCAGCTGAGAGATCACCCTCGAGCTGGGTTGTGTATCCACTAAGGAGGAACTAGATGGGCTCACTCACAGTCATGGTTTCACTCAAATGGTCATGTTAAGCCAGCACACAGCTGGGTTTATCAAGCATGTGAATAACAGAGGAGGAGGGTGCTAAGACAATGAACTCAACCACAGAGCTACAGACATCCTAGGCTAAATTCAAGTAATCCAATCCTCTGTTCCAACATCCACACTTGGATTTTTCACCATTCTGTCAACGAATAACTCAAATCCATCACTGGTTTTCTGGGCTGCAAAAACTGGGTTTTCCTACGGATTTCGGGGTAGCCAATACTCCCAATTTCGCCCCAAGGTTCATATCTATGGATTCCCCATTGGTTTTCACTGTCCAATACCAAATTTGGGCATTTTTAGCTCTTCAAAACGTGGGTTCTTGCACAGTTGCGATTTCTAGTTTTTCTCCCTGCTGGGAATTCGTTTTTGGATGGAGAATGATGCTGGTGACTTCCACAATGGAATGGGGATGAGGAAGAAGCAATCCCCATGAGCTAGAGTGACTTGTGGTACAAGAAAACATAGCCCATACCTGCAATTACGAATTTATGGGCTGCCCATGCTCCATTAAAGCCATGGACTGTTTTCTTCGACCACTTCCTTAGCACAGAATTAAATGTCAGCAAGGAAAGTCAAATGGGTTTTCAAGGTGACATATGGCAGCTGTAGCTAGGGTTTTACCCCTAGCTTGTGCCAATGAGCATCTACTAAGGAGAATGGACTCCTTAGTAGCAGTTCAATAATGATTAAAAGATTAAGCTAAAACAACAATTAACAAACTACTTTAAGCATTGCATGAGACATAAATAAAAGATGTAAAAAATGGTTTTATATTAATGTTACCTTGAGTGTCAAGGTTGATGAAGCCCTTTGCAGTGTCCAAGAGGATGCTCCAAGCTTCAGGATGCTCCTTTCTCCTTTTCCAATGTTGGGGATGGGCCAAAGGTGGCTCTCAAGGTGAAAATAGTTCAAAGGTGAACTAGGGTTTCGAGAGAGATTTTGGCAGAGTAAGGGTGCTTGTGATTGTGGATATGGAATAAGGGATCTCCATCACCTATTTATAGTTTTTTGGTGGTGGAGTGCTGACCCATGGTTTTAGGAAACACATGGTTTTGGGCAGCTGTATAGGGTTTTTTCCTCCTTTTCCTCATTATTTTATATTTTTTATTCCTTTTTAGGGGATTTTTGCTATTTTTGGAGGAAAAGGGGGTTTTTTAGCCTTTTTTAGGCTATTTTGATGGTTTTGTGGCCTTTTGGAGGCATTTTAGGCCTTTTGGAGGCTTTTTAATGGGATTTTTTGGGATTTTAAGGGAAAAATGGTAGGAAAATGGACAAATGAGCCATATAATGTGGTAATGAGGTAGTGAACACTTTTTGGGTGTTAACAGATTGCCCCCTGATGTGCGAGGTCGGGAGCTAATCGTATGGCCGATGGACATCATAAGTCATGAATGGTTTTCCTGGGATGTGGAGAGAAGAGAAGAAACAAACTGGAGCCCGGAACAACGATCCCGAACAACTGCAAGAACTAAAAGTACATAACCTCAATAAGGGATGAGGAAGCATCTGATCATATGGACGAGGCGGGCATTCCCATGCTCGTATCAAGATATAACATAACAATAACAATGGGGTCCAAAAAATGGGGACCTGAAATATACATGACCTCAAATACTGACTGAGGAATAATCTCAATATATGGACGAGGCGGGCATACCCATGCTCGTATCAAGATACATAAATATGACTGTAAGGCCCGAAAAAAGGGGGGACCTGTAAGATACATGACCACTGTGTACATCATAAGAGTCCAGAGGAGACATAAATCTGGGACATACTGCTGAGCGGATCATGCGTGAACTGCATAACTGGTGCACTGGAACAATCAACAGTGCTACTGAGTGTGGTACCAAAGGAACTGATGAGCTGCTGGATCATAGTGACTGGGGTCAAACGCTCCATGGTACACGGAACTGGAACGGAAACTGGGTACTCAAGGAAGCATGGAACTGGATGGCTTCCGAATACAAACGCCAACGCAGCCCGGACATCCACGGGAACGTACAACTGGGCGTTCCGAAGTGACTCACCAATGTGCTAGAGTCGGGGGAAATCCGGGGTCTTCGACTAAAAACTGATGGAATATAATCCTACGCGATCCTCAACGATGCGATCAAGGTGCTGAAGTCGAGCATGTGAGGAACAACCACTCGGAGAGGCAATGATGTCTCCTCTTGGAATGGTCCGTAGGCACCTACCACAGATGGTGATAAGTCCAAGGCGTAGGGACCTCTGGGCCTATCCTCTGGAATAGAGGAGCTGTCGTCGACAGAGGGAGACCTGCCCCTATCAAGGCAATGATGTTTCCTTGACAGGAGCGCGAGGTAGAAAACCGAAATGTTGTAGTACTGATGGCAGGACTGATCAAACGGTGGGTGGATAACTGGGCTAGTAGAGTGGGTGGACTCAAACTTCCTTTGTTCAGAATATGATAATGGGAATGATCTGGCAGCATATGATACTGACTGAGGGGAAAGGGATCATAGCTGTAATGGCTTAGGGAGGGTAACGGGTCTGAGGGAGACTCAAGCTGGTATAAAATGGCAGGAGACTGCAAAATACTCTGAACAAAGGCGACCTGATTGGGGGTGCTGCCGAGATGATCGATCGTAGTGCCAGGAGGCACGGGGGAAAAACTTCTTCATGGGTTAAGGAACTAGAAGAAGTGTGTGTAAAATGGTACTGTCGTGTGGATTTTACGAGCCCAGGACAGTTCATGCTCGTGGTTGCTTTCAATTTTAAGGAGTCTGAAAGCGATAAGAAGACTCTGAAGTAAAGGAATGGTACTGTCGTGTGGATTTACCGAGCCCAGGATAGCGCATGCTCGTGGTTGCTTTCAATTTTAGAGAGTCTGAAAGCAAGTAAGAAGACTCCAGGGGGTTGCTTTTTCGTAGATTTAGTCTCCAAGGCCCAAAGAAGCATAAAAGGATGCAATGAAGAACTCTTCTAGCCGGTGTGACTAGAGTATTCCTTTTTCGTAATTAGTCTACCAGGTCCGGAAAAGGGTTAAACTTATACCAGATAGACGCCCTTTCAGGTACTTTAACGAGCATGAAAGGAAGCAAGATTGCTCGGCGATCTTTTCATTCTTTTAGGAGTCAGAAAAGAGCTTAACGGAAACTCCCTAAGTGCCTTTTTCGTAAAGGACTTGTCCGGCCCGAAAAAGGGATAAAATTATACCGAACAAAAGGAATGGCCAGGCAAGGAGGAAGTGTTCAATCAAGGTTTAGTAATGATGACCAAGAACGAGGGTAGGTGGGAACACTGATGGACCTCCTTGCGGGGTAGATGAAATGGTGGCAAAATAACGAAACATTTGCAGTATGACAGGAGTGAATGGCTCATGTAAAAATGTGGAACAATCCGATAGCGGCCGATGTGGCACGCAAACCGAGGCAGCAAGGTGTTGGGACACAATGTTGAAATTGTACCAAGGGAGAGCGAGAAATGATCTCAAGCATCATCACGAGCTCGGAAAAATGAATCCGGCGATATAAAGGATGTCAAAAACGGGTAACGACCGATGTGGCACGCAAACCGAGGTGACGGGGGCATTTTAAAAAATGCCCGGAAAATCTGGAGGTGAGAGCGAGAAATCATCTCAAGCATCATCACCAGCTCGGAAAAATGAATCCGATGATATAAAATATGTGAAAAACGGAGAACGGCCGATGTGGCACGCAAACCGAGGCGACTAGTGGCATCTGAAAAATGGGTAAAAAATGACAGGGTAAAAATAATGCAACGAGGTGACCATCATGACGGTCGCGTCGCGCTGATTCCAGTGGTGGAAACGGTTCGGAAAAACAAAAACAAAAAAGAAAGCACTGTACAACGCAGACCAATGAGGTCGCGGGTTTCTTTTTATGGGTAAAAACGCTTAAGATACAACCCATTACGAGGGTTGCGCAAAGGACGGCCTTCAGAGTCAGCTAAGATGTATGCCCCCTTGCCGAGGCAGGTCTGCACGACGTAAGGGCCTTGCCACATGGATTCGAACTTCCCTTTACCGGTTTTGTCATGGGCTTGGTCGTAGGCGAGGACTAGGTCCCCTTCGCGGAAAGTTCGAGGGTGAACATGTTTATCATAGTCGGCTTTGGAGCGGTTTTTGGCCGCTTCGATGTTCTGGAGAGTGGCTCGACGGTCTTCATCGGCTTGTTCGAGGTGCAGCAGACGCTGCTCGAGGGGGGTGGTGTCAGGGAGAAGCTCAACAGCGATCTGTAAGGCAGGGATCTGACACTCGATGGGGAGAACAGACTCTATGCCGTGAACTAAATGAAATGGTGTAAAACCAGTGGCGGTCTTAGTGGAGGTGCGATAAGCCCACAAAGTAGGGAACAACATGTGGTGCCAATTGGACTTATGCTTGTCAACTGTTCGTTGGAGGATGGTTTTAAGGATTTTATTGATGGCCTCTACTTGGCCGTTCCCTTGGGGGTAGTAAGCAGAGGAAAATTGGTGCTCATACTTAAGGAGGGTGGATAACTCACGCCAGATGGCATCTTCGAAGTGTGAACCATGGTCAGAGACTAACTGCTTAGGAACCTCGAATCGGGCGATGACATGGTTGAAAAAGAAGCGAGCAGCAGTGTCAGCGGTACAATTGAAGGTAGGCATGGCTTCCGCCCATTTGGTAAAGTAATCAACAGCGACAACAATATATTTGTGGCCGTTGGCAGACTGGGGTCTACACTCCATGAAGTCTATGGCCCACTTACAAAAGGGACCAACGGTGACGACAGGGTGTAACGGAGCAGGAGGTGTCCGGGCCTTGGGGGCAAAAAGTTGGCAATTATGGCAGTGTTTGACCGCAGTGATGCAGTCAGTGAAAAGTGTGGGCCAGAAGTATCCGGCACGGACGACCTTTTGGGCGGTGGCCATCCCTGAGAAATGGCCTCCGCAGGCGCCGCTATGACAGTCATTAAGGACGTGTTCAGCTTCCTCATGGGTAAGGCAACGACGAAGAATTGTGTCAACCCCGCGCCGGTAGAGGACATCGCCTAAGAGGAGATATCGAGAGGCCTGGTGGCGGATGCGACGGCGTCCATTTCGTGTAACTTTGGGTCTGAACTTCTGCGTGCGTAGGTATAACAAGATATCCCCGTACCATGGGTCATCGGACGAGATAGTGAACAGGTGATTGTCGGGTAACTCATCGGAGATTGGTTTGGCCGGGAGAAGGGAAGGGAGATCAGTAATGAGCTGGGCAAGCGCGAGGGCTTTAGTGCTCTTAGGTGTTTTGAAGGTAAGGTCATATTCTTGGAGGATAATGACCCATTTGGCAACACGACCTTGGAGTAGCCGCCGGTTTAGAAGATATACCATGGGGTTAGAGTCGGCGACGACTGTGGTATGACTCATTAAGATGTAGTGTCGCAATTTTTGAACGGAAAAGACCACTGCTAGGGCAAGTTTCTCTTCATATGGGTAACGTAGTGGTGGACCAGACAAGGTCTGGCTAACGTAGTAAATGACGTGCTCCTGGTGAGAAGCGTCTTCTTGAACTAAGACTCCAGATACGGCATGCTCGGAGGCCGACACGTAAAGGATGAAGTCTCGAGTGAAATCCGGAGGGGAAATCAGAGGGGCTTGTGTGAGGGCCTTCTTGAGGGCCTCAAATGCAGCTTCTGCTTGCGCATCCCAGACGAAGGGTATGTGGGTGCGGAGCAGGCGCAAGAAACCGTGAACCGTAGTGGCATAATCAGGAACGAAGCGTCGAAGGAAGTTAGATCGCCCCTGCAGACTTTGGAGCTGCCGGAGCGTGCGAGGAGGGGGGAGGTCTAAAATAGCTTGGACCTTTAGAGGGTCAACAGTAATTCCTTTCTGGGAAACAATGAAACCCAACAATCGGCCTGCCGGTACGCAAAAGACACACTTGTGGGGGTTCAAGCGAATTTGGTATTTGCGACAACGCATAAAAACTTGCCGAAGGTCGTCAAGGTGGTCTGATCGTTTCCGGGAACGAGCTGTGAGATCGTCAAGGTAGACTAACAGGATATGGACCAAGTCGTGGAAGCAATAGGTCATGGCCCGCTGGAAAGTGGCACCAGCATTTTTGAGGCAGAAAGGCATGACGCGATAGGCAAAGGTGCCCCATGGGGTAGTAAAGGCAGTTTTGTACTGGTCTTCCTTACGGATCTGAATCTGATTATATCCGGAAAAACCGTCCATGAAGGAGAGGACCTCATGCCCCGCACACGCATCTATGAGTTGATCGATGAACGGCGTGGGGAAGTTGTCCTTGGGACAAGCATGGTTTAAGTCACGGAAGTCAGTGCATACGCGGATGGTGCCTTGCTTTTTGTTAACTGGAACGGGGTTTGAAACCCAAGTGGTATAGGCAATAGGATAAATGAACCCTGCCTTGCGCAGCTTCTCAATCTCGGCTTTAACAGCTGGGAGCTTTGAGGGATGAATGGGGCGCTGTTTCTGACGAACGGGGGGTACATCAGGCCATGTGTCAATATGGTGCTCTATAATTGCGGGGTCAAGACCAGGCATTTCAGCATAGGACCAGGCAAAGACATCACGGAATTCTTTGAAAAGGTTTATGTAGTCCTCAATCTCTTGTTTACTGCAGAATGCTCCTAAAGTAATGAGTTCAGGGGCACGACCTGGAGCAGCAATATCAACTTGGATGACAGGTGAGATGTTGGCCATGTTTCCCTCCTCGAAGGCATCAGGAGCAGGAATAGGGTCCTTGAACCAGTCAACCTTAGTGGGGAGGAAGTCTTTGGATTCGACCGCGTATTGGGTAGCGGTGCTAGAGGAAGACGCTTCTGGGATGAAATAGGAACGATGGTGCATATCATCCCAAGGATAATCCGGGGCAGTAAGGGCCTCAAGAATCTCCTCATCAGTACGGAACGTTTGCATCGTCAAATCGGTTGACGAGGGAGTAGTAGTGGAAGAGATCATATAGATGGTATTAACCTCTCCGGAAGGTGAAGAGTCTGGGGGGTAGATCTCCTCAATGGTAGGTGGTGCCGTCTCAAGATCCAGATTGTTCATCTCATAGAGAGCCGCTCTGTAATCCGGGAGATCGGGACAATGATGTGAATAGTGCCCATAAATACCGCAGATGGCGCAGGAGTGGTTGGTACGTAGGGACTTATCTTTAGGCTTAGGAGTGGGGTTTAGTTCGACAGTTGGGATGTTGGGGTCATCATCGAGCATTTGCATGTGCTTCTGCAATGCGGGTAACTGTGGGCATTGGTGGGTCGCATGGCCCAACTCGTCACACAGCGAGCATTTGGGAGGAGCACGAAACACTGGAGGGTTCTTGACTGTCTTGGGAGGTGGGACAGCAGTGTAAGGTTGTGGACCTCTGCCCCCAGTGGGTTTGGGAGTAAGAGGAGGTGTCGTGGAGGACGAAGGGGTAGAGACACCGGGAGGTGGCTGAGTGGTAGTAGCCATGGGTTGCACCGGCTGGAGGACGACATCTGGTGTCGGCGGGCGAACGGGAGGCGAAAGATACCATACAGGTAATCCCAAGGTTAACCCAGGGAGGGTAAGGGTAGCCATGACCGGGGCGCTTACTACTCCCGATGGAGGGACTAGGAAGGGGATCGTATGGATCGGTGTAACACCAATGTGGCTAGGTACCAATGGTGGTTTTGGCAACAAGGGTGGTTGAGTGTTAGGTGGTAGATTGTCGTGGGACAAGGTACATAAGTCAGAGACTTCGGGCGTAGATGACGGCGGAGGAATGGATTGAAAGGTGGAGGTCATCGGCGCGTCGGAGTAGACTCCAGGCCCCGAAGAGGAAACAAATGAAGTGGTGGCGGGAGAAACAGGTTGTTCAACCATGGGGAGAACATTTTCCGGTGCTGCCGGAGCACTGGGATCATAGTAGGTGAGCTGGTCAATCTTAACCACGCGTCCTTCATGGGGGAACATCATGGTGCGAAAGACAGAAGAGGCAACCGCCCGCATGGCATACATGTAGCTGCGGCCAAGTAGAAGGTTGTAATCCAATTGGGCATTGATTACCTCTATGTCAATAAGAACTGTTTTACCACCTAACTGGACGGGAACGTTGGGTAGAAGGCCTTGGGGCTGGGCCGAACGACCGTCGTAGGCGCGTAACGCAGTGGTGGACTGTTGGAGAGGAGGGGATCCTAGCTTCTGCCATACAAAGGTAGACATAACACATGTGGAGGCACCCTCATCGATGATGCACCGATGGATAACAAGATTCCTAACGGAGACTGTAACTTGGAAGGCTAAGCTGGAAGGTAGGCGTGGTTCAGACTGGTCTAAATCAAACGCCATCAAATGCGAATCAGTTGGGTCAATCCCCCCAATGGCGGAAAGTAAAGTCTTGCGCTGGGAAGGGCAGTTCTTCAAGACTTCTAACGCAGACATGGCTGCGGGGGATTGGGCTAGGTCGTCTACAATGTTGTAGTTTGACGCAGCGCGCGCGTTAGGGTTATTGTTGATTCGGCGAAGTGGGAAACGAGGTGCTTTCACAGCGCCGTCTATGGGAGGCGGAGGTATACGTAACGCTTGATCTGTGGGATGGGCGTTAGTAGGTTTATCCGTGGGAGTGGCTTCAGAGGTGGAGCCATATTGGTTCCGACGGGTCTGTAGGTTGACGTCAGCAGATGACATCATCAGCAAGTGGTGGGTACCTGAGTCAAACATGGGTTGATCAGGAGCGGCGTATGTGATCTGTTGTTGTTGGGGCGCATTGGCTTGATGGGGAGCCAACGGCTGAGTGTTCACTACGCCTTGGGTCGGTAAGGGGTTTTGCAGCACCAAAGGGGGTTGTTGAGGTTGGGGGGGGTTGGGTGGCGCTTGGGGGGCCGCATGCCCTTGGCGATGGGCCTTGTCAACCCAGAGCTGCCGAGCTCGCTCCAAGTGTGGGCAAGCATGGGTGTAGTGTCCATAGACCCCGCAAATAGAACAAGGGTGGTTCGTTCGCAAATTGGGGTTTTTAGCCTGCTTGGGCGGGCGATCAAGGTTTTGATTAGCGGGGGCCGCATTGTTGTTGTCAGGGGGATTAGCCGGTTGACCAGCTTGGTCTGCAGGTTGGTTGTTTCCCCGATTACGGCCCTTGCCGCGGTTCTGTTGGCCCTGGTTACGTTGGTTATTCTGGTTTTGCTGCGGGTTTTGTTGGGCGTAAACTTGCCCTTGGGCAGCAGGTGGATTTTGAGGTTGCGCAGGTGCAGGAGCAGGCTGCGGAGGATGATATGTAGGTTGAGGCTGAGCAGGTGCAGCAACTTGAGGGGGTTGCTGATAGGACTGCGGAGCAGGTTGTGGATGTGCCGCAGGGGCTGCCTGTGGCGGATAATATGCTGGTGGGGCTGGTGAAGGCGCAGAAGCTGAGGCAGCCTGCTGATGGTAGTAAGGCTGAGGGGCGACTGGAGGAGCATAAGCAGGAGTTGCATACCCGAAGCACTGAGGTGGACATGAGGGTCCATGGGCATGGTGATGTGTCATGGGAGCATATGAGTTGGTTGCTCCAGACTGGGAGGTAGCCCTCGACAGGTCGGGGCCAGGGGTAGGTCGTGCTATAGAAAATGGTTGGGGATGCGAAGAAACACGGCCAATGATACCATCTGCAGCGTGGGATGCCCCCGGCGCATCATGCTGGGAGGACTCGCCGCGAGGGGCGTCAGGTATAATGGTATAAAGGTAACCCGACTGGGCGTAAATGAGGTTGAACTGCTGTGCCTTAAGGATGGCCTCTTCTTCAGACTGGGGTCTTTCTGAGGCCACATCCTTAGCAATAACAGGGAGAAGGGATTTGAGGAACCAATCTAGGAAGATACGGTCGTCAAGTTTGATCTTGCATAAGCTACGGCGGCGACGCCACTCATGGATGTGGTCCGTGATATGGGTAGCCGTGTTTTGTCTACAAGATAGAAGGATCTCAACGCCCGCGTCATAGCGGACAGGCAACTGGAAGAACTGCAGGAAGGTCGAGGCCAGGGAAGCAAAGGTGGCGTGGGTGCCATGAGGCTGCTCAATATACCACTTGGCTGCAGAGCCAGTGAAGGTGCGCTGTAAGAGACGGAGGCGAACAGAGTCATCCACGATGGAGTTAGAGGAACACCATAGGTGGAAAGACATGATATGGTTTTGTGGGTCCTCACCGGCCTTACCCTCGAACTTAGGGATGTCAGAGGGTAGTTTGGTAGGCATATGAGGCCACATAGGGTCGTGTCGAATAGGATCGTTTGTCAATCTGGCCAGGTCAGGTAGGTTGAGGCTAGCCATGAACGGCAAACTGGAAGAAGGCTGTGACACAGTAGTGCTGTGGACCAAGTTGGGGCCAGTGCCCCCAAGTGGAGGGACAAGATGTGAGGTGGTGCCCCCAAGTGGGGGAACTGAGGTAGTGAAGGATGGTCCAGCACCACCATTGGTAGTGTGAGCCACTGATGTAGTGGGGATAGGTATTCCCGCTGTGGGAATAGGTACCGTGAGGGGAACGGTAGATGGTTTCCCCATGGAGGGCATACCCAAAATAGGTGTAGTAACTGGTGTAGTGGTGGATGTGCCACCAATGGTCCCTATGACAAATGGAGTGGAAGTCGTGCCAGCCATGGGGCTAGTAGGGGCAGTATAAATAGGGTTCTCAGACTCTTCGTCAGAATCAGAGGTAAAGTAAGGTGCGTCACTATCTGGTGACGGAGACCTACGTCGCTGACGAGTGGAGTCAAGTGACAAGGCTCTAGATCTATGATGAGTGGTATCAACGGACAATGATCGGAATCTATGACGGGTGGTGTCAAGAGAACCGTGCTGTGGGGGCTCGCCCCTGAGGCGCCGAGAATGTCTCGGGGACTCAATGGTGACAGATGGTGTCTAGTCTCTGTGGGTTGAGGTGAGTATAAAAACAGCTCAAAAATCCTAATGCAACCGAGTGTGCAGAAGGAGAGCTAAAAAGCAAGGCACTCAGGCCAACAACCAACTCAAAACACCCACTGCAACAGCTGTGCTACAATAGGTGGAGTAACAACAAAGATGGTCAGAATACCAACAAGCAGCAGGTTTCCTAAAAAAGAAAAATGGTGGACTCACTAGACCAAAGGGAGGTAAAGGAGCATGCAAACACCTAACTACAAGTATTCTGACTCAACTAAACATATCCTCTGCAAGGTGATGAAATCCAAGTCAGACAATATGAGTAGGAAAGCCAAGTGGCTATGATATCCCCCTACCGGGAGGGACACCGGGTAGTCAATCCTAGAAGAATGGCAACTAAGATACCCCGTTCATGACACGTCCAGAAAGGTGAATCTGCCGTTTAGTTCGTTGACCGCAATACCCCTATACAGGGATATCCCGCGAACCGCGAAAGGTAGCCCTTCGGTTACTGAATGGAGTGCGGTATTCCACTCAGGCCTCCGGAACCAGTCTCCCGACTTCAACCCTCCTAAGGGAGAGCCCCTCTGATAAACTGGTCGTGACCGTGCCAAAAAGTACTAGGGGATTTTGGTTCCCTATTTGGACAACAACTATGTCTCAAGTGAAATAACCAAGGGGTGTTATTGGAAGCCTATCCCCCTGATCCTACCTAACTACAATGATTCTTTTGTGTTCCCCAAGTGGGGTTAGAATGTTGGTTTAGTTAGGTACTTTTTAAGGCTCACTTGATTTTATGTGACAGAGTGTGTGCTCGTGAGGTAATGATCCCAAAAATAGAAGTGCCACAAGGGAGGGCAACTTCCAATCTATCAATAATGCTAAAATTGATTCTTTGAACTTGCAAAATTTTCTGAAAATAAAAATACTGAAATTTTAAAAAGACTCTGTAAAAGGAACAGAAATTATGTTGCAGAAAGGCTGTAAGGAAGTGGGCTGCAGGTGGGACAGAGGGCTGTTCAAATGCAGAAAATATTGCAGCAAGAGGGGCTGGGCTCAAAACAGGAAAAGAGCAGAAATCAGACCGCGGGTCTGTAGCGAATCAGAACAGGCCGACCGCGGGTTTGAGGGAAACAGCGGCGGTCAGGTCGCGGCTATCGGGCCAACAGAGGCAGTCGGGACGCAGGAAACAGGGGAAAAGACACAGTCTGGTCGCGGCTATCGGGCCAACAGTGGCAGTCGGGACGCAGAAAAAATGGAAAACGACACAGTCGGGTCGCGGCAAAAAGGCTAACAAGCGCAGTCGGGACGCCCGAAAGAGGCAGAAAGCCTCAGTCGGGACGCGTGAAAAAGGCCGACAGGCGCAGTCAGATCGCGGCAAACAGGCTGATTAGCCACGGTCGGATCGCAGGTAACAGACTTGAATCCGCCGGCAGAGCGTCGGAAGCAGTCTGAGAGCCACGGTCGGATCGCGGGTAAAGGCCTGAAAGGCGCGGTCGGGACGCGACTGTAGAGGGAAAAAGACGCGGTATGCGGCGGCCGAAAGGGACAGCCGAAAGGAAAAAATTTAAAAACGGAAACCAGAAATTCGAAAACTAGGGGAGTCGCCAAAACTGTAGCTAGGGTTTTACCCCTAGCTTGTGCCAATGAGCACCTACTAAGGAGAATGGACTCCTTAGTAGCAGTTCAATAATGATTAAAAGATTAAGCTAAAACAACAATTAACAAACTACTTTAAGCATTGCATGAGACATAAATAAAAGATGTAAAAAATGGTTTTATATTAATGTTACCTTGAGTGTCAAGGTTGATGAAGCCCTTTGCAGTGTCCAAGAGGATGCTCCTTTCTCCTTTTCCAATGTTGGGGATGGTCCAAAGGTGGCTCTCAAGGTGAAAATAGTTCAAAGGTGAACTAGGGTTTCGAGAGAGATTTTGGCAGAGTAAGGGTGCTTGTGATTGTGGATATGGAATAAGGGATCTCCATCACCTATTTATAGTTTTTTGGTGGTGGAGTGCTGACCCATGGTTTTAGGAAACACATGGTTTTGGGCAGCTGTATAGGGTTTTTTCCTCCTTTTCCTCATTATTTTATATTTTTTATTCCTTTTTAGGGGATTTTTGCTATTTTTGGAGGAAAAGGGGGTTTTTTTAGCCTTTTTTAGGCTATTTTGATGGTTTTGTGGCCTTTTGGAGGCATTTTAGGCCTTTTGGAGGCTTTTTAATGGGATTTTTTGGGATTTTAAGGGAAAAATGGTAGGAAAATGGACAAATGAG
Source organism: Larix kaempferi (assembly GCA_027924585.1). Taxonomy (NCBI): domain Eukaryota; kingdom Viridiplantae; phylum Streptophyta; class Pinopsida; order Pinales; family Pinaceae; genus Larix; species Larix kaempferi. Next base: position 8,469,954 of record BSBM01000641.1, read on the forward strand.
CCATATAATGTGGTAATGAGGTAGTGAACACTTTTTGGGTGTTAACAGCAGCGTATGGTCCAATCCCACAGCCCCCTCACCACTCCCTAGTGGATACACATGGCCCCTTCTCATTCGTTGCCTCCATAGCCAGTTTTGGTATTTTATTGCATGATGTTTATTTACATCATTTTTACAATGTTCCATGGCTAAATAACACATGGGCAACATAATGTCTAATACTTGCCTTTAAATAAAATTCGAGCTTCGACTAGCGGGGGCCTTGGCCTTGAGCTCCACGCGAGGAAAGCATACATCACATGTATACAATATTTACATTAAAATTTAGTATATCCTAAGGGTCAAAATGGGGTATTACAATCCCCTCCCCCTTAGAATAACACCATCCTCAGTGTTCCAAGACTTAGGAATACATATACAATTTACACATCCAAAATTTTCAAAATTTTGCAAATCTGCCCTGCATTCTATTCTTTACTTTGAACTTTCGGGACCACGTCCCTTGGCTTCCACGAGTTTCTCCTGCTGGTTCAGATATTTCAGCACATCCATAAGTCTGAAAACTTTATCGGCTGCTGCCCTCTTGATGTTCCCTTGTTGGGCAGTTGCGGAGGCAATGATGTCCTCCACATTTCCAACATTTCACTGGTTGCTTCATATTTACCTACTCAATTTCCTTTGAGTCTTCATGCCTGGAACGTTTCTTAATGGACCGATTGGACGAATGCCTCATCATCGATCCATTTTCCTTTCCCTTACTGATTGCTCTCATAATGCTTTTTACCTCTCTTTGCAGGAAAATAAAGTTCTGCAAAACTTTGTGGTTCATTTCATTCTGCCTCTTCTATACCTTGAGCATTTCTCCAAGATTTTCTTGGGTCTTGTAAATTGTCTGAAGAAGACTTTTAGCTAATTCCAACAGCCTATGGTCTGCTACCATGGTCATTGTGCACAGCTAGTTCTCAGTTTGCTCACAAGCAACACTTGCTCGTAATAGTTGCAACCAATGGATTTAATTTTCACCTATGAAATTCATCATTACAAGTCTTGTTAGGTCAAGCATAACCTATCATTAAAAATCAGTCAATTGTTTTTCTCCAATTGACATGAAGAGCCCATGCTCTATTCATGATACTTTCACACTTTTCATGCTTGCCCAACATACACATGAATTCTTTCATGTTCATCCATTCATAAGAAATTAACTATTTCAACATTCACAATTTTTTTCAAGCAAATAAACACACTCTACTTTCAGCCATACATGCATTCAACAATTTTTTGTTTTTTATAAATGCATCAATAAAAAGGAAAGAGAAAGCAGTAAGAGTTTTCTTCTCTTAGTCTTGTTCCATTCTGGAACCCACACCACCATTGTGGTTTCCATGCTCCTAGCCTCTTTCACTTCCATGTGAATGCTTGACCAGCCCTTCTTGGCTATGACACTTAGTGTCTATGGTCTATTTCAGACCTCTCAACCATGGAGTCCCTCCACATGGTTTGTCTACAACTCTTAGCTGCTAGGACTCACACAGTCCCACTAGCCCCTTTTTCCATCACTGCTCATGCTGAGCTCTTTAGGACGGTTAAATGTCCACACGCATCCTTAAGATGCTTTCATAGTCATTGCTTCCAACAATACCTACACTCAAACATTGAATTAATTCACATGTTTAGTTTATTTTCATAGGAAATCATAACCAAATCATATACACATGTATATTCGTAAGTAAGAGATTACAAGATAACCAAATACTTATCTGCATTGGATGTCTTCACTTTATTCCATAGGGTCCTTCTTGCTTTACAAGCTTTGGATTTCCTATGGATATAATAACGAATGTTGGGCTAGTGCGTAGGCTACTCCTCAACCATTCATATATGCAATGCTAAGTCAGTACGCCGACTGGTTTTATCAGACATCTCATTTAGCAATATTCTAAGCCAGTACTCCGACTGGGAATTATCAAGTATTTGAGGGATGTTTGCCCAGCACGCCAGCTGCTCCATAACATTCAATTAGTTAATGCCCAACTAGTACACCTTCACGCCGACTGGGTTTACCAAGCATTTGTAGCACCTAACTAGTTACTCTTTGGATTTACCAAGCACTTTTAATTCTTTCAAGGTCCTTGCTTCCTGCATTGACCAAGATTTTCAACAATGAAACAATAGTGCACCAGCTTAACTGTTAGAGGGATTATACTTGAAACCTTCATTATTCCAAATAAGACATGAATGAAACTGAATACTTATCTGTATTGGGCATTTCCTCTCTGGTCCACAGGGTCCTGCTTTTACTTTACAAGCCTTGGGATCCTCCTGCGGACTGGGATGTTTGGCCAGCACGCAGGATGCTCCAAAACATCAAATAATTAATGTCCAACCAGTACACCTTCACGCCGACTTGGAAGGAAACTTCACAATGACCATTTTTAGGTCAATGCTCTACTATGGAGCCATAGGCATATAACAACCTTTTCATCAACACCTTCACTACCCTTCATAAAAAATCCCCACAACCTCCACAACATCCTTTCATACACATTAACCCTTCCACCACAACCCCTCACAACAACCTTTTACTTTGTTCCTTTAGTGTGTAGCACCAAATTGCATTTGTCTAAGGTGACAACGCAAGTAGTATAGGCAAACTTTCCAACGCTATTATTCCAAAATTATAACCATAATTCATAGCATTCACTATCAAGTATTGAAACACTAGGAATGCGTCCATTCCTTTAGGGCGTAATCAATATTGGCATCCCTAACATAACTCATCATCAGAAAGGCGTGCACTCCTCACTGATGGGAGCTATGCAAGTCCTAATCATACTTCAAGCAGTCTGAATAATGTACATAAATAGAATATGTTCTGCATAGTAATTCTAACAATTAGACTTGCACATGCACACACACACACACACACACACACACACACACACACATATATCAGTCAAGGTTTATAGAACACTTATCCATTTGCAGGTGTAGTTCTTTCTTGATTAATGAGGAATGGGGGCTCCCTTCTCTGAGTTGACAGTCCCTCGGTTTGCCATCTCAACTCCTTTTTAGATTCCATATCCCACATATGTCTTACCGACATAATATTTACCATCTCACTCATATTGTTTATCAATAATGCAGTGTAGATGAGACATTAATAATGTTTAATGGCGTTTCACCCGAAACCCATTTCCAAGATATGGGATCCTTCCCATGAAGTTTGGCTTTTGCAGGCCCTCTCTCATGGTCTTACTGCAATGTGTCTTCTTGGAACACTTAGTAAATAGCCAAACAATCAGCAACATTTAACAATACAATTCAATTCTGATTGTTCCATAACCAATCCATGGTACTAATAATTAAATTCAATATGAATTAGCAACTCTGTCTACTATAGAAATTGATTTCCTTAGCCATGAGGCTATCCTCATATTGCTTGGATCTTGTAAGTGGCACCATCCTGTCCATTATGGATTTATGTTTGCTGCCATACATGAAAATTCACTTACAACATGTCCTCCTGACATAATTTTACATAAGCCAAACATTCATTAGCAATTATTATCAAAATTTCAAATAAGAGATTTACAAATCTGAGATTTTCAATCCTTCTTTCTAACAGAGCTTAGATTTCTCGACCATGAGATTCCTTCTCATAAGCTCTAAATCGAATTTTCAAATCTACTCCATACATAAATTAGATTTGCGACCATGATATTATTCTCATAAACTTAAATAAGAATATTTTCAGATCTGTTTCATGCATAAATTAAATTTCACAACCATGAGAACCTTCTCATAACCTTTGGTTTTTGAACATGGTAGAGTTCGGTCTTTACTATGGTCTTATCCCCATTTCCATACGTAAGACATTTCTACCTGGAGTCTGAAACTTCAAATCAGCCAAACATGCTGTGAGTCCTCATGCATATAATATTTTGTTGCTGCAACAGTCACTGAAGCATTTCCAGAATTATAACATTCCATAATTTAAACACTTCTAGATGTTAACATATCAATATCACCAAACTCATTTATTTCACATAAATCATTATCATACTAAAATTGCAAGGTACAGGTACATCATTTATGCAACTCTGTCCTTCCAACAGAGCACTCTAGGAGCTTGTCAATCATGACTGCCCTCTTCATTCACTTACTATTCTGCATTCATAACGGCCCGTGAAATGATCTCATAATTTTTGACAATTCATCATTTCATCTATTATCTAATTGCAATGAATCATACACATCACAACCGTGTATTCGTACAACACATCACAACATGTGCATCCACACACATGCATGCACATCCACAATGTTTACACAACATTTTCAAGTGCATTCATTCAAGGAATAACCACAAGATTTATAAAACCTCTTAATGCTTATCCACTCAATGCTATCTTGCATTGGTTCATGAATGTTCTGCATTCAAACATATTATGACTTAATCATGACTATCTCGTATAACATGCATTACCATAATTAGGACCATCTGTCCTCACTTGCTTTGGTTGTTAAACTCACAATTGACATACTCAAATGGCATGATATAATTTCATATGAATGCATTGAGATTTCTAAGCAATTATAGGGTGTAAGGATCATTGCCTTCACTTACCCACACCTCACCATACCCGGTAGGTTAACATTCCCATTCGAGCATTCAATACCACATGCAAACCAAATCAACATAGTTCAAACATAGTCGAAGGGATCTTACCAAATTCTCTTTCAACATTCATGCAATTATGCATCAATAAACATTACCTGCATGGTTGTCATTAACATCACTTGATGCTACCTGATCGGTTGGCCTCTTACCAAGGCTACACAGCCCTTTTGCAAATCCTAATGATCGCAGATTTGCTACACCATCCTTTCTTCATAAGGTTGTTGCCTTCATGCAACAACATCATCAACATCTTTAGCCATGCTTTTGTTGTCTTTGGTCCTACAACCAAAACCAACACCAATAGTGATTATCAACCACAATATTTATCATTAGTGGTTCATTGCATATGTGAAATCTCACTACTTTTACCAACACGTAATGTCATATGCATGCGAAACATATATTCATGCACTGTGCAATGTTTATTAATATGTCAATCAATGCATCTTCATGCCACTCATCTATCTCTTGCATTTTCAACATTCTCATGCCATAATTTTATGCACATAAAGCTTATAAAATATAAATGCAGTTAGCAAGACAGGGGTTAAAGAATTTCTCCCTTTCCAATCCCTCATCTTTGCATGAACTTCATCTTCCACATCATAGCTGGTTCGATTTCATGGCATGGTACTTCCAGGCATGCAATTATAGAATCTGCCCACATTGACAACAATTTTGCCAAACAGGCACTGGCACTTTTCTGCTCCAATTATCTATGATGCATGATAGCTCCATTCGAATTCTGATTATGTGCCATTATTCCCTGCTGGACAAGATTTCCAATTCCTGTCCCCTTGCTCCATTCCGACATCGGGTGTGGAAACTACATCACTTCAAAAATGACAACTTCCACCCCAATTCTGCACATTTTACACAGTTGTATTTTGGTCCAGAATGCCAACTTCAACCACTTGTGGAAGAAACTATAAGAAGAATCGTGAAAATTTTTCTACCGAGCGAAGTTATTCCATATAACAAGGAACGTTCAACAACTCACGGATATCTGTTCCGATGCACCATTCATCTTCTATGAATTTCAGGGTTTAACTACTCACTTTTCACTTTTCCCCCAAAATCTCAAAATTTGGCTAAAAATGGCTATCTCCCAAACTATGCATTTCTGGAAAATCTTCGTTTAACGGAAACTGTCCGTCTTAATGAGAATATGAAATGTCTAGTTCAGTAGAATTTCTGATTCCAACATCTAGGGTCACTTTTATTGTCCACAAGCTTTTCAAAATCTCGAAAAAGTGGCCCGGAACAGTGCTTTTTGGCCTTCTTTCTCACCTCGAATCCACATCCTTTGGATTTTGGCTCCAAGATTCCAAACTTAACACTGTGCCTGCTCCATGTCCGCGCCATATCGATTTCAGCCCAAACCGACCTTCCGATGAGCCTCGAGACACCGTCTTACCGAAGTCACTATTCTCCATTTTCTGTCAAACTGGAGCATACTGGGTTCGGGACCCTCTCTGGTTCTTTCATGGCATTTGTTGATGGCCTCCGAACCCCACAGGAATCATCCCAATCTGAGCCCGATTACTCCTTCTACCCAAAAATCAAGTTTTTGGCACTTTTTTTTTCCATCGCTGGATTTAACCTTAACTCTCTCGTCACAGCGCAAGTTTAACCTTAACTTCTACGCCCGTTTCGCCAGTTTTAACCTTGATTTCGCCGCCGCGCGCATCGTAGGTTTTAGTGTTAGAACTGCCGCCAGCACCGCGCGGGTCTTACCATTAACTTTGTCGCCAGTGCCGCGCAAAAATTAATGCTAACTTTGCCGTCAGTGCCGCGCGCAAAACTTACCATTAACTTTGCCGCCAGCGCAGCGCAAAAATTAACGCTAACTTTGCCGCTAGTGCCACGCGCAAAACTTACCATTAACTTTGCCGCTAGCGCCGCGCAAAAATTAACGCTAACTTTGCCGCCAGGGCCACGTGCAAAACTTAACGCTAACTCTGTCGCCAACGCCGTGCACAAAACTTACCATTAACTTTGCTGCCAGCGCTGCGCAAAAATTAACGCTAACTTTGACTCCAGTGCCGCGCGCAAAACTTACCATTAACTTTGCCGCTAGCGCCGCGCAAAAATTAATGCTAACTTTGCCGCTAGTGTTGCGCGCAGAACTTAACGCTAACTCTGCCACCAGTGCCGCGCAAAAATTAGCGCTAAAATCGTCGACAGAGCCTTTTCCAGAACTCATAAATACTTAGAAAAATTTCTGCAAATTTTTAAAGACAGTTAGAATTTTTTTTCTGGAAATATCTGCTTCGTTTCTTTATAGAGTAAGCCACTCACAGATCATACTTGCAACAAAAACAATATTTCAAAAAAAAATTGCACCTCTTTCATGTTAAGCATGAAACAACAAAACAACAAAACAATATAACATGGCAGAGGTTGCGCCTCCTTTCTCTCCTCCATGGAGGCAAACATACAAATACAAAACTGAATGCTATAGCATTGGGGACAATTTAAAGCAAGCATTCAACCTGAAAAGGGATTTTCTCCCTCCTTCCTCAATTTCATAAGATGAAATCAATGCAAGCAGTTTTTGCAAAAATCCCCAAAACAGTCATGGGAATGATTTCCCATTCTAACAAATAGAAGCCCTAAGATCTTCAGGTTTCTTTAATGCATTTTAATTCCAAATATTAACTAAATATACACACAATGATTTATATCTCTACGAAGGGCCCAACAGCCGTAGTGTTGAACCTTAAGCTCTGATACCACTCTGTAACGTTCCTTTCCATCAATCCGGTGCAAGGAAGGAAACATTAACCAAACTACTGGGCTTATTGGCAAAACTCAGACCCAGTCAATTTCTTTAGAAATGCATGGTTAAATAAAACTTGTGCATACCTATTCATACTCAACAAGCACAACGGATTTAAACACTATGTATGCACACAGTTTCATCATGCAATCAACATGTAAATAACAACCATTAATTAAGACATTACAGAACATAGAATTCATACAACTCATTTAATAAATACAACGGAATAACCATAATAACATACAAGCAGAAGGAGATACATCAACCTATTTCCTTCAAGAAGAATAGTGAAACAATCACATAATAACCAATCCCATTCTCATGCTATGCACATGCATCATAACAACTAACTTAAGATAATCATTTCATCCAAGTAACATGAGTAATTTAACATACAAGGAAAACCATAGAATGAACATCATTCAAACCACAGAGAATACTTATCTTGAAGATGAAATTGTCCAACAACTGGCTATGTGAGAGCAACATTCCACCCAACCATAGATCTCTGTCCAACCTTTATTCTTTCAACTGAGAGATCACCCCCGAGCTGGGTTGTGTATCCACTAAGGATGAACTAGATGGGCTCACTCACAGTCATGGTTTCACTCAAATGGTCATGCTAATCCAGCACACAACTGGGTTTATCAAGCATGCGAATAGCAGAGGAGGAGGGTGTTAAGCCAATGAACTCAACCACAGAGCTACAAACATCTCGGGCTAAATTCAAGCAATCCAATCCTCTGTTCCAACATCCACACTTGGATTTCTCACCATTCTGTCAACGAATAACTCAAATCCGTCACTGGTTTTCTGGGCTGCAAAAACTGGGTTTTTCTATGGATTTCGGGGTAGCCAATACTCCCAATTTCTCCCCAAGGTTCATATCTATGGATCCCCCATTGGTTTTCACAGTCCAATACCAAATATGGACATTGTTGGCTCTTCAAAACGTGGGTTCTTGCACAGTTGCGATTTCTGATTTTTCTCCTTGCTGGGAATTCATTTTTGGATGGAAAATGATGCTGGTGACTTCCACAATGGAATGGGGATGATGAAGAAGCAATCCCCATGAGGTAGAGTGAATTGTGGTACAAGAAAATAGAGCCCATACCTGCAATTACAAATTTCTGGGCTGACCATGCTCCATTAAAGCCATGGACTGTTTTCTTCAACCACTTCCTTACAACAGAATTAAATGTCAGCAAGGAAAGTCAAATGGGTTCTCAAGGTGACATATGGCAGCCTATGGTCCAATCCCATAGCCCCCTCACCACTCCCTAGTGGATACACATGGCCCCTTCTCATTCGTTGCCTCCATAGCCAGTTTTGGTATTTTATTGCATGATATTTATTTACATCATTTTTACAATGTTCCATGGCTAAATAACACATGGGTAACATAATGTCTAATACTTGCCTTTAAATAAAATTCGAGCTTCCACTAGCGGGGGCCTTGGCCTTGAGCTCCACGCTAGGAAAACATACATCACATGTATACAATATTTACATTAAAATCTAGTATATCCTAAGGGTCAAAATGGGGTATTACACTTGGAAAGTTCTTCCACCTTTTCTCTCTCATCATTGTACTATGTTCTTAGAATTGTTCATCTCTATACGAAGGTTGCTGGGTTTTCTCCCTATTGGTTTTCCTAGGATAAATTCTCGTGTTCGTTGTTTCTGAGCTTTGTCTTTCTTCTAGTGATCCTATTGATCTTATGCAATTGAATTATAACGCTATAATTGTATGAAAAACTAACACATTCAAGTATTTTGTTTATTTATTTATTTTTATTTTTTATTTTATAACAAGAATGAGTTAAATTTATATGAAAAATTGTTGCAGCATAATTGAACAACACTCAAGTACAATGAGACATAAGAGCTTAGGCAATTCCACTAAAAAATTGTAGCTCATTTAGGCCAATATACTGTGCTTTTTAAATCTAGTATATTGATTGCATCATGATTGTATAGATTCTACAAAAGGTTTTGAGCAACAAACATATTTTCAAAACATAATTGAAACACGATTAAGAATGGGCACACTCGCTCATGGAATCCTCCCTGAATTTGTTTAAGGGAAAGAATCCCGATTTTCAATCTCCATGCCCTCTTCATGTTGATGTATAGTTTCTTCCTCCTTGAATTCTATTGGAAATGAACCAACTAAAGTGTTGATGTTGGCTATTGTGGAAGTTGAATCTTTGCTCAGATAAATAACCATGGCTCTCATCTTGGCACATTCTTCTCCAAGTTCTTGCAATTGCCTCTTTTGTTTGACCAACGTGTCCATCATAATAACATTTTGTGAAGCTTGTCGATGTTCCAATTTATAAGCCTCTTCTGTGACAAAAGAGATTGAGGTCATGTTTCTATTAGTTATGTCTTCCTTTCTCCCCAGGAACCTCTTGACTTCTTGAATATCCCTCTAACAATTGTGTGGTTGTTTGTCCATATTTCCCAATGATAAAACAATTTGGATTGAATATAGCCTAGACCCGGCTTACAAAGAACCAATTTAAGACTATTTGATATTTTTAGGGAGGACATGAATAAAATCAATGTTTTTTCCTTTAATCTCAGCACGCAGTCGATTTGATAAACATCGTGTCCCACACTTGGGTGAACATTCCAATTACCACGAATCCAATAGTCATAACATTGGTTTGAATTCAAGAATCTAGTATAATGATATCTAGGTAGTTAAGGAAAAATTATTGGTGAATAGATTCACTAATGATATCTAGGTAGAAAGTACTCTCCAAACCTTGACAACTCTAGTTCCAGTGCGAAAGGGAACCCACAAATGTTACAAAGTACATAGAGTTTCAACCTTTGACACCATAATTCCCACAAATAAGAACTAGGAATGACAAGAGGAACCAACCTTATAGGCCACTGCCATCCTAGTTTGAACTTGTGAAATGCAAATCCCATATGCAGAAGTCCAAATAGTTATCATGGGTTCAAAACCTTGGAGTGGGAGATACAATGAAATGCATGAGACTAGGGTTGGGTTCATTGTATGTAGAGTTTATTACTTTCACTACGTGTCTTGATCATTAATTCCAATACTAAGTGGATGAATAATAGTAGGGGTTGGGTTCAAGATGAACACCCCATTTTTTAACATATTCCCTTCGTGAAGCTTGGTTTCATGGTTTGCAAGCCAATCAATGTCTTGATTCAAAGATCTTAGGATGTGAAAGAAGTGTACATCTTTAAGGGTTTGTATTTATTTTTTAATTCTTGAAATGATGCTTGCAAGGGCATCATCGAAAATAGTTTGTTGTTTCTTAGATGTTGAATGGTGATCAAAGAGTCTCCAAAAACTAGGATGGTCTCTATATTGCAATGGATGCCATCTTCATTTAAGTGTAGAAAAGCATATGCTTCTGGTTGATTATTTGAAATCGTTCCTAATCCCCACACGCAACTTATTTTTTGAGTTCCTCTGGGATAAAAAGTGTCCCCCCCACGACTGCCACCCCTGGATTCCTCCTGGAAGGTCCATTAAAGAAAGGATTGTTTGTGTTGTTGAGCCAACCAATCCTAAAACTCCTGCTTACTTTTCCTGATTTTCCAATGATGAGAACTACTGTGCTTGATGTGCAGGCTAGATTTAAGAGAATATTTTCCTAAGATTACATTTGTCAACCAATCCGTTTCTTGTACATCTAGTAAATGAGGAGAATGGCCTTTCAATCCCCTCCTCCTAATAGTATCATACAAGGTTCTCCCTCAAAGGTTCTCTCTAAAACTTGGCACGAAGGCTCAACGTTTATATGGAAAGTGGTGGTTTGGGGACCACCATCTGATGTCTAGTAGAAGCTGAATTCTTCTGCTGAATGGGTTGTTTTAGGATGACCACAAACTTTTGAGCTCATTCAAACATGGTATTGAATTGGTTCAGGCTCGCTTGTTCCTAACAATCTATCATCCCCCCTTGTTAGGAACAATGAAAAGAGTGGAAAGTCTCATGGTGGTTATGAGTGTCAAAAATAGACATAGAATACCACAAACTCATGAGTACACTGGAGCATAGCTCTCTTCTATCTTCTGGATACTACTCTGAATTTGGCCTCCAAAAATAGCTGTGGATCAGGATCGCTTGTTTTGGCTAACTTGAGGAAGGATGCGACTATTTTTTGTCATATAGATAAGGCTTTGAAACTTGAATCATGACTATCAATTCATGATGTCCCCCCTGTTAGGAACACGATAAGAAACAATAAAATATTATATTGCAAGTTGTGTCAAAACTTGATTCAATCTTGTAGGTTTCTTCAGTGTTAAACATCTATATGAAGAATGGTTATGCTTCCTGCAATGCTCACAAGGATGAAGATCACGTTAGAGAAAATATGGGGTATAAAATGAGCCTCTTAGGGGAAATAATAAAATAATAGTTAAAATAATAAAATAATATTTACGAATTTTGGAGGAAGAGAGAAAAAACTATTTTTTTTCTTCGTATTTTCAACATATCTCGGTTTTACTCAAATTTCGAGCATGAACACTCGTTGGATGCATAATTAAATGTCGCATGAAAAAAGTATCACATTGCATACTTTTGATGGACCCCACCCCATGAAAAATGAAAAATACATAACAAAACATGTTATTGGACCCCACTCCAAGAAAAACGTGAAATACATAAAAAACGTGTTAGTTTATTGACATGTTTTATTTATGTATTTATTTTAAATTTATGTATTTATCGTTGTTCATGGTGTGGGGTCCATAAAAAGTATATAGTATGGGTACTCATTGGATGTATAATTTAATTCTGCATCCAACGAGTGCTCCCACTTGAAATTTGAGTAAAACCACGTGGAGATATGTTGAAAATACAAAGAAAAAAAATGGTTTTTTTTATGACAAATATGCCAAGTCAATCATTATGGTTGACACTTTTTCTTGAAATTTTATTGGTTCTTGAATTCCAACTCATCACGAAATTATGGTTGGCTAATTTCCTTACGAGACCCATTTTAGACCCCAAATTTTCTCTAATGAAACACTGATCTTTCATATGGCCAACTCGATTACAATGTTGGCATATTGAACTTTGAACATGTTATACATATTTTGACATTATGTCACTGTTTTGGTCATGCATTGGTAGTTGATAGGAATATCTTCATATTCAAAGGGAGGGCTGTTCTAAACAAACACTAGTTTAGAAAGTTGATTCCTTTGCTGTACATCGTTCTCTTTGGATTTTGAATCTTGCAGATGATTGATAATAGTTTGGATATTTTCTCTCTTGATTGTGATTCAGTCGTCTACAACAATAAGTATTAAAGTGTTCAGTAACTCTAATATTTCTTCAGTTTGAGACATTATGAGGATTGTGTGAGCCTCTTTGAGCAGGTAGGTCCAAATTGACTCAATAAACGGACATAGGGCTTCTTGCAACTCCCTTTTACAAATGGAATCAACAGAATCAAACTAAAAAATTGAAGGGTGTCAGCCTCAACCGAGAATGCACCCAAGTACAATGTAATTCAACTTTATTCAAATTTGATACTTATAGAAAACACATGCAAGTACCAAAAATGTACTAGAACTTAAAAAAAACAACTGTTTGCAAGTTCCAATTCTAAATGTTGAATTGATGAATTTGATATAATTGAGTTTGTAACACACACTAAATCATAACATAATTTTTTTTCTCATTATTAAATAGGACTCCACCTTCTATGTATCGAAGTTCGTAAGACCATGATACAATTTCCATAATAATTTACATATAAAACAAATCACCGAATACCTTCACAATTTATGTAAATTATACATTCTTTAGAGTGTATGAAATGCACATACATATCTTTACAATTCCTTCCGTATATAAAATATAATTTTTACTGAATATAAATGGAATGCCATTTCTATATATAAGATGAATAAGAACAATTATTTCAATACCTATACAATATATTTTTCCTTCATCACATCTATAATATATTTTAACTCTTTCCAATTTAGTGGAATATTAGAATGCATTTCCCCCCTCTCTCTCTCTCTCTCTATATATAACTATTCATTATACATCATACCATCTAATTCCATATCATAATCCAATATATATATATATATATAGATAGATTCATTATACATCATACCATCTAATTCCATAATCCAATATATATATATATTTCCTGTATATTCCAACCCATAATATTTCACCCCATTAATCATATTTTCATATTACTAACTAAAGTTGTCAATAAAACTTAACCTTAAAGTAGGTTTATAATCAAGCCATATCACATAGATGTGTTTAGGCCAAAATATTCCATATCCATATAAACTTTCAAACCAAATCGAACTTACTGACCATAAGACTAAAAATCTCTGTTATATTTAACTCCACTATTCTAAGTTCACTGACTTAGTGACAGGTATGCGCTAAAACTGCATTAATCCATATTTTATACTAAATACACATGGTACTAAATTATAATCATTGATCAGTGATAAAGAAAGACTTATTGATAACATTTTTTATGACTAAGTCAAATAAACGTAGCACTACCTATCTTACATAAAAAAAAAAAAAAAGTAATTGATGGATCATGTGCTATCATAGTATTATTCACAACAAAAAGACTCTAAGCCAGAGATGTAGTTTAACTACCAGATCAACTAATTCTTCCGGTTACATAGCATTAGCGTTTACTCGTTCTTAGAAAAAAAAACAGCCGATTACGATAGAAAAAGAGTAGTTTACTACTAAAGTTGGGGTTCAACAAGAGGCGTAGGAAACAATATAATGCAGACCGCCCGTGATTCTACAGGAACTTGTGATTATGGGATTAAAGAACAGGTATGACGGTTCATTCGCTCTCTTGGAAATTAACGCCAACACTAAATTGCTGCATCACGTCATAGAACAAGTTCTCTAATTGGAATAGATCTTTCGAGGACGAGAGAGAGCTGCTAAGTATGGAAACATTAGACATAGAAAAAAAACGATCCTACTAACCAAATAAATCAGACGCATTAACGGATAGTTAACTGGTAACACTAAAGTCTAGACTGGTAGTTTTTCACCATCGTAAGGCATTCAAACCTTTATTTTACAGTCATATTTCATGCCGATCCCTCTGGTAAACCACATGGATTGATTATTATTTAATATAAAACTCGATAATAAATTTAAAAATAGACAAGCTATGAATTTAATGAACTTGCTGAAGATTACTGATACTACTCATTCTAATCAATAGTTTTAGCTTGATTAACATATACATTCATTATAAAACTTAATAATAATTTCACACACATGATAGTTACACTTTTATTGAATCCACTATATATTATAATCCTTATTCATTTGAATCGACAGCCTGCGCCTAATTATCATTCATCATAAAACTTGATAATAATTTTACATGCAGGATAGTTATGCTTTTATTGAATCTACTGTATATTTGCGGTATAAGAAATGAAATAATGACATGCCCATAACCGGATCCAATCTCGCATTCAATTAGCACATAAGGGCAATGTATATACTAATGTGTTATCCCTCATTCTGACCCTTAGGCTATTTTGGTTGTAATGTAAATATTGTGTAAATAAAGTGTGTTTGACCTAGTGTGGAGCTCAAGGCCAAGGCTCCACTAGTGGATGCTTAGGTTTATTTGCAAAGGCAAGTATTGGATATTCTGATAATCCATGTGCTAGTAAGCCATGGAAGATTGTAAATGATGTAAATAATACCAGGTAAATAAAATAACCAAGGGCTGGCTATGGCTGCAACAAAATGAGGGCGAACTATGTATCCACTAGGGAGTGGTGAGGGGGTATGGGATTGAACCTAGACTGCCATTTGTCACCTAGAGAACCCTTTAACCTGTCCTAGTTTCCATTGATTGTTGCTGCAAGGTAAGTACTATAGAAGGATTGTGCATGAGGTTATGGAGTATGGGAAACCCCCGAAAATTCAGATGGCAGGGTCTGGAGCTCTGCTTCCTTGACCCACACGTCACTCCACTCCTCGTAGTTCATATTCCTGCTTCCCATACCATGGTTGATCACATAGACCTCAGTTGAACCCTTACGCATCACAACAGAGAGCGGAGTCGAGAAGCAAGGAAGGGAAATCGCGATTCTGTGTAAAGCCGTGGTTTACAGAGTCTAATACACTTAGAAATATGGGCGTAGGAAGAAAACCAATGAGGTTATCCTTGGATCTGACTCTGTGGATGAATTAGAGCGTGAGATGCTCAGGAAATCGTGAGGAAAACCCAGCGTTGGTGGTCGAGAGCCCAACTGTAGGATAGCGCTGCTCAACCAAGAGAATGTGGAGAAGAAAACCTAAGTGGGGAGGAACCAAGAGGTTTTAGATTTCCTGCTAAGGCCTGAGAGGGCTTATTTACTTTGATTCAACATTCAAGTCCAGCCACACTTACCCAGGTCAATGCTAGGGAAAAGGGTGCCCTAGGGACTGGGCGGTGGTGAAGGGAACCTTACCTAGGCTAGGAGTGGGGTGATGGGGGTGCTTGACCCTGTCTAAAGTCATTGTGCTTGACCCTGTCTAAAGTCATTGGGATATGCCCATAGCCCTATGGAGGATATTATTGAGTTAGAAGACCCTTACCCACCCTCCCCATTGTCCTTACAAATTAACTGTGTATTGGATGCCTTGATTGACTGTAAACCAATTGTGTGAGTGAGCCTGAGTGATACTCCTTAGTGGATAAATAGCCCCATCTTGGGGGTGATATCTGATTGATGAAATAACAGAGGCTAGGAAGAGATCTATGGTTGGGTTGTAAAGTTGCATTCCATAGCTAGTTGCTTGGAGGTTCAATGCAAAATATAAGTGTTCCTTGTGCCTTGAATAATATCTATTTTTCATCCATGAATGTGCATTTGTTTATGTCTGAGTGCACAATGGATCCAACTGATTTATAGGGCCGAATGCCCATGCCTTATGTTCATTCTGTTGTGCATGTTATTGATGGATGATTGTATGACACGTGGTGTGTGGATGAGGCTACCTTCAACTATGGTTGTTAAGTACATGCATGCATCTATTTGCTTATGAGAATGGTCCATTGGTGAATAAGACTGTATGCCTATGCATTGTATTTACGTCTGTGTTTATGTTGTTTTTATGGCCATGTTGAATGCTAGATACATGCTAGATGTGTGGATGGATAATGTTACTGTCTCCCTGTGTTTATTGATGCGTGAATCTTCCTACATGAGTCATTTATCATGCTCTTGCACATCTACATCCTTGTATTTATCTCTAGGTACTTATGTGTGATTATGTTGGAGGAATATGGCTAATCCCTGTATGCTTTCATCACTCTGCTTGGGAGAAATATGTGCATGAATTCCATTCTATGTGTGTGAATCATGTTTTATTCCTTGTGTTCATGGAGTATGTTTATGTACATTTGCAATCCCCTCTAGTAATGCTTTTGAATTGTCCTTTGATGAATTAGGGATAAGTCTGGTAAATGTGTAGGACCACTCCAGCCTAGACTTGGGGAAATAATAGGAACCCCTGTGGATAAAACGAATGAGAGAAGACTTGGAAGAAGTGGAGAAGAGTTCCCTGTAGAAGGGTAAAGGCACCTAGGGGAAGTTATGATTAGAGTTTCAGTTGGAAACAAGACAAGGTTAGAGTGCTCATATGGGGTAGGGTGTCATACCATTGGATAAAGATCTCCAAGAGCTTTCCAAAGGTACCCACCTTGTCCGAATTGGACCAAGGATGAGGGAGTTATCACCCTATGAAGTTTCCTTAAAAGCTGGCTGGTGCAGGGATCTATGCTTCTGACTTTTCTACATCCACAATGTGGATTGCGGAGGTTGGGGATGGACCATTGGATTTGCGCGGCAATAATTTCGCCTTTTCGCATCCGCAAAGCGGATTGCGGACAGCGGAAGTTGGAAGGTCGATTTCTGTAGGTTGGCACATTGGATTTCTGCATTTTTGCATCCGCAAGTGGGTTGCAGATTGAGGATTCGGGAGGTAATTTTCCCTGGGATTCAAAATCTGGATTTCCGCATTTCCACATCCGCAAGCGGGTTGCGGAGGGTGGTTTTCCCGGATTGATGAGATAGGCATTCCGACTTCCGAGTTCCATAAGGCAGAACTCCGGATTGTGGAAATCAGAAAGGAGAATTCGTCGGAGCTGTGTATTTGGGCTTCCGGATTTCTAAATCCCGCATGCGGATTGCAGATTGCGGGATGTAAGAAGGGAAATTCTCCGGGGCGAATATTTGACTTTTGACTTTCGACTTCCGCATTGCGGATTGCGGAAGTTGGGAGGGATATTTATGCGGAAGGATAATTTTTGCAATTCGACTTCTGATTTCCGATTGCAGGCTGTAGATCGGAGGTCATTGCGGAACTAAGGATTGCAGACCAATGATCATTACGGATTCAGTGTTGTGGAACCTTTGATTTGCTTGGAAAAATGAAGAAAAAAATTAGCAGGTGACTCAAGGGTGCTCTCCGATTTCCTCTAAAGGGCCCCGAGGCGACTGGGGACATGAAAACTAACATTACGCAGTTTAATACTTGAGTGTCACAACAACGAAAGCACTTCTTATAACAAATTATATGTGAATAACAAAGTATAAAGGTAGAATCATGCTCCATGGATCGTTCAACCTAAACCATGAATCAAGAATAAAACTATAACCACATATACACACTCAAATCTAAATTTAAAACAAGACATACCTGTAGACTTGCACAATTTGGAAAATCAATAGGGGAACAAACACTTGGAGTCTTAGTTCCTCCTAAACATAGAACAGGAAAACCATGCTACTTGTCCAATTTCACCCCCGAGCTGGATCACCACCATAGACCAATGAACTAGCTAAGCAAATCTAAACGCAACGCTCTTCACCAGAGTCTATAGCATATCAAGTGATGGAATTTCAACAAAGAAAGAGAATACTCAACAACTTTCCCTCATAGAAGCAATTTCTCTATATGCACTACACAACGTCCCGTGTCTTCTCAGTGTACCATATATATAGTTTTTTCCCACGTCTTGTACCATCTCAATCAAATCTCAAGCAAATATCTTGATCCATATAATTGTGGATCTGGTCGGTTTGTTGAACTTTTGACTTGGATTTGATTGATACCAAAATATTGATTTCTATCTACTTGTTCATTGTCTCATGATGGTGTCCCATCTTTTAACTGGTTGATCCAAGTGTCTTATTTTTATTAATAATAAAATAATGTTTCTTGTGCATTATATTCACCCACATGAAATGTGAATATTGAGTTTTTATAACTCTTTTACAAAATAATAATTGTTTGGAGAGTATTTTTCAAATACTTCAAAAATAATTCAATAGTTTAGGGAGTATTACATTCCCCCCCCCTTATTTTTAACACCGTCCTTAGTGTTATTTATTCAGAGTCTTCTTGCTTATTCTAGAACACGGAAGGATATGCTGCCCGCATACAATCCTCCATTTCCAATGTTCCCTCCTCAGGGATGAAGTGCTTCCATTTCACTTTTATTTGAGAATGGCTGGATTCCATAGCATAAGCTCCTTCATGTCTAGGATACCTGAAGGCTATGTTTGGAACTCACCCTCTGGTTCTACCTGAATCACACCCCAATCTATAATATGGGTAGCATCATGTATATATATTTTCAATAATGAAACACGGAAAACATTATGAACTTTTATAGAAGGAGGAAGTGCAAATTGATAGGCTACCGACCCTATCTTGGATAGCACATCAAAGGGTCCGCAATACCTAGGAGCTAACTTGAAACATCTTCCCAAGATTAATGTACTTCTCTTTGGATTTACCTTTAAGTTTATATGATCCCCAACATTGAACTCTTTTGGAGTTCTTTTAAGATCAACATAACTTTTTTGTTGATCCTGAGCAACTTTTAAATTTTGTTGTACTTATTTAACAATTTGTTTCATATTCTTCAACATATCAGGTCCTAGAACAATCCTATCAATAGGGGTATCCCATGACATAGGAGTGTGGCATTTACAACCATATAACACTTCAAATGGATTCATCTTAAGGGATTCTTGATAACCATTGTTATAAGCAAACTCAACTAAGTGTAAATAATATTCCCATTTATTTGGCTTGTCCATCACATACATACACAACATACTTTCAAGAAATTGATTAGTTCTTTAAGTTTTCCCATCTGTATGGGGATGGTAAGCAGTACTAAAATTTAACTGAGTATCTAAACCTTTAAATAAATATTTCCAGAAGTTACCTGTAAACTTTGTATCCCTGTCAGATATTACAAGTCTAGGAATGCCATGCAAGTGAAAAATATATTTCATAAAGATATCAACTATATTTATTGCTTTAAAAGTAGACTTTACTGGTATAAAATGTGTAGCTTTACTCAATTTATCAATAACCACCATAATTGAATAATCTTTCTTAGCAGTTCTAGGCAAACCAGTTATAAAATTCATGCTTATTACTTCCCATTTCCATTCCAGAATGGGTAAAGGTTGAAGTAAATCGACTAGATGTTGATGTTTAGTTTTAACTTGTTAACATTCAAGGCATATAGCTAAATAACTAGCAATATCATTCTTCATATTAGAGCAATAATTATCTTTTCTTAGCATTGTTATCATTTTATGATATCTCAAATGTCTGTTATATGGTTTCTTATGTAATTCATTTAGGATTAAGTGTTTGATTTCTTCAGATTTAGGTACATATAACTACTTTTTATATGTTAACAAGCCTTTTGATCCCATAGAAAAATCTATGAATTCACTTCCATTTAGATTTTCCTTTAATTTTTACTTAACTTTTTGATACTCTTCATCGTTTTTAGATGCATTCTTGATTATCTCTTCTAGATCTGTTTTATAACTACTAATAGCTTGTAAATTTTTTAATTGCGTTTCTACTTAAGGTATTTGCCACCCTATTTTCTTTTTTCCTTTAATATGTTTGATCTCAAAATTGTACTCACTCAAGAAGGCTAACCACCTTGTTTGACAAGCATTTAGATTTTGTTGGTCAAACAAATAATTTAAACTTATGTTATCAGACATTAGGGTAAATTTTCTTCCAATAAGGTAGTGTCTCCACATTCTTAGAATGTGTATTATTACAGTCAATTCCAAGTCATGCATTGCATAGTTTCTTTCACGTTCCTTCAATTTTCATGATTCATAACTTATTACATAATCTTCTTGTAATGATACGCCACCTAATCCTTTTAAGAAAGAATCTGTACACACAACAAAGTCTTTGTATTATGGCCAGTGAACAGGGGTTGCCCCCCAGTAACAACGTGTTGACCACTGATGGGTTGTTGATTATTTACTATTGGAGGAACACTATTCATGATAAGATTAGGGGGTAAAGAGTATCCTCCCCGCGAGTTTTTGGGTGGGGGAGGGGTGTTTAATGTTCCAATAGTAGTATTAGGGGTGTTGGACTACTGTCCTTCAACAATATGAGTCATTTGGGGTATATGACTGGTCTCCTGAGTAAGATGAGTACTTGCAGGAAGTGAAGGTTGACCAGGCTCATAAGTGGTCATATGGGGTGTTGATGTTTCGGTGATTCATAAGATAAAGAACGAAATGGGGTATGTCTAACTAGGGGTGATTCTGTGTCTTAGTTCCTTCGTGAAAGACTGTTTCTTTTAAATTCCTCTCCCATTGCATGTAGCCGGTCGAGGCATTCATGAAAGGGTGCCAAAAGTGTATCGTTGGATCCCTAACTGGGAGGTGAAACGACAAAGTGAGCCATATGTTTTCCGAGATAAGTTTCCCAGAAAGATGCAATAGGTCCAAAAGCTGCAGATACGGGGTCATCCTGGGATGGTTTAAGCCAATCAACGACCCCAGGTTCTCCTTCCAATGAGCAGTGGAAATATGTGTCACGTGAAGTAGATGGTTCCATGGCCTCAGACCTTGGAGGATCATAGGTTGGTGAGTCTAGAGGAAACTAATGTGCTCCCGACTCCATGGTAGAATGTTCTGCTTCAACAGTTAGTTGAGCCATGCTTACCCTCAAAATTACCTCCTGATTAAGGGTATGTTTGGGTGGCAAGTTTAAAATTATATGGGACCTTCTCAAAGGTTGTTTAGCCCGAATGAATGAAACAAAATTTCTCCTAAAAGTTTTCTATACAAAAGAAAAAGCAGTCCAAAAAAATCTACTCAAACTAATGTAGCAAGAAAAATCGTGTGATAGGAGTGGATTCAAAGTGTGGAACCTCACAGGATTGTCAAGGCTTCGCAACTTGTGATATACCCCAGGGTCCAATAGTTATACTCGGACCAATATTTTAGAGCACTAACCAGGGAGGATTAGGACTGTACCCCTGACCGTATAACTCGACTACCTAGAAGCACATGCGTAGTAGCTCCCCGAGTGTTGTTCTTGGTGTATTGCTCTGCTAAGACGGCCAAATAATTAGCTCAGTTGGTCTCAGGAATTGTAGGAGTGTCTCCCGACATACACAAGGTACGTGGGATCTAAAATCCGTAGTGGTGCTGTCTAATGCACAACTGTACGACAAGATCCTTCCGATATACTACCGAGTACGTGAAGTGCCTTTTGATATACCCTAAGGTACGTGAAAGATACTTTGATATACCGCTTGGTACGTGGAATAACTACAGTGCCCCCGGGATGCAGTGCAGGAAAATAACGACAGCTTCCATGTTTTACGACGCCGGAACACGTCTCTAACTTAACACACAAGTTACTAAATTTTTTTAACCTAGTTCTACCGGTAAATTTATCTAGACGGTTAGGTGAATGCATGAGGTGAGTACAGAAATGTAAACAGAATGCAACCCTAACTACATGCAAAAAATACACTTTTTCTTTTGATGAAATCTATGTATGGGAAGGAGGAATTCTTTTCAATGACCTTTATAAGACAATAACCCAAAAAGTTCAAAATTCACCAAAGATGACTAAAACACTCTTTTCATTTTCCAAGCAAAACATAAAATTGTATCAAAACATCAAATCCAAATCAAAGTATTTTATTTTTTGTCTTTTTCAATTAGAATGGAACTAAATGATGAAAAAAGAGAATTTCTATTTACAGTACACTAACTCTTTGAATTTCAAAATGATAGCCCAAAAGCATACAAAAAACCAAAAATGGTTATAACACTTCAAGCTTGGAATCACTTTGCAAAAACTTGACTTTACTTGGATTTTTCAAGAAGATGAGGGACTCATAATTCACAAAAAACACAAACAAGTAATTTATTATTCAAATTTTTAAAAGATGAATGAATGATGAATTCCAATGAATGAAACAATTTTTACAACAATTGCCAAATGAACTTGAAAAATAGTAAAAATGAGGCACTTTTAACTTTTCAATATGTGTACCAAGATAAAACTTGATAAGAATAATGCTTTTAAAATGTAAATGGAAGAAAAGAAGAGACTACTTGCAACACTCTAATCACTCAGAAATTATCAAAGAAACATGACAAGCACTCCAATGAACCAAAAACACTCAAGACACTCAAAATCAATAAGATGCAAGAAAAACTAAGCGGTGTATGCAGAAAGAGGTATGGAATAAGATATAATGCAATGACTAGATCAGGTGAGGAGAGGAGGGAATGCAAGGTCAAGTGGATGAAGGTGGGGGATTCTAAAGTGTCCACCACTACCAAGTCTCAAGCTTGTCCAAAAGGGAACCCAAAACCCATCTAAACACGTCCAAACACTATCAATGCTAAATCAAAAGATCTATGACTGGAAAGTGTAGCACAAAGAGGTCTTCCAATCAAACCAAAATAAAAAAATTGGAGAAGGGATGACCCAAACACTAGGCTTCACTGCTCGGTGCAACATGTGGTCAGGCGCAGAGCACCCGTCGCAGGTTGTATGTAGGCGTTTTGCATCAACGACACAGGATATCAATCTGGACTGAGCACTGAAGGTGCAGGATGCAGAGCAGTAGAATGCGCCCGTTAGGGTACGACGCTATGGATGTACATCAAAGGTGTGTTGGGCGAATTACCCAATGCAAGGATGGAAAAATCTTCAAGAATGAACAAATAAATGGTTTGATAATGATTCAAATAGACTTAGAGAAGGTCAACATTCTCTTCAAAGAGAAGATCTGGTGGTGAAAAAGGATTAGGGGGCAAATGAAAAGGCTCATAAAGAAATCAAAGAATATGACATTCAAGTGAAATCTAAAAACAATGTACTACTCCCCAGTATGGTCGCCAAATTTGTTACCGGACAATCTACCAAAAGCGGACTTAAGGCATGATCTCCCTAGTTCAACGTGAAACTAGAACAAATAAAGACATAATACAAATCTACCTTCCTAGATCAAGTTAGAGATTAAGTTATGTAGACGTCTTACCTTTCAAATATGTAGATCTTTTCCTCCTTTGTTGCTCCAAGCTCCATGGTTTTCAAATCCGTAGCTACTATCAGAACATATAAGAGACAAATAAGTAGTAATAATACATCTACACAATAACTGATCTAAGTAAACGGTTAAGGAAGCAAACTATAAATATCAATAAACATGTAGCCATTTATGGAAAGAGATTTATATTACTGTATAAAAGTGGGAATATAAAGAAGAGTGAGGATTACAACCAAGCCCTAACGTCGCAATCTTCCTCCAACAAGCCAAGCCAATGCCCCTAAGGAGAGATGGGTGCCTCCAAGAGATGAATGGTGATATCCTAAGATAATTACACTAGCATATGGATGCTATAGCCTTCCTCCCTTTGGAATGGAGAGGAGCCTCACATATATAGGACTAGGAGGATAGAACAGGTTGATAAATAGTGGGAGAGGACTAAGGGATCCTCCCAAGGGGTTAGGGAACCGAAGGCCAACTCAACTACAAGCTAGGGATAGAGATCCACCTCATCCACCTTCAAGAATTTGCTCGAAGGTCCCCTTTATCCACATTAATTGACATCGGCACAAGATGCATTAGGACAACCTATGCCAGATAGGGACAATGCATGATGCACAAGGGAAGCATGGACCGACGACGCATGATGTCAGGTGAAAACCTGTGCCTGACCTAGTTGGGCGCAAGTTGCTAGGGAGCAACCTATGCCGGCCCAACTAGACCCTATGAAAAAGGGTCAACAACTTCTCCAGTTTGACTTCCTAGTCAAGGAAACCTCAGGGATTTTGGCACTGAGTTGACATATGCCTCATGATGGCTATATTTTAGGTGTAACAAACATCAAACCATAAAAGGTGAATAGTCATGATGCTCAAGATTCCTCTCGACTCAACACCATACCACAAAAGATGAATAACCATGATGCTCCATAGTCC
Source organism: Larix kaempferi (assembly GCA_027924585.1). NCBI lineage: Eukaryota > Viridiplantae > Streptophyta > Pinopsida > Pinales > Pinaceae > Larix > Larix kaempferi. Next base: position 8,494,746 of record BSBM01000641.1, read on the forward strand.
TCCCGACTCAACATCATACCATTAATTTAACTTAATTTTTCTCATAATAGTATTTCAAATTTATCATCTTGCTTTCCTATTCAGTTTCTCATAAACATATTAGATTATTCATGCAATGAATATTATTAGTCTAGTTGTAAATTAGCATCATGCTATTTGTTCAAAATAGTTATTGAGTCATAATTCATGTTAGGAAATACCTCATGTATTACCTTTCGTTCACAAGGCTTGGTGAAGTCTCTTGTACTTGCATGCATCACTTACAATCTCTTGCCAGAAGTTATCTACATAATAATATCTTTTTCATCATAAAGAAAAACATAACATATATCAAGTTGCTATCTTGATTTTATATAAAATCTTGTTTGCAACCAAACATTCTCATGCGTAATTCTAATACATTAATCCTTTTTCAACAAGTATAGTCACAACTGGATTTGGACATATCTTGGTATTGTCGATATTTTAAGCATATCATTCATTTCAAAACTTACGACCAAGTACAACATCTATATTCAAGAAAACCTACAAACTTTCATGAATTCAACTACTCCTGTCTAGTTTCTAAGACTCTTCTCATACCACTACGAGTCTTGACATATCGTTTATGCTTTTGTATAGTTTTCTCGCTAGTACTTTAATATATAATTTTTTCATCGTGCTTTCAATACCATGCATTCAAATGGTTTAGCCATTTTATTTTCCTATAACATTCTATAATAAAAGATAATTGCATGGCATGACTTTCTACTTATATAAGAAAGTAAATACTTATATTTTTACCAAAAATACTTCATACTTTTCCTAAGTAGACATTTTCGATGACATGTTTATCGCAAATAGAGTCTCGAATCTCATTTTCATGTTTTGACTATAAATTAAATCCATTTCAATCATTGTTTCAAAAATATTAAAGGCCAATGTACCTACGCTACACTCATCTAGTCATGCCATGTTTTGGAACTCTACACTTCTATATAGAATATAACTATTACTTTTAGGCATACATACCTCATGTTTCTTTGGTCATATAAGGGGTAAATATATCAATCATTATCTTCAGGTTTATTTTACTAAAGGCTTAAATCCTATAATTTTACTTGGAACCAAATTCCGTCATAGAGCATAGGTCCTTTAAGGCATATTTACTTCCTATGAAATCTTTTCTACTTGCTTGGCTATAGCATATAAAACACATTTAATGACGTACTAGTTCAAATTTTATATATCATGCATGTTAATAATATAAACAACTACCGATAGGGTAAATATTTACTAGAAAACAAAATACTGTGTAGAGTACGCAATGTACTTTCACATTTGCGAGTCCAGAGGCCATAGTGTTGTAACTCAGCTCTGATACCACTTGTAATGTCCCTCAAAATACACCCTATTTTTTTCTTCTTCTTATGGGTCTCTGTATTTTTTGTAAAGCACTTATCTACGTAAATTAACTTCAATATTGATTAACTGGTTGGTGTTTCTCCTTGTAGTCATGCAAATTAACTTCATCATTGGTAGAGTGTTTGATGTTCTTCTTGTTTATAGCCTGATAAATTTTACTTGTATCCAAAGAGTTCTACCGGCTTTCTTATTGACTAGAGCATAGTATTATGATAACATAAACATACTAGTTTCTAACATTCTTGATATATAATCAATAGATTCTATATTAACATCTATATTAACAAGAAGACAAGCACTCATTACTCAAGTCTAAAAAAAAAGGGTTTACCTAAATTGTCATGTAGTTAAACTCAATCATAGATACTTATTATACGTCTGTTTTTTTGGTCAACGACAATAAGACACTATGAATATCGGAGTCTCCTAAAGATTTGTCTTAATCAAGGACTAAATTGGGTTCAATTGTTTACACAGATGAACACACTAGCTATGTAAACTTAGCGCATGGGAAGAAAACCAAGATTCTCAATAAACACATATATACAAGGACCATTCATCCCTTTATTGAAAAAATACAATGTCAACTTATTTCCACTTCAAACTATATATTATATATATATTTTTAAAACAATATCTATGACTAAGATAATAAATGCTAAATAACCCCTTTATGTAAGTTTAAAAAGTGACAACTATATTTCAAACTAAGAGATAAAATTTCCAATACCAACTACTTTATTTTCAACAATATATATATATATATATATCCTTGAACCACTAAATAAAACCTTTATATATATATATAAGGAGGGCCATGAGCTCTACTAGGGTTTTTTCTCTGACCTAGGGGGATGCAGCTGCATTGCAGCTCCCTGCCATACCAGGCCTAACAATGACTGCTACTCGAGTAATGGAAACCTTAGTGGAAGGAGGCAGGTGGAATTCTATTGTGACTACCGATGAACCATGGGGGGACATTGTAGATTATACGGAGGACCCATTTGAGGGTAAAACCATTTTTACCTCCCCCAATAAATACTGACAACCGGTTTCTGGGAGGATGAAGACTTCTGGGCTACTGACATCTGGAGGTGGGCACGTCAATTTCACAAACCTTTCACGTGATTCACCAGAGCAGATTGAGGTATTTCCTAAACTGCCTTTCTTTGCAGTCCTTAACGCGCCAAACCTTCTTCCCTTCGCAGCTTGCCCCTTGGTGCCAGAATTGGGTGACACTCCACTATCCCGGTTCACATAACCTCTGCGGGAGGACATGGTGCTCCACTACTATCGGATGCAACTCACATTCACAATAATTTGCAATAGGAGGAATGGGTGTTACCACTCTATAGTCCAGGATACAACTTCTTGGAAGCGGGACAACCATCAGCTTGCACTCAGGAACTGGATTCAACATTCTATGAAAACCCTAATTTTTTCTATACATAGAGTTCGAGCGGATTTATAGCCTCTTTTCTGCAACCTTCAGATCAACAACGATCTCCGCAGGACTATCCAACCCCCAAGGGAACCTTGGACTCAGGTTCAGGCTCTAAATGATCTCTAATCCAGTCGGGGGGCTCGACCGCAAGGAAGAAACAGTCTTAGTGTCTCAAGAAATTGAAGGAACCCTTAAACCTCATTTGCAGACAAAATTCCAAGGTCGCACAGTCCTTGGAGATGGCGGAAACTATGGTGGTCGGTTAGGTTTGGGGAAACTACCCTAGCATGGAACTTTTGGAGAGATGGGTTGCTACAAATTTGGCTTCTTTACTGGACTACAAACCTGAAATTTTGGTGCTCTTGAGGGGTTGGTTTGTTTTCAAAATCCACAACGAGGAGGTAGGGATTATACTACAAAAACATTGGAACTTTGGCAACACTCCCTTTCTGCTGAAGAACTGGACGCTTCTATTCGATGCAGAGTGCGAAATATTATACATTGTCGTGGTCTAAGTAAGACTCCCAAGTCTCTCATGGTAATTCTGGAATTGGGACTCCTTTGGGGACATTGGAAATGCACTGGGAATTTTCATTGACGCTGATATGTTGTTCACCCAAACCAAGCATATGGATGTGGCAAGGATTTTAGTCTCTTTAAATATCCGCTCTGGGCTCAGGGAAAATTTGAACTTCATCTGGGGACAAGAGAGTCGCACTCAAACCCTAGACTATGAAGGGGTCCCCTTCTGCTGTCGTCGCTGCCATCTCTATGGTAATATAGAAAAAAATTACAATAAGGTCTTTAGTATTGCAATGGATACGTCCAAGAAAAGGTTGGTTGGTAGAGGCATGCATGAGGAAGCTATAGATTTACACAAACTTGGCAGACGGTAGGTTGAGGACGGGGAGAATGTTCTTGTATCATCGGCTATGGATTCCCAGCAGACCGCTACTCCAAATGATAAAATACCCAGCATGGAAGGATCACCTCACTAGCTGCAGGACGACACAACCCAACTACAACCGGCTCTTGACTCGTCGGGTAAGCTTGAAAATTTTATTTCTCATCTTTCCTCTCTAGAAGAAAATTTAAATTCTATGTGTTTTGATAGATCAGACTCTATTTCTGCAAACACTACCCCCCCTTTCCCCACCTATTGCACTACCCTGCACTCCTGCTTCACTTCTCCTTATCCATTTCCCTCTTTATTCTCCCCTGTCCCATCACATACCTCTCTCTCCACCTCCCCTCCTGCATCCGACCATACCATTTTGAGCCCATTGGTAAATGTTGCGAAAACTTGTTCGATTCACTTTTGATTAAGTTCGAGGTAAATTCCTTTACCCTCCTTGTCTTTGTCACCCCGTCAAGGCTTGGGGAAAAATTCCCCTCTCTCTTCAAGAGGAAGAGGAAGGGGGAGACCCTCACATCTATCTTCGGCACAAAACTGAGCACTACAAGAACTTGCAGATGGCAAGAAGAAATCAATTTTTGGGGCACTTAGAGAAGTGGAATTCCTTGGTGGATTTACCCAATGAAACTATTCTCCCTCAACTGTAGAGGGTTAGCAAGTGAACCCAAAATGTTTTCCTTAAAGAGGCTGATTTTGCTACATTAGGGTGATGTTTTTATGCTACAGGAAACTTTGGGTCTGGAAGAAAGAGTTACTACCCTCTTAAAATATACTTTCCACAATATGTATTTCTTTTCCATGGATGCAAGAGGACATTTAGGTGGTATTTCTATTGGTTGGAACACTCAGATATTTCACATTACAAACTCTTGGGGGACGCGCTTGTTGATAGGGGTTGAAGCCTACCATGCAGTACTAAAAACATATTTCAATATTCTAGATGTTTTGGACCATATGAGGAGAGAGTCCTCTTTTGGAACAACCTGAAGCAAAAATCCTTTCCACTGCTAGAGAATCTAATCATTGGAGGGGATTTAAACTTCTCACTTGGATACCATGAAATATGGGGACCTAGTGCTAGACTTGATATTCTAGCATATTTTTTTGAACACTTTTTGATTGAGTGTATACTAGTAGACATTGCCCCTGAATAGATGAAACCTCTTGGACAAACCGAAGGGCAAGAGATAACAAAATTTCCAAACGATTGGATCGTTTCCTTCTTGCAGAACACCTACTGGAGAAAAACCTAACCATCAGACAGTGGGTGGACTTTGGGGGATCTCTGAACACCAACCTATTTGCATGGAAATCATGGGAGATGCCACAAAACCTCCTGGCCCCTTCAAACTATGTGTAGCTTGGATGAAAGAGGAGGACACTGCAAAGATCATCAAAGAAAAATGGATCCCTTACTTCCCGACAATAGGGACTTATGCAGCTCCACACTTTGTAAAAAACCTCACTAGAGTAAAAAAGTGTCTCAAATAATGGGCCTTCAAAAAGAAGGAAAAGGACGAACAAGATTTAAAATTGGTCGAATCTGATATCCAACAGGCTCAGGACAATGCAGGGGGTGGTTTCATAACTCAGGATCATTGGAATTCCGTCGAAGAAAACTTTTACAGGATCAAGAGGAAATTTGGATACTCAAGAGTTGAGCTATTTGGCTGGAGTGTGGAGATGAAAACACCAAATTTTTCCACAATTTCGAAAAAGGGAGGAAATATAAAAACACCATCTGGGAACTAAAAAATGAAAATGATGAGAAAATTTCCTCTTTCATTGGGTTAACAACTCTTGGAAAAAACCATTTCAACACACTCTATAAAGCGGATAACAGGGTTAATATTGCAGAAATCATTCAACTGTCCCAATTTTTTCCAAGTTTCATTACTCAGGAGGACAACTTGAATCTCATGGAGGAAATCTCTGAAGAGGAACTCAAATAAACTCTTCATAGCTTTCAGAAAGACAAGAGCCCAGGACTGGATGGATGGATAATTGAATTTGTTTTAGCACACTTTGAGGTTATTGGGTTAGATTTACTACATCCCGTGGAAGAATCTCGTGCTAGCAGACATATACATATGCCCTTGAACTCCACTTTAATAACGCTAATTACAAAAGCCGACATCCCAGTTTCTTTCAGTGATTTCCACCCCATTTCCCTCTACAACATTACATATAAAGTGGCGGCGAAGATCATCGCTAGAAGGCTCAAAAAGGTTCTCTCAAAGGTCATGTCATAAGAAAAATTTGGATTTATGGAAGGATGACAAATCCATGAGGCCATTGGGGTAGCGCAAAAGTGCCTCCATTCGATAAAGATAAAGAATCTACATGGGGCAGTTATAATACTCGATCTTTCAAAGGATTTTAATAAGGTAAGATGGCTATAATTGATAATGTTGATGACACTCGTCTTTGAATACCCCTTCATCAAATGGATCATGAGATGCATATATACTGCCTCCTTCGTAGTTCTTATAAATGGGTTCACATCCCCTTTTTTCCAAGCAGGAAGGGGTCTACAACAAGGTTTCCCCCTGTCTCCCCTACTCTTTTTACTTGTGGCGGAAGGGCTAAGCAGAGCTATCTAGGATGCAAAGAAACACGGTACTTTTGAGGGAATTAAAATCACAAGCTCACTTTCTATAACACACCTGTTGTTCATGGATGATATCCTACTCTTCTGCAATGGATCGGTGAGGGATGCAGAGATTCTGGTGGGCATCCTGGACCTCTTTGGAAAGGAAACTGGAATGGAGGTCAATATTCATAAATCCACTATATCATTGTCAAATTTGAATGAATGTGACTCGCAGAGGTAGACTACACTCTTTCCTTTTGAGTCAATAAATCTGGAAGCTGGACTAAAGTATTTAGGTTTTATGTTAAAGCCAAATAAATACATGAAATATGACTAGGGATGGCTGATCGTAAAAATTGAATCTGAACTCTCGATATGGAGTCACAGGTGGCTATCCTGGGCAGGGAGATTGGTCCTTATAAAATATGTGTTGGAGGCAATCCCGGTATATTGGATGTCTCTAGCATGGATACCAAAAGGTTTATTAGACAAAATGAGAAAATCTGTTTCAAATTCCTGTGTTCAGGGAAATCAGAAAAAAAAAAACATGTCTCTCCCTGGGTAAAATGGAAATCTCTTGCAAAGCCGAAATCACAGGGGGGATGGGGAATCAAACACGTACATCTTTGCGCAAAATCACTGGCAACAAAATCTAGTTGGAGAATTATTTCAACTAAAAACCTATGGAATAAAGTGGTGTACCAGAAATACATCGCATCACACTCCATATTGAATTGGGTTAGAAGAACAAACGAAAACAAGGTGGGAATTTTAGTAATTTGGAAAGCTATACTATCATCTTTCCATATCATTGAATTTGGGTTGGCATGGAAGGTGGGAATTGGTTCATAGGTCCGAATTGGCACATACCCCTAGATGGGCTATCAGAAAAGACACACTCTCCTCAACTCCTTAAATTACTACATACTCAAGGATTACATCATCTCACTCACATTGCTGATCATGAGTCTACTTCCATTTGGCAGCAGAGATGTAAAGGCCCTGAGATTTTGGGTTTACCGGATATCTTTCATGCAACCTGGAATTATTTCCTTCTTGCCCTTCGTGTATCACATGTCAGACTTACAGACACACTAGATGAACTTATTTGGTCTCCATAACCTTTGGGAAGATACACTCCAAAAATTGGCTATAAATTAATGGCCGGTGCTTTAGATGCGAGGGAGGAAATCAGGTGGTGTAAAACACTCTTGTTAACACCCAAAAAGTGCTCACTAGCTCATTTCCCTATTCACATGACCCATTTGTTCACTTTTTCACCATCTGAGCCTCTAAAACCAACAAAAGGTCACCAAAAGACCTGAGCACACCCCTTTTTCCATTAAAAAAGATTATTTTTCCTAAAAAAGCATAAAAAACCCTAAAAAAGGGTCCAAATTCCCAAAAGTATTAAAAAGGGAATAAAAATATTAATTTTATTCAAAAAAGGAAAAAGGAGGGAAAAGTACCTAAACCATGTTGGTCAATACCATTTGGTTTCCACAAAACCACAAATGGTATTCCCTACCACCAAAACCTATAAAAAGGTGGTAGGGGCTCCTCATTTCAGATCCATCCATTATCTCATCCTCATGCTGCCGAAATCTTGCTTGAGTATTTTGGCCATTGCAAGCAACCTTGGAGAAGGAGACCTCTTGGAGCTTGGAGCTACTCATCTTGGGAGTTGCTCAACATCAACCTTCACCATTGAAGGTATTATCGCAAGCACTTGCTTGCCCCCCATTTTTTCAATACAAATTCATTCTTTAATATTTTCTTGTTCTTGTTTTTTAAAATGTTTACACTGTTTGCTTATATTCTTGCATAGATCCATGATTATTTTTGTTTAGTTTAGTTTCTTGTTTAATTCTATTGAAACTGCTGCTACTAGTTAGCAGGTGCCCATAGCACTAAGCCTGGTTGCAAAACCGGGCCAACAGTTTTTGGCGACTCCGCTGGGTTTGAACAATAGATCTATAGTTTTGCTTTTAATCTTAGTTTTTTATTAGTTTTTAACCTTTAGATCCATAGATCTTCCATCTTAGACAGCAGATCCATTGCTGCTCTAAGTTTTGGCCCCAACTATTGCCATTAACAGCCCGGAATTCTCAATTTTCGGGTTCATTTTTCGGCTTCCGTGCACGGCTTTCGCCTCGCGGTTTTTAGCCTGACAGTCGCGCGGTCCATCGCGGCTTTTGGGATTTTTTCCGTGCGGTTCACCGCGGCTTCGCGACCGGTTTCCGCGCTGCACATCGCGGCTTCGCGGTCATTTACCGCGCTGCACATCGCGACTGCGCGGCCCTTTTCCGCGCGGTTCACCGCGGCTTCGCGGCCTATTTGCGCGCTGCACATCGCGGCTTCGCGGACTTTTTCCGCGCGGTCCATCGCGACTGTGCGACCGAAACCCGCGCGGTCCATCGCGACTTTTCTGTCAAAACCCGCGCTGCTGATTTTTTCATTCAGCCATTCCGATTTTAAAAATTATTTTTTACTGTACTTTCTGCCCACATAGCACATTTTTACAGTATTAAATTCTGCATATTTTATAGCCTTGAAAAAATTTTACTATTTAAAATGCATACCTAGAAGTCTTTTTAAAAATTTTCAAGAAAGTGAAAGAAAGACTTATTTTGCATTTTTATCTAGATTAAAATTTTTCCTGTTTACTTCTTTAAAATCTTGCCCTTAGCAATTTCCTTGAAAAAAGAAATCCATTTATTTCTTTAAAAGAAGTCTATTATTTGCTTTCATAATTCAAAAGATCCTTTGTTTTTTGAGTTGATATTTGCAAAGCAATTTAATTTCAATTTATTTGAAAAAGTCATAAATATTTGCTTTTTTATTTTCAAAAGCTCCTTTGTTTTTTGAAAATTTCCTGTAAAGCATTTACCTTTTTCAAATTCAGTTTACAATACCTCATGTGCACTCACTCGATCACTTAATTGAACTGAGCCTTAAAACTTACCATAATTGCAACACACTTTTAACCCCACTTGGGGAACACTAAAAGAACCTTGTAGCTAGGTAGTATTGAGGGGATAGGTGTTCCAATAACACCCCTCAGTTATTACATCTGAGACATAGAAGTTGTCCAATTAGGGAGCTAAAATCTCTTAGTATTTATTGGCGCGGTCACAACCGGTTTGTGGGAAGGCCTCTCCCCTAGGAGGGTTGAAGTCGCGAGGATGGTTCCGGAAGCCTGAGTGGAATACCGAAATCCATTCAGTAACCGAAGGGCTACCATTCGCAGTTCTCGGGATATCCCTGTATTGGGATATTGCGATCAAGGACCAAACGACAGATTTACCTTTTCTCGACGCGTCATGAACGGAGTATCCTAGTAGCCTTTCTTTAGGATTGATTACCCGGTGTCCCTCCCGGTAGGGGGATATCTAGCCGTTGTCTCAACACTCATATTGTCTGACTTGGATTTCATCACCTTGCAGAGGATATCGTTTGTTTGAGTCACAATACTTTTAGTTAGGTGTTTGCATGATTCAACCCACCTTTGGTCTAGTTACACCTATTTTTTCTAGAAGCCGTTTGCATGTTGGTACTCTGACCATTTGTTGCATTCCTCCACTTATTGTAGCACAGCTGCTAGAATAAGTGCCTTTTTGAGGTTGATTTTTTGGCTTGAGAGCCTTCTTTTTCACTCCCCTTCTTGCACCCTTGGTTGCATTAGGGTTTTGAGTTTTTATATATATATCACCACCTGATACTTAAACAGATTTTTTACACAAAAACTTAATTCTCACCATTGAGAATTTTAGACGCTCTCGTCGTCTACAGGGCGAACTCCCAGAGTTTAGCCTACTTGGCTCTCCACGTCACTGACGCAGAGCCTTATCCCTTGATTCGACACATAGTCGGTCAACCAGACGGTCATCCGATTCTGACACGCCTCACTTCACATCTGATTCTGAGGCAGAATCTGAAAACTACGTTCTATTACCACCAACCACCATTATGGCTGGAACACCATTTGATCCACTGTTTACCAGCACCATAGGTGAGACATCCACAGACCCTTCTGCGGCGGTGCCATCCATGGCAACGACCACCCCCCTGGGTATGCCCAACATGGGCAACACTCCACATTTAGGAATGCCCAACACATGGCCACCTCCTGTTATAGGAATTCCCAACACAGGGCCACCACCTGTTATGGGTATGCCCAACATAGGGGTCACACCCCCATTGGTTTCCACAAACCCTATCCTAGGAATCCGTACTGCTATTCCTAACCCAAGTGTAACCCATGTTGCACTTGGAGGCGCTGGACCATACCAGACTACACCTATTGGACGGCACATACCCTCCATACCTAGCATACCTTTAGGCACTACTGGACCCCTACACCATACCACAATGACTAGGCATGTCCCAGTTCCAGTCACTACATCTTCTAGCTTACCGTACATGGCAAGTCTGAACCTGCCAGACTTAGCTAGGCTCACCAATGACCCCATCAGACACGATCCTGCGTGGCCTCACATGCCCACTAAACTCCCCTCTGACATCCCTAAGTTTGAGGGCAAGGCAGGTGAGGACCCCCAGAACCATATTATGTCCTTCCATTTATGGTGCTCCTCCAACTCCATAGTGGACGACTCTATCCGCCTCCGGCTTTTACAGCGCACCTTCACTGGCTCTGCAGCTAAGTGGTATATCGAGCAGCCTCATGGGACGCATGCCACCTTTACCTCCCTTGCCTCGACTTTCCTGCAATTCTTCCAGTTACCTGTCCGCTATGATGCGAGAGTCGAGATCCTACTATCTTGCAGACAAACCACGGCCACCCACATCATTGACCACATTCATGAGTGGCGTCGACGCCGAAGCCTCTGCAAAATTAAGTTAGACAACCGTATCTTCTTAGATTGGTTTCTAAAATCCCTCCTCCCTCTTATTGCGAAGGATGTGGCATCTGAAAGACCCCAGTCTGAAGAAGAGGCCATCCTCAAAGCCCAACAGTTTGATCTCATTTACGCCCAGTCGGGTTATCTATACACAATCATACCTGACGCCCCACGAGGCGACTCTTCACGTGGTGACGCACCGGGGGCATCACATGCTGCTGATGGCATCATTGGCCAAATCACACCGCAACCTAAACCTTTCAGCATGGTGAGCACCATGCTCGCCCCAGACCTCTCTAGGGCTAGATCTAGTTCCGGAGCGACAACTTCTTACGCTCCAACAAACCAGACCCATCACATTCATGGACCCTCTTGTCCGCAACATTGCTATGGGCAAGCGCCATCAGCATATGTACCTTCTACATACCATATCCAACCTGTTACACAGAACCCCATTCAGTTCTCGCCACAACAGATGCAGTACCCACAGCAAGCTGCACCAGCTAATCCACCACATCCAATAGCTCAGGGGTACCAACAACCCCAACAGGAAGCTGGACCACCTCCAGCTCCACCAGCATATTATCCATCGCAACCTGCTCCTGCACCTGCGGCTCCCCAGAATCCCCCCAATGCTCAAGGGCATGTGTACGCACAACAACATCAGCCCCAATACCAAAACAACCAACGCAACCAGGGTGGGAAACCAAACCATGGAAGAGGTCGCAACCGCGGCAACAACCAAAACCATAACCAAGGTCAACAACCTCCCCATCCTCCACAAAATAATAATGCGGCGCCTGCTCAACAAAACCTTGATCGGCCACCTAAGCAAGCCAAAAATGCTAATTTACGAACAAATCATCCTTGTTCTATTTGCGGAGTCTATGGCCACTATACCCACGCTTTCCCACATTTGGAGCGAGCTCGGCAATTATGGACAGATGACGCCCATCGTCAAGGGCAGGTGGCTCCTCAGCCACCACCCAACCCTCCACCACCACAACCTCAACCTTTGGTGCTACAAAACCCTTTTCCGACACAAGGAGTGGTGAACACTCAACCGTTAGTTCCCCTACAGGGAAACGTGCCACCACAACAAATCACCTACGCTGCTCCCGATCAACCAATGTTCGATTCAGGCACTCACCACTTATTGATGATGTCCACTGCCGACGTCAACATCCAAACCCGTCGGAACCAGTATGGCCCTACCACTGAAGCCCCCCCCACCGATAAGGATACTAACGCTCATCCCACCGATCAGACGTTACGGATACCACCGCTTCCACTCGATGGCGCCTCTAAAGCACCTCGTTTCCCACTCCGCCGTATCAACAACAACCCCAATGCACGGGCTGCGTCAAATTACAACATTGTCGATGATTTAGCTCAGTCCCCCGCAGCCATGTCTGCGTTAGAAGTCTTAAAAAACTGTCCTACGCAGCGCAAGACTTTACTTTCTGCCATTGGAGCGATTGACCCAAATGATTCGAAACTGATGACCTTTGATTTGGACCAATCCGAACCACGTCTGCCTTCCACCATAGCAGTCCAAGTTTCTGTTTCTATTCAGAATCTTGTCATCCATCGATGTATCATCGACGAGGGTGCCTCCACATGCGTCATGTCCACATTTGTTTGGCAGAAGTTGGGATCCCCTACTCTCCAGCAATCCACCACTGCATTGCGGGCCTACTACGGCCGGTCAGCTCAACCTCAAGGTCTACTACCCAAGGTCCCCGTCCAATTGGGTGGGAAAACTGTGCTCATCGACATAGAGGTCATTAATGCCCAACTCGATTATAACCTTTTACTTGGCCGCAGTTACATGTACGCTATGAAAGCGGTTGCCTCATCCGTTTTTTGTACCATGATGTTCCCCCACAAGGGACGCGTGGTCCAAATCTACCAACTCACCTACTATGATCCCAATGCCCCTGCAGCACCCGAAAATGTTCTTCCCATGATTGAACAACCAACTTCTAGTGCAACTACCTCCTTTGTTTCTTCTGTGGGGCCCGGAATTTACTCAGATACACCAATGACCTCTACATTCCAAGCCATTCCACCACCATCTCCGGAGACCCACGTCGCAAACCTCTGTACTCTTTCACAGAATACACAAACACCCAGTAGTCAACCACCATTAGTCCCTAGTCACATCGGTGTTACACCCATCCACACCATCCCCTTTCTATTTCCTCCTTCGGGTGTAGTAAGCGCCCCGATTATGGCTACCCTTAGTCTACCCGGGTTAACATTGGGATTACCCGTGTGGTATATTTCGCCTCCCATTCCACCACCGACACCAAATGTCATCCTCCAACTGGTACAACCTATTGTCACCACTACTCAACCTCCTCCTGGTGTCACAATCCATTCCTCGTCGACGAAACCATCTCCTGGTCTCACGATCCCTTCGTCGTCAACGAATCCTCCTCCTCTTGTCAAGCCCACTGGAGGCAGAGGTCCACAACCATACACTGCTATACCACCCCCTAAGGAAGTCAAACCCCCACCGGTGTTTCGAGCTCCTCCTAAATTCTCTTTGTGCGATGAGATAGGCCATCCAACTCATCAATGCCCACAGCTACCAGCACTCCAAGAACATATGAATATGTTGGACGATGAAACCGGCATCCCAGTCGTTAGACTTGAGCCACCTCCTCAGCCTCGCAACAGATCACTGCGCACCAACCATCCTTGTGCCATATGCAGTGTTTACGGCCACTACTCTCACCATTGTCCTGATCTCCCTGACTATAGAGCAGCATTGTACGAGTTAAACAACGTAGATTTGGAGATATCTCCTCCCCTCATCGAGGAGATCTACCCCTCGCCATCATCCTCGTCGGAAGAATTCAATACAATCTATATGATTTCAACAACTTTCAAACCAGAACCCCTTGATCTATGGTCTGACTACTTCAATAATGATGAGAAAATTTTGGAAACACTCACTGCACCCGACTACCCTTGGGATGATATGCATCATCGCTCGTACTTCCTACCGGAAGTGTCTACATCCACCGCATCCAACCAGCTATCGGTCGAATCAAAAGATTTCATACCCACTAAGGTCGATTGGTTAAAGGACCCTATCCCAGCACCGGATGCCTTTGAAGAAGGGAACATGTCCAACATTTCCCCCACTATACAGATAGATATTTCCACAACACCTGGGAAACCCGAGCTCATCTCGCTGGGCGCATCTTGCACTCAAGCAGAAACTCAGGCGTACAAAAAGATCTTTCAAGAATTCCGTGATGTCTTTGCCTGGTCCTATACCGATATGCCTGGTCTCGACCCCGCCATCATAGAACACCACATTGATACATGGCCTGAGGTACCCCCTGTTCGCCAGAAACAACGACCCATTCATCCTTCCAAACTCCCCGCCGTTAAAGCTGAGATCGAGAAACTTCGCAAAGCAGGATTCATTTATCCTATTCTGTACACCACCTGGGTGTCGAACCCCGTTCCCGTCAACAAAAAGCAAGGCACCCTTAGAGTATGCACTGATTTCCGTGACTTAAACCACGCTTGTCCAAAAGACAATTTCCCCACGCCATTCATGGACCAACTCATTAATGAGTGTGCGGGCCATGAGGTCCTATCTTTCATGGACGGGTTTTTCGGATACAACCAGATTCACATCCGCAAGGAGGATCAGTACAAGACTGCCTTCACCACCCCATGGGGCACCTTTGCCGACCGCGTCATGCCATTTGGCCTTAAAAATGCTGGTGCCACTTTCCAGCGGGCCATGACCTATTGCTTTCATGACTTGGTCCATATCCTGCGAGTCTACCTTGATGACCTCACAGCTCGTTCCCGAAAAAGATCAGACCACCTTAACGACCTCCGGCAAGTTTTCCTGCGTTGTCGCAAATATAAAATCCGCTTGAACCCACACAAGTGTGTCTTTTGCGTCCCAGCAGGCCGGTTGTTGGGTTTCATTGTTTCCCAAGACAGAATCACTGTCGATCCCCTGAAAGTCAAAGCCATCTTAGAACTTCTGCCTCCTCGCACGCTTCGGTAGCTCCAGAGTCTACAAGGGCGGTCCAATTTCCTTAGGCGCTTCATTCTTGATTATGCCACCAAAGTCCACGGGTTCTTACGCTTACTCTGTACCCACATACCCTTTGTTTGGGATGAGCAAGCAGACATGGCATTCGAAGCCCTCAAGAAAGCGCTCACACAAGCCCCCTTGATATCCCCACCGGATTTCTCTCAAGACTTCACCCTTTATGTCTCGGCATCTGAATATGCTGTGTCCGGATTTTTGGTCCAAGAAGATGCCTCCCACCAAGAGCATGTGATTTATTACGTCAGCCAGACCTTGTCTGGCCCACCTCTGCGTTACCCATACGAGGAAAGATTAGCCCTAGTTGTAGTCTTTTCCGTACAAAAATTGCGACACTACATTCTACTCAGTCATACCACGGTCGTGGCTGACTCCAACCCTATGGTCTATCTCCTAACCCGGTGGCTCCTACAAGGTCGTGTTGCTAAATGGGTCATTATCCTCCAGGAATATGACCTCACTTTCAGAACTCCCAAAAGCACTAAAGCCCTCGCGCTTGCTCACCTCATCACTGACCTCCCATCCTCTTCGACATCACCCGTTATCCAAACGGACCTGATTGACGAGCAAATCTTCATCATTTCGTCTGACGACCCTTGGTACGGAGACATTTTGACTTACCTTCGTACGCAAAAATTTCGACCACACATCGATCGTGACGGACACCGTCGCATACGACACCACGCCCCCTGATACGTCTTGTTAGGGGACGTACTTTACCGATGCGGCGTTGATACCATCCTACGCCGATGCCTATCCCATAGTGAGCAAGAACAAGTCCTCAATGATTGTCATAGCGGTGCTTGCGGAGGCCATTTCTACGGCATGGCCACCGCCCAGAAGATCATTCGGGCAGGTTATTTTTGGCCATCATTGTTTACTGATTGCATTACCGCAGTCAAGCATTGCCAGAACTGCCAAATCTTTGCCCCCAAAGCAAGAACCCCCCCCCGCCCCCCTTCATCCAGTCATCACTGTTGGACCATTCTGCAAATGGGCCATCGACTTCCTCGACTGCAACCCCACGTCAGCCGGCGGTCACAAACACATCGTTGTGGCCGTAGATTATTTCACCAAGTGGGCAGAAGCCATGCCGACCTATAATTGCAAAGCCGACACTGCAACACGGTTTTTCTTCAACCATGTTATCGCTCGTTTCGGAGTGCCAAAGCAACTAGTCTCTGACCACGGCTCTCACTTCGAAGATGCCGTCTGGAAAGAATTATCAACCATGTTGAAATTTGAACACCATTTCTATTCCGCCTACTATCCCCAAGGAAACGGCCAAGTCGAAGCGATCAATAAAATTTTGAAGACCATCCTCCAACGTACTGTAGACAAACACAAATCCAATTGGCACCACATGCTTTTCCCAGCACTATGGGCTTACCGCACCTCAACCAAAACCGCCACCGGTTTTACCCCTTTCCATTTAGTTCACGGTGTTGAATCCGTTCTCCCTATCGAGTGCCAGATTCCAGCTCTACATATCGCCGTTGAGCTCCTACCGGACACTTCCCCAATTGAACAACGTCTACTACTCCTAGAGCAAGCCGATGAAGATCGGCGCACAGCCATTCAAAACATGGAAGCAGCCAAACAACGATCCAAACTAAGTTACGACAAACACGTCCACCCCAGAACCTTTTCTGAGGGAGACCTTGTCCTCGCTTACGATCAAGCTCATGATAAAACCGGAAAGGGAAAGTTTGTATCTATGTGGCAAGGCCCTTACATCGTACACACTTGCCTCGGGCAGGGGGCATACATTCTCACCGATTCAGAAGGAAATCCCCTACGCAACCCACGCAACGGTTTGTACCTTAAGCGTTTTTACCCATAGAAAATCTGATGGACACCACAGTCCATTCTAGTATAGGCTTACTTTCTTTTTTCACAAAAAATTCAAAAAACCTAAATATTTGTTTTGCATGACCACAGATGGATCCTCTTCCACTCTGCCATGTCGGTTTCGCTGATGGTGCAAGCCGTTGGTCTCCCAATCTTGCCTCCGCAGCCTGGGTAATATACTCCCCTTCACATGAGTTAATTCACATTGACGGAGTATGTTTAGGTGCCGCCACCAATAACCAAGCTGAATACGATGCCGTGACCGGTCTCCTGGCCACAACTCTCCAAATGAGCATCCGTCACCTCAACGTTTTCTTGGACTCACAGCTCCTGGTTTCCCAGCTCAACAATGATTACCAGGTACGTGATCCCTGTCTTTTCAGAAAATTCCTGCGCACTAAACAAATGGTTAGACAGTTTGAATCCATTTCATTCACACATGTCCCAAGACACCTCAACAGTGTAGCAGACCATATGGCCAACAATGTCCTCGACTGGCACACCAATCACATCATGTCATAACCAAAATGTGCATCCATGTGCATAACATGTGCCTCCACAGGCATATCTATAAACAAAATGCATCCATATGCATAACATATGCCTCCACGGGCATAAACAAAAAAAAACAAAATAATGCATCCACGTGCATAACATGTGCCTCCACGGGCATACATAAATAACAACATACTGCATCCACGTGCATAACATGTGCCTCCACGGGCATATACAAAAGACAAATGTGCATCCACGTGCATACACAGCAATATATCCAAATATATATACTCATATATATATAAACAATAATAGTCAACATGTCATAGGTGCCCTCAGCACTCGATATACAAAAATACATCAGCCGTACAAAAATGATTCCCCATATGCTCATCAGCATTTGGGGGTAGATACAATATCACCTACTCATCTGGATCCCTAGGCTCCTCCGGCTCCTCCTCAGCTGGTCCCGCCGGGTCACGACGAGCCCGAACTCTGCGCTCTGCCGGCCCCGCTGGATCGTCCCGCAGACGTCTCATCCCCTCAGCCGGATCATCTCGTCCACTGCCCCTTTGCTCCGCCACAAACACCGCTGTCCTCAACAAGAGCGACCGCCACTCAGGCGGCGCACCGAAGCAACCCTCCAAAATATCCTGATCCAGGTCTCTCCAACCATCCTCGGGGAGTCCAGCTAGGATCCTGGCAAAGGTCTGTCTGACACCCTCTATGGCGTCATCGCGAGGGCCAACCCCTCGCCCACGAGCCGCAAATCCTCCACCACGCGGAGGTGGTACCGCTGCAGGTGGATGGGCGACCACCATCGCCCGCCCCTGACGAGCCACGTAGTCAGGCGGTGGCACTGGACCCACATCTGCACAAAGCAAGTAAGCCATCATATACTATACAACTATAATCATCGATGATAAATCAAACAACATATGATATAATATCAAATGAAACACAAAACATACCGTCTAAACTCTAGGCCTGTCCTGGGGCATGAGGCATCTCTGGGTCACCTCGATAGTCCATGCCGGCGTAGGGGTAGTCCTCAATCACCAGGGGCATCTGCTCCCACTGCTCATAAAAATCCTCCGTGAAGAAGCCGCGGACACCACCGCCGCCACGAGGCATCATCTGCCCCCATCTCATCATACGAGGCTCACTCAACAGACCAGCACGAATGGGTACCCGTGGCCGCAAGGTCGGCACCCGCTCGAAGAAAAAACAACATAAAAATGAGGCATAACAAAACTCACCTCCTTCTTGAATGGCCTTGTCCAGATCTCTCCGGACACCAGCCAGAAACATCTGCCCCCAGGCATAATATGTCCCCCGAAGAACGGAGTCCACCATCATCGTTTGTCCCCCAGACATACGATGTGGCGCAGCAGCACCCAATATACGCAGTACACATGCCCCAACAGCTCGCCTATCCCACTCACGTAGGGATCGCAGACTAATAAAGCTGTTCTGCAAAACAGCATCATCAACACAGAAAGTCTGTAACAGGTCCTCCATATCTACACCTGGAGGGATCCTCGGTAAGAGATCGCCCACCTCACCCAAACGAGGCAAACCAGTAAAAAAATAGACATCCGTGAGAGTGATCTCTAACCTCTCACCCCCAATGATAAATGCACCCTCCGCCGGCACCCACCAACGCACAAGCTTGTTCAGGAGCCGTCTCACTGAACGAATAGGTGGGATCTGAGCGAACTTCAAAAGTCCGCTCATAGCCAGAGTCTGTCTCACCCCTGGATCAGTCTGAATCCTCTCCATAAGATCATCATCGATCTCCCGCTCCCGCCACGAGGACAATGGTCTCCTCAACATCTTGCCAGAAAACAGAAGAATTTTTTAGCCCTAGCATAAATTTTTTTGAAAAAATCCCATCGCGGCTTTTCCACAAAAAGCCGCGATGCCCATCGCGGCTTTTCCACCAAAAGCCGCGATGACCATCGCAGCCTCCATGCAAAAACCCGCGATGAACATCGCGGATTTTGGCCAGACAGTCGCGATGAACATCGCGACTATCTCCCATGAACTCGCGATGAACATCGCGGGTTCCAACCTCGAAATCGCGATGAACATCGCGACTGTCAGCCTGAAACCCGCGCGGTTCATCGCGGGGAACAGTCCCGAAACCCGCGATATTCCACATTGGAGAGTCAACATGGAATTTCGCGGCCTTCGGGGGCCCGCCGCCAAACAAAAAAGACATAATTGACAATCCCAAGGCAAATAGAGTTACCTGCAACTCGCTGAATCGAAAACCAATGGTGAAATCTCCCGGAAATCAAGAAATAGCTTTGACAGCTCTATCAAACTCGCACGTAACAATGACAAGTCATTTGGGCCCCATGCCCTATTTATAGAAATTCCACCAATTTTCCAGCAACCATTGCGGTATCATACGAAGTCCATTTCTCAAACCGTTGGAATCAGCACAGTGAGAACTTCATGCAGGTTCCTTCCTTTTCCCGTTTTCACGGGGTCCATTTTTTGACCATTTTTTGGCCTCTCTCGTGGCCTTGGTTTGCGTGCCACATCGGCCGTTCTCCATTTTGGACGTTCCATATATCACTGGTTTCAATTTTCCGCGCTCGTGATGATGCTTGAGATCATTTCTCGCTGTCACGTCCCGATTTTCAGGGCATTTTTTCATACCCCCACGTTGCCTCGGTTTGCGTGCCACATCGACCGTTCTCCGTTTTCGACATGCCTTATATCGCCGGATTCAGTTTTCCGCGCTCGTGATGATGCTTGAGATCATTTATCGCTCTCACCTTTAGATTTTTTGGGCATTTTTTCCATGCCCCCCCATCGCCTCGGTTTGCGTGCCACATCGGCTGTCCTCCGTTTTCGACATGCCTTATATCGCCGGATTCAGTTTTCCGCGCTCGTGATGATACTTGAGATCATTTCTCGCTCTCACCTTTACATTTTTTGGGCATTTTTTCCATGCCCCCTCGTCACCTCGGTTTGCGTGCCACATCGGCCGTTCTCCATTCTCGACGTGCCTTATATCGCCGGATTCAGTTTTCCGCGCTCGTGATGATGCTTGAGATCATTTCTCGCTGTCACGTCCTGATTTTCAGGGCATTTTTTCAAAATGCCCTCTCATAGCCTCGGTTTGCGTGCCACAACGACCGCAGCCCCCTTTGTGACAATCTTTATGTCACCGGATCCAGTATCCCACACACATGATGACGCTTGAGACCTTTTCTCGCTTCCATCTATCCATTTTTGTTCGGTATAATTTTATCCCTTTTTCGGGCCGAGCAATCCCTTTTACGAAAAAGGCACTTAGGGAGTTTCTGTTAAGCTCTTTTCTGACTCCTAAAACAATGAAAAGATCGCCGAGCAATCTTGCTTCCTTTCATGCTCGCTAAACGTATCTGAAAGGGCGTCTACCTGGTATAAGTTTACCCCTTTTCCGGACCTCGTAGACTAATTACGAAAAAGGTATACTCTAGTCACATCGGCTAGAAGAGTTCTCCATCCGCATCATTTTATGCTTTTTCGGACCTTGGAGACTAAACTTACGAAAAAGAAACACCAATAGAGTCCACTTACCGCTTTCAGACTCTCTAAATATGAAAGCAACCATGAGCACGAGCCGTCCTGGGCTCACAAAATCCACAGGAACGTACCATTTCAGAGCACACTTTTATCCCTTCTTGGAGCTCATTAAAACTACGAAGAAGGAACCAATGGTGTCTCTTGGTGCCACGACAGATCACATCTACTCATATGGTAGCTTCCCCATTTTGGTCGCCTTTGTTCAGAGTATTCTGTAGTATGTCACCTTGAAAATCCCCCGACAGCACCTATCAGCTCGTCCTCCCCCCCCCAGAGTCAATATATACCATTCAGTCAATAAAAGCAATGATCCCCACACCGACAAGTCAGTTCCCTACACTTCCAGGTCAACCATGTCATCATGCTCTGAACAAAGGAAGGTTGAGTCTACCCACTTTATGACCCAGTTATTTCCCATCCCCACAAGTATGTCAGTCCTACCATCAGCACTACAGCACTTCAGTTCTACACCTCGTGCTCCTATCAAGGAAACATCATTGCCTTGTTAGTTGCTGGTCTCCCTCTGTCGACGACAACCACATTTATTCCAGAGGATAGACCTAGAGGTCCCTATGTCTTGGACTCATCACCATTCATGATGAGTGCCTACGAATCATTTCGAGAAGACTCCTCAGTACTTCTCTAAATGGTTGTTTCTCACATGCTCGACTCCAACACCTTGATCGCATAGTTGAGACTCGCACAGGGCATTGATCCTTTCAAGTTTTTTCGTCGAAGACCCCGGGTACCTCCTGACTCTTCCACATTTGAGAGTCTACCTATGGAAACAACCAGTTACACTTTTTCTATAGATACCCGGGTTGCGCATGGCGACAGTATTCAGATGTACCCCAGTTTCATACTCCCTTGAGTACACAGTTACATTACTTCTCAGAGATTAATCAAACTCTTTGAGTCCCTACAGATGTTGGACACCTTCAGTTTCAGCAGTTCATCAGTTATGGAGATCAGTTTCAGCAGTTCATCAGTTGTTCCAGTGTATCAGTTATTGAGATCGGTTATGATCAGGAGTATATCCCAAAATAATGTCCCCCCTGGACCATTATGATGTACCAGTAGATTCTTTATGTATTAGATCCCCCTTCTTGGGACTAATTGTTATGTATATGTCTTGATACAAGCATGGGAATGCCCGCCTCGTCCATTATCGGAGATTATACCTCATTCATATTGAGGCCATGTAATATTTTTTGTTTTTGCAGCTTCCAAGGGCCGTGGCTCCAGTCTCCAACCGGTCTCTTCTCTCCCCTAAAACCCCAGAAAAAGACAAAAGAACTATGATGTCTATCGGCCATACGATGAGCTCCTGCCCTCACACATCAGGGGGCAATCTGTTAACACCCAAAAAGTGCTCACTAGCTCATTTCCCTATTCACATGACCCATTTGTTCACTTTTTCACCATCTGAGCCTCTGAAACCAACAAAAGGTCACCAAAAGACCTGAGCACACCCCTTTTTCCATTAAAAAAGATTTTTTTTCCTAAAAAAGCATAAAAAACCCTCAAAAAGGGTCCAAATTCCCAAAAGTATTAAAAATGGAATAAAAATATTAATTTTATTCAAAAAAGGAAAAAGGAGGGAAAAGTACCTAAACCATGTTGGTCAATACCATTTGGTTTCCACAAAACCACAAATGGTATTCCCTACCACCAAAACCTATAAAAAGGTGGTAGGGGCTCCTCATTTCAGATCCATCCATTATCTCATCCTCATGCTGCCGAAATCTTCCTTGAGCATTTTGGCCATTGTAAGCAACCTTGGAGAAGGAGACCTCTTGGAGCTTGGAGCTACTCATCTTGGGAGTTGCTCAACATCAACCTTCACCATTGAAGGTATTATCGCAAGCACTTGCTTGCCCCCCATTTTTTCAATACAAATTCATTCTTTAATATTTTCTTGTTCTTGTTTTTTAAAATGTTTACACTATTTGCTTATATTCTTGCATAGATCCATGATTATTTTTGTTTAGTTTAGTTTCTTGTTTAATTCTATTGAAACTGTTGCTACTAGTTAGCAGGTGCCCATAGCATTAAGCCTGGTTGCAAAACCGGGCCAACAACTCTGGAAATCAAAGTGCCCTTTAAAAACGAAACCGTTCATGTGGTGCTCTTTGAAAAATAAGGTACTTGTCTGGGAAAAAATGAAACGCTGGAATATTGCAGGACTTGGCTGGTGTTCTCTGTGCAAACGGGGATGAGAGACTCTACAACATTTCTTCATCACATTCCCTTTCACATTAAAAACCTGGAATCATATTCAAACTTCTGTTAAATTTGGATGCGACTGGTCTGGTCTCATGATTGAGGATACCTAGAAAACATGGTATGATTCTCCTGCTATAGAACTTTTCAAGGCTTTACCTCTTCTGGTTATTTAGGAAATTTGGCTTGCTCGAAATCAGGCTATATTTATGGAAAAAATCTTAGTTCCAGAACTGGTGGCCTCTCAGAGTATTGATATCCTATCTTACTTCCCACAATAGAAAAATACTCTTGCTATCCGCATTGTTACTGAGGAAAATTTTGATCCTACAAAACCTTGGGATTACTTTGATGGGGCATGACAAGATCAACATTGTGGTGGGGGCCCTGTCCTCCACCTATCACATACTCTCTACTACCATATCCAAATGGGCCTTGGTCCTGGATCAAACAATTTTGCATAACTCCCTGCCCTCAAGCTATTACTTTGCTTTGCACTTGAAAAAAATTGCACACATATTCAGATTTTTGGTGACTCCATGATAGTGAACAATTGGGTCAACAACATTCAACACTGTCACAACTTTTATTTAAGAAATATTTTTAATGATGTCTTGAGATTCTCGAGCGAATTTGAATCCTTATCATGTCATCATGTCTATAGGGAGTGGAACACTATAGTGGACAACCTCTCAAAGCAGGGGATGGACCTCCCATTTGGTCAATGGAAAATTTTGGAACTGGAACATGGCGTTGCATTTGAATACTATCATAGACCTTTCATAGATGGAATGGAAGTAATTATACCAGCTTTATTTTGGACATAACCTGTTGGACACACATATGTTGGGGGACCTAGGAAATATCTCTTTTTGTACATATTGGGATGCCGCTCCAAAAGAGGGCACACATATTTTTTGCAATTCTTTTATTGTGCATACAAGGATACCGCTGTAAAAGAGGGCATATTTATCTTTTTACAACTGAAATATGGACTCTTTATTTTTGACATAGGAAACTTAGCCTTCTGCAATATGTAATTTGGTTTTATATAAATTAAACTACACTTTTTTCCTTGGAGATATATATATATATATATATATTAAATTCATAATAAAATATTTATATTTTCCAATCCTATATCCTTCCCACCAACCAAGTTTACAATCTATAAGGAATGTTTATAATAGAAGGGATTCTTTCCTTCCCCTTAAAGTGTATAATTTTTAACCTTATTCTTTCTTTTCCATAATCATAACGTATTCTAATTTTATACATATAATTTGCATGTTTTCCTCTTTCACGTTTGGTGGTGGATTAGTTATCATATAATAACCCATTTTATATATAATAACCAATTTTACATATAAACCATTATATAATAAATCATTTAAACTATTATACACATTTTTAGACATAAAAGGAAAAACCCACGTTTACAAGGTTTTAAGACAATTTACGAAGATCTCTTCCAAGCGGTAATCCGGGGAAACATATAGTACAAAGGGAAATGATCTGTCATAGGAAAGAAGAAGAGATGTCACCTATGTAGACCAAATATCTAAACTTGTTTCATATGCAGACGACTTTAGTCCTATGTAGTCCACATGTGGTTAAATAGAAAATAAAAGCGATCAATGCAAAGTTAATTACATGCTTCCCTCTTATGCAATGCATAGACCTTGCAGGGGTTAACCGGTTATTTATCATGGAGTCCTAGAAGCGTTAGCTGACAGTCAAAAGCAATAAAGAAGTATATGCAGGTCAACGTAGAGTTAACTACCACTCCACATCGATCCAACAAAAAGCGATAGGTAGAGATGTTGTCAAATACAAGAAGCGTTTAACCTTCTAGTACTGGAACAATCAATTCAGAGATAAAGACAGAGAGCTAAATCACGGGAGTCTAACACGTAGTCAACAAGAACTTAGAGTCTAGTCTGGAATCGATTCCTTAAATTTCCCACACGAGCTTCCCACCCTATGATTATGTTAACCTAGTAAAATATTGGTGGTTTCAGCGCGTTTAGAACTAAGGTGGAACATAGATCTAACCAGTCGTTTAACTTGCATATCTATGTAGTCTATGCACTCCTGGTTACTCATGTTTTAAACAAGCAATCGAAAGCACTCACAAAAGGCATAAGTTGGATCTATTGAGGATAGAAACAATTAAACCTAAACTAGAATAGGGTCAACACGCGCTAAGCACTACACCTGACAAAGACCAGTCCAGAATTAACACTTTAGTACAGGAACAACCATTTCCTAGAATACAAGACAGGAAATTATTTATGTTTGATATTTATCAAGAATTTAACTGATGTTCCACTGTATTTACGTTTGGGAATTCAATACAGAGTATGCGCATATAGGTAAACAAACGGTTTAATAGTTTCATGTAAGTATGTGTTAAGCCTAGCATGAGAAGAGTCTATGAAGGTTTGGTTACATATAATTTAGCTAGCAGTTGGATGTCATGTCCTAAATTTAGACATGGAAGGAGGTGGGTAAAACTGCGTAGGTTTCCTTTCCCATGATACAACAGAATTGCGTAGCTATATCGAGACTGTCATTGGGACGTTCAAATGAAGGTACATATAGTAGCATCAAATAGGAATCTGATGCAAAAGAGGCTGGCTTCCTTTAAGTTTGAATCTGCCCTGATCGTTTGAATCCTTCAAACTCTGTCCTACTCTTTTGGATCTCTTTTAGTTTACTTAATATCTTTTCTTTCTTTGTAAACTAGTTGTTTTTCATTTCTTTATTTTAAATATTTAGAAATAATATTTAAAAGAAAAGATATATTTTAATTAATAATATTTAATCTATTTTGATTTAACAAGTTTTTAAAAGATTTTAAATGATATCTATCTATCTATCTATCTATCTATCTATCTATCTATCTATATACTTTATTTAATTCCACTATTCTTTAATAGAATACTTTAGTCTAAAGTTTAACTTCTATTTAGCATTTACTTCTAATTAAGTTCTGGTTTTCCCTTCTTTTCAAAAAGTAGACAAATAAATTAATTTAGATTAAACAATTTGGTTTTGTTTTGTTTCTTTCTCCACATCTAATATTTTTATTTTCTCTTAAAAATATAAAATAAGGAATATTATTTGATTTTAATTTGTCTTTTTGATTTAAAGTCACCTGATTTTATCTTTGATGAGTTTTCAATTTCTTCCTTTAAATAACATTATCTTTTATTGTCCAGGTGCCTCTTCGGTGGGCCCTTCCGACAATTCCATTCCTTTCTTCTTATGGGGAGTACTGCGTAGCGACCGGGAATCGTTACTGCGATCTCTCAACTACGCTTCTTGGAGACTAAGGGATGTTGAGGGATAAGGCTCTCCTTATTGCACGCCCCTCAACTCATCGTACATGACCAAATCATTATGGCCTTTCCCGTACGACATATGCTTCCTCGGGTGAGCTGAAACGGATTCACCCATGCGTGGATTGCTAATTCAGGGTCGACAGTCAGTCGTCGTACCCCTAAGTGTTCTTTCCATTCTTACGACCCCTATAATTCCATTGTGGGTCAGTCGGTAAATCATCTTACCTACCACTGCACACATTCAAGCGCACATTAGTAGTGCTGCACTATAAAACATTTTTATCATTCTTTTCAGTATCTCAGTCAGTCGAGTCTACTAAACATTCATCATTTTAACATTATGCTTCGGTCAATCGAGCATGTTCATCATTCGTTATTTTATCTCAGTTAATCAAGTATACAACTAATCATCATTTTCATTCCAACAATTTTCATCATTTATCACTTTTCATTCTAAAATACTTTCATCATTTTTCATTTTTCATTCTAAATTATTTTCATCATTTATCATTTTCTCAGTCAGTCGAGAGTATCCATCATTCATCTAATCATTTTCATTTCACATGTGGAATTCAAAGCACACATTCACAGTCCAAATATTTATAAATCCGGGTAACTTTAGACCAGTGCCCTCAATAGTCAAATCAGTCATGGGTCTCAAATAGTCTAATCAATCATAAGTCTCATATAATCTAGTCAATCATAATTCCAAAATAATCAAATCAATCATAGGTGCTGAGGCATGCATTATGTACACCCCCTCTTATATAGGACTTCATCCCGAAGTTGAGTCTCATGTGTCTCCATGGTGAGTTTTCACTTTCTTTTCACATTCATTTCTTCTGTCGTCATCTTCTAATTCCATTGGTAATTTATGTACTGTACTCTAGTAATAATATTTCGAATATTTGTTGCCTCTAAATTCGGTTTTCCATGTCTCTTCAATTATCCCATGGGGTCTATGATATTCAATTTAAACTATAATCATGATCAATCAATAGTCACACAACTGGTTCCCAATCAAATTTTTAATTAAGAATTTCAATCTATTGGCTATCCTCTTCCACGAGGTGAAATGTAACATCAGACATCCCTGAGTATGATACCGTGGGTGGTTAGCTACAAGTTACAGGTTCTAGGGAGGCTATCTACCCTAATAAATCAATGTTTAAATCATTCAGTATCCTCATCATACTTCTTTCAATTTCGTGACTGCTAACATAATTGTTTCTTAATTTGCTATGAAAGTGTCGTCACTTAGCGATTTGGTCGAACACATTAATCCTTAACTCCTAGTCCTTCCATCACTAACATCATGTCTAGGTCAGTGAGCTTATCATGTTCTTATGCTATTTCATCATTCATGTTATAGGACTAGCTCGACACACTAATTGAGTCACACATTGTGGGTCTTCTTAATGTCATCGAGTTCCATCTTGAGAGCTAGTCATAATTTTATTAAGGTTTGACCATGTTCGATTGTTAACTTCATTGCATTTTAGTTCATTGTGTTGGTCATCTCCTTGCTCCACTTTACTAAAATTATCTTATTTTTGGACTCTTCGTTGGTCTTAAATCCCATTATCTACTTTTCCTTTACTTTTCCCATAGGCACAATTTTTTCTTCTTCTTCTTCTTTATTTTCAAAGCATGGATAAATAATATGCATAAATGATCCCCAATGCTTAATTTAAAGTTGGTAATAACATTACTCGTAAAATAAGGATTACCTCTTTTCACCGCTCTCCATTATATTCACCTCATCTCTTTGAGGCTTCTGATAATCCCTTGCACCTCCTTTCACCGCTTTCCATTATATTCACCTCATCTCTTTGAGACTCCTGATAATCCATTGCACTTGCATTTACTCTTGCATATTCTTGCAAAGGGTTACTCATACCATAACTATTTCAAATTCTATATTTACTGCATCTAAACAGTTATATTAAGCTCAATGCATAACTTTCATGCATTACTATATTGTTTATGCATAATTCCTATGCATTAAATGTAGTTAATTATATGGTATTAAGGCCATCAATCATATAAATGTGCATTATCTTGTCATAATTATGCATAGATATTAAGTACTTATTCTTAAATAAACTTTTCATCAATTCGGACAATTCTTGCCCATTGCTTTCCTTTCATATAACAAGCACATATTTTGCTTGGTTATAAAATTTAACTCATAATTTTAACATTATCAATATGACTACTACATGATATTTTTCATTCGGTCATTACTTACATAATATATTCTATGACACCAACACCACATAATAATTAGTTACTTACCTCTTTGGCCATCTCAACTTCTCCACCTAACACATCCTCAAGATAACACATTAATATCTCAAGTTATCAGCTTTACAAGAATTAAATATTACTATTTATCTGCATTCCATCATTTCTTATGATCTCATATTTAAGTGAAGATAGAAAAAGAACAAAGTATCTTCTATATTTTCAAAGTCTTTATTTTCTAGTAAGTACCAAAATCATATTTCAATCTTTATAATGTTTAAGAAGGTAACTAACCTTTAGAAACCGTAAAGGTTCTCAGTCACAGATCATCAACTCTCTTTAGTGTTTTAGTAACTAAGAAACATTTATTAGTTTTTCACAAATCATGCCACCATGTATTCGTTTACGCATGTTGAATTTAGAAAATCAATTCGCATGATTTTCTTAATGACATTTAGGAAATTAACTAAGATGCATAACTATCATCATGAGATCAGTTATGACTTCTTCAATGATAATTTTTCAGAATTTACTTCAATCTGATCTAGGATCTTAACTGAGAGAACAACATGTACAACATATCTACAACATATCTATCATGGACACAATAATGCAAGCACACAAGAGACACAGAGTTTACTTGGGGAAAACCATAAAGGTAAAAAACCCCAATAACTTCCTTAGAGATAGATAGATCAATGATACAACCCAAGCATAAAAGATAGACATCTCCTAGCAGCAGATTCTCCTCCTCCACAAGTGCGCCACTCTCTCGAGAGTGTGAGAGAGAATAGAATGATGAAATAGAGTGCCTCCCGCACTCTATTTATACTTGAATTGACTTGCCTAATAACCTTTACTAGGTCGGCCTTAACTTAACCACATAACATAATGCTGACTGGGCCGACACCCAATAGGGTGGTATAATAACCCTTTGACCCACATGGCCGACCCCCAATAGGGTGGTCTAATAACCCTTCGACCCACATGACTTATACAGGGCCGACCCCAACAAGTGGTCTAATAACCCATCAAGTATAAGTTACGACACTTACAATATAAATGACGACACTTCCATATAGAGAAATAATAACATCTCTATAGGAATACAAACACTTCAGTATAGAGGAATAATACCATCTCTATAGGAGTACAATATACATATATGAAATACATTCTGAAGTTACATATACATCAACACTCCCTCTTAACTAGGAAGGTATTTCTCGACACAGGTCTTCTAGCACAAGTCTTCTTCTCTGGATCATCGTCACTGGATAATCGTCATTGAGTCATTATCATCGTCACTGCTGCTGCTATCTCAACCAATCTCTGAATCTACTCGTCATAGGAAGTTCTACAGAGCCAATCCTTTTTCATATTGGATGTAGGCCCACCACCTGCAGGTCTTCATCATCACTGTCCATACTGTGGAATCCTCAGGACTTATTATGTGCATCACAAAACCTCGCAAGAGCATCCCAGGACTGATTACGGGCACACAACCCAACCTATCGGATCTCTTAGGAGCTATTACATGTGACTGTCACAAAACCTTAAAAGAGTCTCTTGACTAGCAAGAACCCTAAAGAGCATCTGAGGCCTTTTTCATCCTGTCTAGATCTCCAGGACTTATTTACATGTGACCCCCACCACAAAACCTTAAAAGAGTGTCTTGTCAAGCAAGAACCCTAAAGAGCATCTGAGGCCTTTTTCATCCTGTCCAGATCTCCATGACTTATTACATGTGGTCATGGAAATGCCTCGAAAGAGAATCTGAGGCCTTTTTCATCCTGTTCAGATCTCCTAGGTCTACTTACATTCCATAGGGAAAAACCTCGAAAGAGCGTTTGCTAGATCTCCCAGGGAGCTATTATATGCCAGCGACAAAACCTAGTAAGAGAATCTACAAACCTCCTAGGGCGCTATTATATGTCCTCCCAAAGCAAAACCTCGAAAGAGCATTTTCCATATCTACCAGGGAGCTATTATATGCCAGCGAAAAAACCTAGCAAGAGAATCTGCAAACCTCCCAGGGCGCTATTATATGCTTATCTACACAACCTGTCCACAGCCACAGAGTATCAACTTGATACTCACCATACATCATCCTGATGTACATGTTAGAAAAACAGGATCACAGAGCAATAACAATAAACAGAAATGCAAATATAATCACACATACACATTACAAGAGAGACACAGATATATCGTGGTTCACCCAACTTGGGCTACGTCCACACTGAATTTTCCAGTCCTTATTATTATTACCGTCCAACAAGGTGAAGGGATACAACCTGCAACACAACCGCTGCACTTCCTCTTCTCTGTTTCACAGTCTCTCTCCTGATCTCAGAGATCTTTACAATGCATAAAACCTAATACATCATCATCCCTAGCCGTATTACAATGTCTTTATTTTATAAGGGAAATACAATGGGAAAATACCACGGGATACCCAAAACCATGGGCCCACAAAACAGCTGGAGAAAAAAGCCCCAAAATTTTCTTCGGGGGCGTTGCCCCCAAACCCCATTTCTCGGGGGCGTTACCCCCGAACCCCCGCCGAGGGACCATTGGCCCCCGGACCCCCCAGCCAGGGGGGATGGTCCCCCCTAGAACCCTGTGGGGGGGCGATGCCCCCCCACACCCCCTTGTTGGGGTGACTGTACAGTCCACCTACATATCATATAAAACTGGGGTACAAACACGGCTGATACAATATCATCTATGAGACTAGAAGATCTAGCTCCCCAACCAACAGTACACATGATCATCCTGATCATCATCACTGCATCGTCCTGACGCATGTCATCTAGAGCAACATACTGAAGCTCATCATCCATGATCATCCCGATCATACAATGCATCCACCTGATGCATACACAGTATCTGCCTGATACATATCATCATACATGATCTACCTGATCATACAATGTATCCACCTGATACATATACAAATACATGATCCACCTGATCATACCTGATACATATCAACATACATGATCTACCTGATCATACAATGTATCCACCTGATACATATACAAATACATACACATGGTCCAACTGATCATATCTAGCATCCAACATGATGCATACATACATAAATGATCCAACTGATCATATCCAGCATCCAACATGATGCATACATACATAAATGATCCAACTGATCATATCCAGCATCCAACATGATGCATACATACATAAATGATCCAACTGATCATATCAAGCATCCAACATGATGCATATACATATACAGAGCAGTAACTGGAGCATCATCCTGATGCTCATCATCCAACACTTACATCCACAACCATGTGAAGGATCCTCCTTCCTACATGCTTGGAATGGCTGTAGAAAATGTCTCCATCACTTCTTCCTCAAAGTGTCATCGATTTGAAGAACACCAAACCTCTCTCTAAAGTACTTGAACTTCACTCTGGCTAGTGCCTTCGTCAGTACATCTGTAATTTGCTCATCCGTTGCAACATACAGAAGCTTCATTGCTCCTCTTTGTACCATATCCCTGATATAGTGATATTTGATTTCTATGTGTTTCGACCTGTCGTGGAACACCAGGTTCTCAGACAGCTTCACACAACTCTGGTTTTCACAAAAGATACCAGTAGCCTTCAGCGGGAGATCAAATAACTCTAATAGTAGCTTCTGTAGCCATAATGCCTCACAACTAGCCGCATAGGATGCAACATACTCCGCCTCGGCTGTACTCAATGCTACGCAGGACTTCTTCCTGCTAAACCAAGAGATCACACCTGATCCCATACTGAAGCAACACCCAAAAGTGCTCTTCCTATCTGCAGCACTGCCTGCCCAATATGAATCAACATAACCCTGTAGGTTAAACTTTTGATTCGCATCATACTTGAGCCCATAATCAACTGTACCCTTCAGGTACCTCAGAATATGCTTTAGAGCAACTAGGTGAACACTCCTCGAATCCGTCAGGAACTCGCTCAATGTGTTCACCGCAAAGCAAATATCTGGTCTCGTGTTCGTTAGGTACATCAAGGACCCAATCATTTGATGATACATAGTGATATCAACCGGCTCAGATGAAGCATCACACAGAAGCTTCAGGTTTGATGCCATATGTGTGGCCATGGCCTTGCAGTCCATCATCCTGAACCTCTTCAGGATCTCTACTGCATACTTCCCTTGTCCAAGGAAGATTCCATCCGCACTTTGCCACACTTCCATACCTAGAAAGTAGTGCATCATCCCCAAGTCCTTTATCTCGAACTCGGCAGCAAGCTTCCACTGCGTGTCGGCAATCAATCTATCCTCACCTGTAACAAACAGGTTATCCGCATACAAAAGTAGTATCACTGGATTGCCTTCCTTAACCTTGTAATAAAGGTTGGAATCCGCTTTACTCTTGATAAAGCCCAAACTAGATAGAAAGCTGTCTATCCTACCATACCAAGTTTTGCACATATATGACTCAAACCCGAGTGGCTGCTCCACATACACTTCCTCTTCGAATACACCATTCAAGAAAGATGTCTTGAAATCCATCTGGTGTATCTTCCATTTTATCACTGCAGTCAAAGCAAGAACTAATGGAAGTGTATCTAGCTATAGGAGAAAAAGTCTCTTCAAAATCAATTCCTCTTTCTAGGAGAAGCCACGAGCTACAAATCTCACTTTGTATTTCTATATGCTACCATCTGCAGCATGCTTGATCTTATGGATCCATTTGAAAGTCACAGCAGACTTCCCTTCAGGTCTTGGGACTGCATCCCAACCATCATTCTTCATGATCGACTGGTACTCCTTGATCATGGCATTCTTCCCGAATCCCGGGAACTTCAATATTTTTAATATCTTCAATAGATAACTTTGTTGTTGAACAAATGTTGTAGTCCTTCTTTTGTAGATGATGGTATATGATCTTTCCTACAAAACAAGTTAAATTGCATGATTAGAAAACCTCTCATAGTTCTCAGAACAAATTCTTACACATAAATAAATATGTCATACAGTCATGCAATTATCTTAGCCAATGCTTCAATACAACATTTATCCATATCCCGTAACTTTCTAGATGCCTTCCAATCTCTACCAGAACATTGTTAAGAGTGTGCACAACTCCCAACATGTCAGCAAAGAGGTTTCATTCTAGATTTGTAGCAATGGAATGTTGTACAGTTCCATAGGCCACTTACCCATGTATATTAGTACTATACTATTCATCAATGCAACTATGCACAACCTAATTCTAGGAACATCAGTATTAACATCATTGAACAGTATTATTTAAACAATCAAATATGCAAGAAATGATAATTCAAATACTTATCTTTGTTTGTTTGTTGGGTTGACTCCCTCTCAGTCTTTGCTTCCTTTCTGTAACTCCATTCTGATGTGGATTGTGAGAAATGGTCAACTCCCTTTGAATATCTGCATCCTTGCAGAAACTACTGAAGTGTGCTCCCTCTTGATCTTTGCTTCCTAGATTACCTATCCTTGAACTTATATCCATCCTTAATCACTATGCTTGCTTATTAGTATCATCATTGTTTTATCCTCGAGGTCTCATACATAATCACACATTCATTAGTATAATCTTAATACTATCAAAACACAATAATCTTAAACATGTATAGTCATGATCATTTCAAACACAGATAATAAACATTAGTATTCAAGGTTTCAGGGAAGACATGTTTTACTCATGCATATTCTTATTTGATCATAGGACTCTTTTGGTTAGTCAAATCATCAATCAAGATAAGAGACATAATATGCATAAACCCTTGATTACTTACATTTCTAACTTTATGAATAAACATAACCAATCATACCAAGTATACTTATATAAGGGATCCTAACACAAGGTAAGATTCTAACTTGATATAGGAAAACAATACCTGGATTACTATGTTAGCTAGTTATGTCTAACATAACCGCATGATGTCTTCTAGTTCTCTTCAATGACTTGTGCTAGTAACTTGCATGTCTCATAAGTTAACCATTGTAGAACCAATTTATACATACCTCGTAAGTAGATCTTCTATGTGATCCATGACAATGGATGAATCTTTGTTTTCATGTCACCATGATCATATGTTCTTGAAGTAGAACATGATTTGTCTTTCTTGGTGTACCTTTCATGTTAGCGAACAACATAAACCTCATACAACATCACAATGCATTAGTACAATCATAAGTGTCAAAACCTTAATCAATGAATATCTTCTATCATGTATTCATAATTTTATTAAGGTGATACAACAAGTCTAGTAATTAATCAAGATTGTACTAACCGTAATGATATGAAGACAAACATATCATAAACTTAACCATGAACAGAATTCGAAACATACCTGTAAGTCATACCTGTTGAGATTGCTTGTAATCTTCTTATGTAAGGCCTTAGCCTCATCTCCCTCTGAAATAGGATCTTCTTCACTTATGTAGGTGACCAATCCATTTTCTTCTAGGATTAACCCAATCCACTTGATTTGCAGGAACTGGATTTGGAGTTGGATTAGGGTTTGTCAGAGAAACCCTAAAAATTCAAACTTTTAATTTCAAACTTCTAAAAGGATAGAAAGATGTGCCTTGATGACCTGATCAAGCCGGTATACTCAGAATTTGAAAACTTCAAAGTTTCACCCCTCAAAATTGCCTTTGAAACTTTTGGATCTTCTGGACAGGATCCCGAACTAGGGTTTGATATGACCCACCCTTCTGCCCAACCAAAAGGTTCGATCCAAAGCTCTAAACTTTGATTTTTCTGAGGAGCTTCCAGTCGTGGTCACAGACTTCAAAAATTCCAACTTTTGCAGAAGCCCTAATTTTCCAACTTTCCAATCAAAGTCCCGAACTGGGGTTTGATCAAGCCTGGTCTTCTTTCCAACCAAAAAATATGATCTTGGTCTCTAAATTTCGATTTTGATGAGTAGCACCCAGCCGTGGTCTCTGATTACAAAAATTCCAACTATCTCCGAAACCCTAAATTCCCGAAGTCATGAATGAAGGTGCTCAAAAATAATTCTGTTTTGACAGAAATATGCACCTGATTGTTTCTGGTGTAACTCCAAAATTTCTGATCCATAGGGTCTAAAACTTCTACCTGTGGTAGCCCAACCTGTCATATTTCCAACCCCATAGGTCTGACCTCAATTGGATTCTCTGAGAGAGAGTTATACCAAGTGTCGCAACATGACCTGTTTATGGGATAAAACATGAGAGTGAACCTATACGGCGTGCCACGTGTCACTGGTTCCGTTTTGGCCTCTGAAAACGTTACCTGAGAAATTAAAGTCCGTGCACTACCTGTCACTTTTTACGAAATTTCATTTGGAGCTTCCTATCCCAAGTTATGACCTTTTTTCCTAGGTCACCTGTTTATGACTCAGATCTGGAAGAGGTAGAAACCTTAGATTGTACAGATCATAAAACACAAAGTACAACGAATTAGAAGTTTTCCTTTGGACACAAGGTACATGGGGATCTGATCTTCGACCTGTAAAAGTTTCAGATCTGAAAACTTCACCAAAATGGATTTATAGAATGTTCTACAATGATTGGTATTTTCTATATCAAGCCCTAGCATCGCAAGTGCAACAAGTGTCATACATGCCATACCATGCCTTCTTTCAGGCTAGCTCTGATACCATGTTAATTTTTCAGAATTTACTTCAATCTGATCTAGGATCTTAACTGAGAGAACAACATGTACAACATATCTACAACATATCAATCATGGACACAATAATGCAAGCACACAAGAGACACAGAGTTTACTTGGGGAAAACCATAAAGGTGAAAAACCCCAATAACTTCCTCAGAGATAGATAGAGAAATGATACAACCCAAGCATAAGAGATAGACATCTCCTAGCAGCAGCTTCTCCTCCTCCACAAGTGCGCCACTCTCCCGAGAGTGTGAGAGAGAATAGAATGATGAAATAGAGTGCCTCCCGCACTCTATTTATACTTGACTTGACTTGCCTAGTAACCTTTACTAGGTTGGCCTTAACTTAACCACATAACATAATGCTGACTGGGCCGACACCCAATAGGGTGGTCTAATAACCCTTTGACCCACATGGCCGACCCCCAATAGGGTGGTCTAATAACCCTTCGACCCACATGAATTATACAGGGCCAACCCCAACAAGGTGGTCTAATAACCCATCAAGTATAAGTTACGACACTTACAATATAAATGACGACACTTCCGTATAAGGGATTAATAACATCTCTATAGGAATACAAACACTTCCGTATAGAGGAATAATACCATCTCTATAGGAGTACAATATACATATATGAAATACATTCCGAAGTTACATATACATCAACATTCATATCCGTGTATCATAAATTTCATAATCGCAACTTCCTTAATTATTAAGTATGACAATTATCTCCCAAGCCTCTTTTCATTATCTAATTTACACAAACTTATGATCTTGCATGCAATCAAACATATCAAATTTTTACAAATTGATTTTACATCTTTCCTTCTATTGATCATAAGTACTTATGTTCATTGATCAATAAATTATGAAACTTCAATTCATACCTTTTTCAACATGCATGTCATTAAAGTGAGAAAATATGAAAACACTTTGCATTTGACAACAATTTATTCAACAAAAGGGTGAACTTACCAGCATGTAAGCGAGACCATAGGTCGCACAGTGTTGCAACCTCGCTCTGATACCAAATGTAACACTTGTCGGGGTCGTAATTTTTTTTTTTTTTGTAAATAATCTTAGAGATTTGAACTTGTGACCTTCCATTTACAACTTCATTGAATTTAAAGTTCTCATGTCTACCAGTGAATAACTTATTCTATAACAAGACTCATGAGTAATTCTACTAAATGGAGATGTAATGAATCGATTCTAAAGTATAATGTAAACCATGCCATTTATACAACATAACTATAGAAAAGGTATTTGCAAAAGTCCCTTTTTCTATTGACACAAATTACACATATTTTAGACATATATATAAGAAATACTTCCTACAATTTAAACATATTTTATTTATTTAAATAACTCTTTTCACAATTATGTAGAAGATCTTCGATACATAACCAATGTTCTTAGTCTTTTGTAATCAATATGAAATCCCCAATATATATTTTATATTTCTAAACTTTTATACATAAACATGAAGCCCTAAATACATGAATTGTATTCCTATTCTTCCACAAATATATGATTTCTTCAATGCACAACTATATTCATAATCTTCCAAATAATTATGAAATCTTCAGTACATAACTTATAACCCTAATCTTTTATTAGATGAACTTAAAAACTTAAATACATAAATCATAAAATCGATTATAACATGGGTCTTTTAATGTAAATATCCCTAGAGTGTAATATTTAAACTTCAATACCTATGGATGCAAGGTACATAAAATCTAAAGTGATTGGGGATGAGAAATTCTATAACTAGGATTAATTTACATGCTAGCCATCTTTTCGTTCTAAGTTATCACTAACTTTCATTTATACTTTTTTAATGTAAATTGAGCACATCTAAATATTTATAACATTATAATATCTTGGTTATTTCTACCCATCCATCCAACCATCCATCCAATATATGTATCCCCAATTTCATCTATAGATTCTAATATGATTTGGGAACACAAATGCACATATGCAATTAAGCAATACTAATGTCTTGAATAAAAGAATAACGGTCTTTTCAAATATGGCATCTAAACAAAATCAATTAAATTGTAGGATCCGTCAAATTGAACAACTAATTTTTATTTTTATTTTTTTAACAACCGATATCAATATGCACAGTATAAATAATCTAATACAATTATATGAGAAAACTATTGTATTGATCTTATGATCCCACATCCCTTCTATTCCTTATTCGAATAATAAAAACATAATAACCAAAAAACAAATATTACTCCATGTATTCCTTCCTATTAATACAAATTTCATATAACTTAATATGATTTACATTCAAATTTCATATAACTTAATATGATTTATGTAAGGGTCATATCCCTCTATTCTGACATGACCATATAATGAACAAATATATATAATATTTCCCACGAAAGTAATACTTTTACTATCATATAAAAATAAGGAATCCTTTCTACTAAAACAACAACATACTTGAAAAAGAAAAAGTATTCCAAGACAATGTTTATATATCTTTGTTTCTATAAGGAAGATATTCCAAAAATAACTTACGAGGCATTTTATTTGCACCAATCCACACAGTCAATTAGTTTAAAGGCCATTCCATAATATCATTAAAGGACATTATGTTGAATCATAATATAAGTAGTTTAATAATGAAGGTGCATTCCCCAATTAGTAATTATATTTAAGATAATACGTATAGTCAAATAATAAGAAGAGCATTCTTTGATAATAATTAAAGGACATTATAGTTTGCACGTAATGACTATATTGCAATAATGAATTTTTTTTTTTCTACAGCACGCCTAAGATTTATGAAAGGTATTCCATCTATTTTAAGGGTTGAGTGTAATTCCTCCAATCTATTTCATTTAAAATTAAAACTTGAAGGTCAACTACAATTCACAAACTGAAATTCTGGAATCGTCAAATAAGAACGGATTTACAGAGTTTTGAATGCAAAAATATTAACAATCATAGCCACCTGTACATGCATTGTGATAATTCAAAGTCATTCTCAAATATTTACTAAAACATTCTATTGATCCTATACGTATAGTTCCATAATGAAAGGGGTTTCCAAATGTTCTCTAGAATATTAGGTCGGCTACCACATAACTATCATTTCCATACATATGTATATAACAATTCTATATTACATTTCGATCCTATCCTTTCGTTTCGGCTCTATAAAATGATTAATTGACAGAATTCCAACCATTTTCGTTTGGGCTCTATAAAATGATTAATTGACAGAATTCCTACCATTATAATTCAATGCTATATATTCTATTTCTATGAGCTAGATAATATACAGAATTGTCATAAGTTCAATATCACATTCGGTTCGTTTCACTTCTATAACACAATAATTGACCTAAATTCAACCTTTATATTTCAATGCCATAGATTCATCCTATTCTGTGAACTAGATAATATATAAAATTGAAATAAGTTCAATATCGCATTTCGTTTTCCTTTCAATTCTATAAAACCACAATTAACTTAAAATTCAACATTATAAAATTTCAGTAGACGATACCGTGGGTGAATTAAAGGTTTAATACATTTCTCGGTGTGATGCTAAGAGGCAAACCAACGGATGCAGAGATGTTTCGGGGATCAGATACTTGTGAGTATGAAACTGAGTTACTTATCAAACTGATTCCAATGCAGCGATTCGTTTCAAATCGCCTATCAAATTGATTTCAGTGCAGCGATTTCAAGTGTCTGGTTCGTTTCTGGTATAATTAAAAAAATGTCAATTCAAGACTGAACGCAGGGATGAACAGGGCAGAGTCACTATTAAGAAGAAAATGCAAGTGGGATACAGAGTATTCTAAGGGTCGAGATTTACAGTTCAAAAGGAATTGTATTTCTGGAAGTTCCATTAATTTTTCAATCGTAGTTTTCATAGATTTTCAGAATCTAAACACTATGAGCATTTAAAACCCAAGACGCCAGGATCGAGTTTGAGATGCTATGATTTAGAATTCCTTGAAGCAGAGTCGAGATGATCACGCAGAGGTAGGTCCAGATACCCTACAAAAATCCTGGAGGATGTCATCTAAATCAACACACAGAGATTTTCTAAGTCTGAATTAATCAATGACAAGAATTCAGGGAACGCCGTGGATTTTAGGGCTAGATTCACCGATGGTTAAAAGTCTCACCGGCCTTCGAGGATCATAAGCAAAATAAGGATTAATTCATAGATTTACGATTAATATTGTAGAAGCGATAATTACAAATTAAATAGCAGGGTGTTGGTACTGGTTTACATATGGCCTAAGTCGTGCAAGGGTATCTGTCAACACATCACGGATCCCTGTGTGAAACTGAGTATAACGGCCTGATGATAAATCAATCAAACAATACAAGTGTAAAAGAACAAATTCAAGGAATGCATACTACTGAATCGGATGATAGAGGTCGCACAATGCTCGGCGTAATCAAGAAATCCGATCTTCAATGTAAGAGAAAAACTATCAGAACGGTTTTGAACTTCAACTGTAAACACAGAGTTTCAAAAGTAAAACAATTTGGACGGTTTCGATCTCCAGCAGAAAACAGAGTTGTAAAAAAAATTAGATCATTCATGACGGATTCGATCTAAAACAAAACACAGAGTTTTAAGGATTCAAACGATCAGGACAGATTCGATCTCCAGGGAAAAACACACAGTTTTAGAAATTAAAACGATCAGTGTGCATTCGAGCTCCAGAGTAAAGTACAAGGTTTAAGAATTAAAATGATCAGTACAGATTCGATCTCCAGGGCAAAACACAGAGTTTTAGAAATTAAAACGATCAGTGTGCATTCGAGCTCCAGAGTAAAGTACAAGGTTTAAGAATTAAAATGATCAGTACAGATTCGATCACCAGGGCAAAACACAGAGTTTTAGAAATTAAAACGATCAGTGTACATTCGAGCTCCAGAGTAAAGTACAAGGTTTAAGAATTAAAATGATCAGTACAGATTCGATCTCCAGGGAAATACACAGAGTTTTAGATTCATTTCTTACAAACCCGGTTGATATCTTATTAAAGAAAATAACCGATATCCTTCAGTTTCATATAAACAGAGTTGTAAAATTCTATTACCCAAATCGACTCGAGTTCATAAATAAACAGAGTTTGCAAGATTCTATTAACCAGATCCAATCGGGTTTCATATACAAATGGAGTAGTAAAATCCTAGAAAACTGGATCGATTCATACACATAAGAACAACCATATCAATATCAAATACTGAAAGAAATTAACCGAAAAACAATGAACCTGACTTAGCTCGTCGAATTCGAGGTCGAAAGTCCGTTGTAGTTGCAGCTGAATCCGTGCTCCAGTTGATCCACTTGACGAAGCTACCGACAACCCCTCGGTTAACCACCCTACCGTATCGAGGTTACTCTTTTTCACCTCGAACCCCCGAGCTAATGGGGTTGTAAGAACACACAAGCTAGCCTCCCGAAAGGATCTCCCAGTCCCCATTTCGGCTAATCCCAACTCCAAGGATCATAACATAATCCGATATTATGATGACCATCCAACATTAGGGAACAAGAGATGTCCTTCTCTCCTTCTCCTCCCTCATTATATAGCAAAATGTTGTGTGCCATGTGTCTGTCCATGTACATATTTAATTTAATTTAATAATTTAATTTCAATTATTCTAAATTACAAGTGTCTCACTATCTTTAGTGTGCACCTAATTCCCTAAATCAGTGGGAGTTAGGTGTAGAAGAGTCCTACTCTTTTGGTTCTCTTTTAGTTTACTTAATATCTTTTCTTTGTATATATTATTTTTAAATATTTAGAAATAATATTTAAAAAAAAGATATCTTTTAATTAATAATATTTAATCTATTTTGATTTAAAAAGTTTTTAAAAGATTTTAAATGATATCTATATA
This sequence comes from Larix kaempferi, assembly GCA_027924585.1. Classification (NCBI taxonomy): domain Eukaryota; kingdom Viridiplantae; phylum Streptophyta; class Pinopsida; order Pinales; family Pinaceae; genus Larix; species Larix kaempferi. Next base: position 8,537,379 of record BSBM01000641.1, read on the forward strand.
TATATATATATATATATATATATATATATAATTCCACTATTCTTTAGTAGAATACTTTAGTCTAAAGTTTAACTTCTATTTAGCATTTACTTCTAATTTAGTTCTGGCTTTCCCTTCTTTTCAAAAAGTAGACAAATAAATTAATTTAGATTAAACAATTTGGTTTTGTTTTGTTTCTTTCTCCACATCTAATATTTTTCTTTTCTCTTAAAAATATAAAATAAGGAATATTATTTTATTTTAATTTGTCTTTTTAATTTAAAGTCACCTGAGTTTATCTTTGATGAGTTTTCAATTTCTTCCTTTAAATACCATTATCTTTTATTGTCCATGTGCCTTTTCGGCGGGCCCTTTCGACAATTCCATTCCTTTCTTCTTACGGGGAGTACTGCGTAGCGACCGGGAATCGTTACCGCGATCTCTCAACTACGCTTCTTGAAGACTAAGGGATGTTGAGGGATAAGGCTCTCATTATTGCATGCCCCTCAACTCATCGTACATGACCAAATCATTATGGCCTTGCCCGTAAGGCATACGCTTCCCCGGGTGAGCTGAAACGGCTTCACCCGTGCGTGGATTGCTAATTCAGGGTCGATAGTCAGTCGTTGTACCCCTAAGTGTTCTTTCTGTTCTTACGACCCCTATAATTCCATTGTGGGTCAGTCGGTAAATCATCTTACCTGGCACTGCACACATTCAAGCGCACATTAGTAGCGCTGCACTATAAAACATTTTTATCATTCTTTTTAGTATCTCAATTAGTCGAGTCTACTAAACATTCATCATTTTAACATTATGCTTCGGTCAGTCAAGCATGTTCATCATTCGTTATTTTATCTCAGTCAGTCGAGTATACAACTAATCATCATTTTCATTCCAAGCATTTTCATCATTTATCGCTTTTCATTCTAAAATACTTTCATCATTTATCAATTTCCATTCTAAAGTATTTTCATCATTTATCATTTTTTCAGTCAGTCGAGAGTATCCATCGTTGATCTAATCATTTTCATTTCACATGTGGAATTCAAAGCACACATTCATAGTCGAAATATTTATAAATCCGGGTCACTTCAGACCAGTGCCCTCAATAGTCAAATCAGTCATGGGTCTCAAATAGTCTAATCAATCATAAGTCTCATATAATCTAGTCAACCATAAGTCCAAAATAATCAAATCAATCATAGGTGCTGAGGCGGGCATTACACACGGAGTGACTACAACACATGTAGCAATGTGTCGTTAGAGACTTCATGACTATTTGTCATGCAGAGATTCATGCCTTGAATCGTGGATAACAAAAGTTAACTGAGATTTATCCACTCGATCCACTCATGCTGGTTTAAGTGAGCCGAAGGTTTCCAATAACGAGTTAAAGCTCGTCTATATTCGGGAACTCCGGAATTTTCGCCGAGTATCCCATGTGAACTGAAAGTGTATGTGTCCTCTATCGTGATTAAAGGCTTCTAGTGTCCAGGCCTAATGATATGTGTTGGGACCTGGAATTTCCCCTTTTTGACCACACTTATTACCTCTTTTTGCCCTGTTAAACCTTATTCCCACAAACTAGATATATGTCTTTCTTCCATATTGAACGCGGATCCTGACAGGTATAATCCATTATTGCTTCATTTTTTTAATGCCTAATATTGTTATGGTTATGAATTCTATCCTTTGGTTTATGCTAACTTGTGTTGATTTCATTAAGTCGAGCTCAAAGCATTGAGAGAGACAGGTGTATCAGCTGCTAAGCGTTGGGAAAGAATCACATCGTGCCAGCTGTTATTCTTCATTTCAGTTCCACATATTAATAGGAACAACGCATTTCTCCACGTGGTAGCTGTAAAGGACTTCGATGCCATAGAGTATCGCTGCAACAAACATAATGCTTCCCAATTAGCTAATCCGTTGATCCATTGATAGCTAGAGTAACAACATCCTTCATATCCAATGACCTCATTCAAGATTCATTCACGACTGTAGCAGTTCTGTTGTGACTCAACAGCCTGAAGATCAGAGATATTCATTGCTACACGAAATTAGTGGATCATGATTTGTATTATGCATGTATAAATATGGGAAGGATTTCAGAGTCCAAGGTTGATTAATTATTATTTGTACAGGGTGTAACAAAGAGCTGTGACTGTGAATTACCATTTTTAATACAAGGAGTAGAGTTCTTCATATTCGCGGGTTTTAATTCGTGGTAGTTCACGACATCTTTGTTAGAAGGCCAGGTCCTGCCTTCTCACAGAGATTACCGAGTTAAGTAGTTAGTTTGATTTAATTTCTGTTGTGTGGTGTGGATTTACAGTAGGTGTGTCTTATAAATAAGCTACAACATTGATAATTGCATTTCCTTTGGTAGTTAGTCATTGCATTCTAAATAGTTGTAACTGCGTGGTGTGATAGTCGAGTATGTAGGTTAGTTCTTTCTATGCAAGTGTGTAAGCTAGCTGTTACAGTCAAGCTCAACTCTAGTTCATTTCTGTTATTTATTCTTCTTGAATATTTGAATTAGTCAGATTATGATTGCAATTGGTTTGATTTCTTACTGTCATTTATAATTCCTAGACTAGATAAGCTTGGATAGATTCTAGTTAATGCATTGTAGTCTGATATCTTTAGGATTTAACTTCTTGCAAAAGTAAGTCTAGCTTAATTCTTCTTAGATCAGTAATTGCTGTTGTCATGATTGTAGGAAGGTAAATGTACTTTGAGTTTCTAGATGGATAAATTAGATTAGTTTTAGCCATCAGATGAGTTTGACTGAGCAGATAGTTAGGATAGTTTATTTCCATTTAGTCAATCATCTACTTGAAGTGTTTATGCATAGATTGTGCTAATTGCCGTTGAAATAAAATACCTACCTGGTTTGAAAATTCATATTTAGCATCCTATGTGTTAGTTGTAATTAATTAGCATATAGGGTGACCAACATTTTGGCGCCATTCTCGGGGATGGTAATTTATAGGCATATATAGTAGTTGATTTATTGATTTCATTTTAGTTTTGATTATTTGAAGCATGCATGAATATAAGAAAAACCAATTGGGAACCCCCTCCAAATACTAACATTGCATGTGGAAGAGGTCGTGGCCGTAATACAGGTTTGTTAAGAAAGACATTTATCAACGAAATAATTGCTAAAGTTGATTCTTCTACTAGACCACCGTGAACATCTATAAGAAGAGGAAACTCTGTTCCTCCCAATATTGAAACATCGACATCAATTGTGGAGAACGCAACGGGACCTTCAACACCCATTGCAAAGAAGAAACCACCCGAAGACAAGGGAAGCACTGTGGGTGCACTAGATAGAGAGGAGATCTATCATAGTAATGGGAACAGAGTCACTAAATAAGTGTGGTTGGAAACTCGCTGAGAAGTAGAAGAAGAGAGAAGGCGAGAGGAAGAAAGGAGGAAAGCAGAAGAAGCAAGAGCAGAGGAAGAAAGAGTGAAAGAAGCAATCAAATTTTGGACCAATATGGTTAATGGAGAACGTGAAGGAGACAATGAACGCCAGGATACTCATGAAGAGGAGGTGGGAGATAATCAGAATGGTGAAACTGTTGTCACACTTGAATTCCCTATCCTCCAGACACCAGGGGTGGCCCCCATGAAAAATATTTCACCCTCAGTTGTCCCAAACTTCCATGGTAAGTCCTCTGAAGATACTAATGAATTTCTTTTTGAGTTCGACATCCTCTATCGTAGTTACGACGACACCTCTAGTGCGCAGAAACTGAAACTATTCCCAGCCACCCTGAAAGGAAATGCCCTGCGCTGGTTCATGAGTCTAGGTCGTGAGACCATTACTACTTGGGATTAAATGAAGCAAAATTTCCTTTCTAAATATCAAGAATATTGTAGAACCAGAGATAGGAAGGAAGAGTTGTTTAAAATGGTTCAGAAAGAAGAAGAGAGCCTGGAAGATTTTGTGGAAAGGTTGTTGTATGACTTACAAAGGTCTGGTCTTGTTGATATAGGGAAAGAAGTACTTAAGATCATTTTGCTGAGAGGAATTAGAGAAGATTGCCTAGATATGATGAATTTGCTGGGAAAAGGGGCTATTTCAAAAGAACCCTTTGACAATATCATTGATTTGTGTCGAAGGTATTCAAGGGGATCCTCTAGAACCAACAAGCGGGACAAAGAATGAGATCAACATGTCTTCACTAGGACACAGAAATCAACTAGTGGAGGAGCCACTCGAGCAGAAATAGGTAACCTTCTGGAGAATTTCAAAACATATATGATGAGCTCCATTTCCTCAGAATTAGATTTCTTGAGAGAAAAACAGAGGCAAGCAGTAGAAGACCTGACACTTGGTGTATTCTGTCCCAAATGCCGAAAGAAGCACCCACTGAAAGAATGTCCGCTTGAAAAGGTAGGATTTGTGAATTGGATCATGATACCAAGGAGTGTCCTTCATTACCCAAAGTCAAAGCAGTCCTGCAGGAATCTACTTCATATGTGGAACAAGCTTATTTTATTGCTCAGATGAATCCTCGGCAGCCTCAAAATCAAGGTATGAATCCAGATCCATCATTTTTTTTATGAATAATATGAATACTTTGAATACACAATTCCCTTCACATTATTCTAACAACCAATGGAATCCATATCAATCCTTAATGAAAAATACTAACCCTTGGATGGCATGGGGACAACAATCGAACCAACAAGCTCCCCGGTCTCCCAACTGGAGAAATTCCTACCCAGGGAATAATTTTCCCCATCACCAGACTCCTTATCAACAGTATCCTCCTCAACGGTATGCTAACGAGCAGTATCAGTAGCCGTAGCTGTAACTGCAAAACAACACTGCACCTATGAATGCACCACTATGACCACAACTTCCTGCACAACCTAACCCCAGCTCGAATAATAAAGCAGTTCATCAATTTGAGACTGCCAACATGATTAATTATTCCATTTCCCAAATTCCTTGCAATGATATACACCTACGATCAGGGAGGGTAGTGGAACCCATCATCATTGAGGATGTTCCATCCTCAGTGACTGAATAGAGAATGGATCAACATTTTGAGAATTCAGTCAATTCAACAATCCCCATCATTGAGGATGCTGACATTCCTACTGAAACATTAGCTAAAAAACAGGAAGCAACACATGATGAAACACAACCTACACAATTAATATGAGAGCCACCATATCCTGGACGATTGGCCCTACAAAAGACGGTGGAAAAACCTAAATTCAATCTCTTGGGAGAATTGAAAAATATGTATGTCAAAATCCCACTTTTATAGGCCCTCCATGATGTGCCCATTTATGCTAAGACCGTTAGAGATCCGTGTGTAAAGAAATCCTAGGGATCCTCCCACTATCCATGTAATGGGAAAATTTTTTGAACTAATAATAGGAAATACTCCTCTAGCTAGGTACGATGACCCTGGGAACCCTATTATTACAGTCCACATAGGACACTCTCAAATACCTAACGTATTGGTAGATTTAGGCGCAACTATCAATGTTATGACCATAGAAACTGTGAAGAAAATTCGACTCACTAATCTTCGGCCAACCCCTACCATATTAGAACTTGCTGACATATCAACAATCAAGCCCGAGGGAATACTTGATGACCTTGTAGTCATTGTCGATTCATGGGAGTACCCTGTGGACTTCTTGGTTTTACAACCAAATTCACAGTTGGGGGGACACCCGCTGATCCTGGGAAGATCTTGGTTAGCCACAGCAAATGCTTGCATCAGCTACCGGTCAGGGTCCATGACTATATCGGACGGAACTGATATTGAAAGCCTGACTTTATACCCTCCAGCCCGACCAAGCTTAGAATCTAAAACTCCACTTTGGGTGGATTTGGAGGAAGAAGAAGAGGAAGGGATTGATAGATTTACAATTAATATTGTAGAAGCGATAATTACAAATTAAATAGCAGGGTGTTGGTACTGGTTTACATATGGCCTAAGTCATGCAAGGGTATCTGTCAACACATCACGGATCCCTGTGTGAAACTGATTATAACGACCTGATGATAAATCAATCAAACAATACAAGTGTAAAAGAACAAATTCAAGGAATGCATACTACTGAATCGGATGATATAGGTCGCACAACGCTCGGCATAATCAAGAAATCCGATCTTCAATGTAAGAGAAAAACTATCAGAATGGTTTTGAACTTCAATTGTAAACACAGAGTTTAAAAAGTAAAACAATTTGGACGGTTTCAATCTCCAGCAGAACACAGAGTTGTAAAAAAAATTAGATCATTCATGATGGATTCGATCTACAACAAAACATAGAGTTTTAAGGATTCAAACAATCAGGACAGATTCGATCTCCATGGAAAAGCACAGTTTTAGAAATTAAAACGATCAGTGTGCATTCGAGCTCCAGAGTAAAGTACAAGGTTTAAGAATTAAAATGATCAGTACAGATTCGATCTCTAGGGCAAAACACAGAGTTTTAGAAATTAAAACGATCAGTGTGCATTCGAGCTCCAGAGTAAAATACAAGGTTTAAGAATTAAAATGATCAATACAGATTCGATCTCCAGGGCAATACACAGAGTTTTAGAGTCACTTCTTACAAACCCGGTTGCTATCTTATTAAAGAAAATAACCGATATCCTTCAGTTTCATATAAACAAAGTTGTAGAATTCTATTACCCAAATCGACTCGAGTTCATAAATAAACAGAGTTTGCAAGATTCTATTAACCAGATCCAATCGGGTTTCATATACAAATGGAGTAGTAAAATCCTACAAAACTAGATCGATTCATACACATAAGAACAACCATATCAACCTCAAATACTGAAAGAAATTAACCGAAAAACAATGAACTTGATTTAGCTCGTCGAATTCAAGGTCGAAAGTCCGTTGTAGTTGCAGCTGAATCCGTGCTCCAGTTGATCCACTTGACGAAGCTACCGACAACCCCTCGGTTAACCACCCTACCGTATCGAGGTTACTCTTCTTCACCTCGAACCCCCGAGCTAATGGGGTCGTAAGAACACACAAGCTAGCCTCCCGAAAGGATCTCCCAATCCCCGTTCCGGCTAATCCCAACTCCAAGGATCATAACATAATCCGAGATTATGATGACCATCCAGCATTAGGGAACAAGAGATGTCCTTCTCTCCTTCTCCTCCCTCATTATATAGCAAAATTCTGTGTGCCATGTGTCTGTCCATGCACATATTTAATTTAATTTAATAATTTAATTTCAATTATTCTAAATTAGAAGTGTCTTACTATCTTTAGTGTGCACCTAATTCCCTAAACCAGTGGGAGTTAGGTGTAAAAGAGTTCTACTCTTTTGGTTCTCTTTTAGTTTACTTAATATCTTTTCTTTGTAAACTAGTTGTTTTTCATTTCTTTATTTTAAATATTTAGAAATAATTTTTAAAAGAAAAGATATCTTTTAATTAATAATATTTAATCTATTTTGATTTAAAAAGTTTTTAAAAGATTTTAAATGATATATATATATATAATTCCACTATTCTTTAGTAGAATACTTTAGTCTAAAGTTTAACTTCTATTTAGCATTTACTTCTAATTTAGTTCTGGTTTTCCCTTCTTTTCAAAAAGTAGACAAATAAATTAATTTAGATTAAACAATTTGGTTTTGTTTTGTTTCTTTCTCCACATCTAATATTTTTCTTTTCTCTTAAAAATATAAAATAAGGAATATTATTTTATTTTAATTTGTCTTTTTAATTTAAAGTCACCTGAGTTTATCTTTGATGAGTTTTCAATTTCTTCCTTTAAATAACATTATCTTTTATTGTCCAGGTGCCTCTTCGGTGGGCCCTTCTGAAAATTCCATTCCTTTCTTCTTATGGGGAGTACTGTGTAGCGACCGGGAATCGTTACCGCGATCTCTCAACTACGCTTCTTGGAGACTAAGGGATGTTGAGGGATAAGGCTCTCCTTATTGCGTGCCCCTCAACGCATCGTACATGACCAAATCATTATGGCCTTGCTCGCACGGCATACGCTTCCCCGGGTGAGCTGAAACAACTTCACCTGTGCGTGGATTGCTAATTCAGGGTCGACAGTCAGTCGTCGTACCCCTAAGTGTTCTTTCTGTTCTTACGACCCCTATAATTCCATTGTGGGTCAGTCGGTAAATCATCTTACCTGCCACTGCACACATTCAAGCGCACATTAGTAGCGTTTCACTATAAAACATTTTTATCATTCTTTTCAGTATCTCAGTCAGTCGAGTCTTACTAAACATTCATCATTTTAACATTATGCTTCGGTCAGTCAAGCATGTTCATCATTCGTTATTTTATCTCAGTCAGTCGAGTATACAACTAATCATAATTTTCATTCTAAAATACTTTCATCATTTATCATTTTTCATTCTAAAGTATTTTCACCATTTATCATTTTCTCAGTCATTCGAGAGTATCCATCATTCATCTAATCATTTTCTTTTCACATGTGGAATTCAAAGCACACATTCATAGTCCAAATATTTATAAATCCGGGTCACTTCGGACCAGTGCCCTCAATAGTCAAATCAGTCATGGGTGTCAAATAGTCTAATCAATCATAAGTCTCATATAATCTAGTCAATCATAAGTCCAAAATAATGAAATCAATCATAGGTGCTGAGGAGAGCATTACACACGGAGTGACTACGACACATGTAGCAACGTGTCGTTAGAGACTTCATGACTATTTGTCATGCAGAGATTCATGCCTTGAATCGTGGATAACACGAGTTAACTGAGATTTATCCACTTGATCCACTCATGGTGGTTTAATTGAACCAATGGTTTCCAATCATGAGTTAAAGCTCATCTATATTCGGGAACTCCAAAATTTTCTCCGAGTATCCCATGTGAACTAAAAGCGTATGTGTCCTCTATCATGATTAAAGGCTTCTAGTGTCCAGGCCTAATGATATGTGTTGGGACCTGGAATTTCCCCTTTTTGACCACACTTATTACCTCTTTTTGCCCTGTTATACCTTATTCACACAAACCAGATATATGTCTTTCTTCCAGATTGAACACGGATCCTGACAGGTATAATTCATTATTGCTTCCTTTATTTAATGCCTAATATTGTTATGGTTATGAATTCTATCCTTTGGTTTATGCTAACTTGTGTTGATTTCATTAAGTCGAGCTCAAAGCATTGAGAGACACAGGTGTATCAGATGCTAAGCCTTGGGAAATAATCACACGTGGTGCCAGCTGTTATTCTTCATTTCAGTTCCACACATTAATAGGAACAACGCATTTCTCCATGTGGTAGCTTTAACAAGACTTCGATGCAATAGAGTATCGCTGCAACAAACAGAATGCTTCCCAATTAGCTAATCCGTTGATCCATTGATAGCCAGAGTAAAAACATCGTTCATATCAAATGACCTCATTCAAGATTCATTCACGGCTATAACAGTTCTGTTGTGACTCAGCAGCCTGAAGATCAGATATCTTCATTGCTGCACGAAATTAGTGGATCATGATTTGTATTATGCATGTATACATATGGGAAGGATTTCAGAGTTTGGGGTTGGTTAATTATTATTTGTACGGGCTGTAACATAGAGCTGTGACTGTGAGTTACCATTTTTAATACAAGGAGTAGAGTTCTTCATATTTGCGGGTTTTAATTCGTGGTAGTTCATGGCATCTTTGTTAGAAGGCTAGGTCCCGCCTTCTCATAGAGATTGCCGAGTTAAGTAGTTCGTTTGATATAATTTCTGTTGTGTGGTGTGGATTCATAGTAGATGTGTCTTATAGATAAGATACAACATTGATAATTGCATTTCCTTTGGTAGTTAGTCATTGCATTCTGAACAGCTGTAACTGCGTGGTGTGACAGTCGACTATGTAGGTTAGTTCTTTCTATGCAAGTGTGCAAGTTAGCTATTACAGTCAAGCTCAAATCTAGTTCATTTCTGTTATTTATTCTTCTTGAAGTTTATTTGAATTAGTCAGATTATGATTGCAATTGGTTTGATTTCTTACTGTCATTTATAATTCCTAGATTAGATAAGCTTGGACAGATTCTAGTTAATGCATTGTAGTCTGATATCTTTAGGATTTAACTTCTTGCAAAAGTAAGTCTAGCTTAATTCTTCTTAGATCAGTAATTGCTGGAGTGATGATTGTAGGAAGGTAAATGAACTTTGAGTTTCTAGATGGATAAATTAGATTAGTTTTAGCCATCAAATGAGTTTGACTGAGCAAATAGGTAGGATAGTTTATTTCCATTTATTCAATCAGCTACTTGAAGTGTTTATGCATAGATTGTGCTAATTGTCGTTGAAATAAAATACCTACCTGGTTTGAAAATTCATATTGAGCATCCTATGTGTTAGTTGTAATTAATTAGCATATAGGGTGACCAACATTTTGGCGCTGTTGTCGGGGATGGTAATTTATAGGCATATATATTAGTTGATTTATTGATTTCATTTTAGTTTTGATTATTTGAAGCATGCATGAATATAAGAAAAACAAATTGGGAACCCCCTCCAAATACTAACATTGCATGTGGAAGAGGTGGTGGCCATAATACAGGTTTGTTAAGAAAGGCATTTATCAACGAAATAATTGCTAAAGTTGATTCTTCTACCAGACCACCGTGAACATCTACGAGAAGAGGAAACTTTGTTCCTCCCAATACTGAAACATCGACATCAACTGTGGAGAACGCAACGGGACCTTCAACTCCCATTGTAGAGAAGAAACCTCTCGAAGACAAGGGAAGCGCTGTGGGTGCACCAGATAGAGAGGAGATCTATCATATTAATGGGAACAGAGTCACTAAATAAGTGTGGTTGGAAACTCTCCGAGAAGCACAAGAAGAGAGAAGGAGAGAGGAAGAAAGGAGGAAAGCAGAAGAAGCAAGAGCAGAGGAATAAAGAGTGAAAGAAGCAATCAAATTTTGGACCAATATGGTTAATGGATAACATGAAGGAGACAATGAACGCCAGGATACTCATGAAGAGGAGGTGGGAGATAACCAGAATGGTGAAACTGTTGTCACACTTGAATTCCCTATCCTCTAGACAACAGGGGTGGCCCCCATGAAAATATTTCACCCTTAGTTCTCCCAAAATTCCATGGTAAGTCCTCTGAAGATACTAATGAATTTCTTTTTGAGTTCGACATCCTCTATCGCAGTTACAACTACACCTCTAGTGCGCAGAAACTAAAACTATTCCCAGCCACCCTGAAAGGAAATGCTCTGCGCTGGTTCATGAGTCTAGGTCGTGAGACCATTACTACTTGTGATTAAATGAAGCAAAATTTCCTTTCTAAATATTAAGAATATTGTAGAACCAGAGATAGGAAGGAAGAGTTGTTTAAAATGGTTCAGAAGGAAGAAGAGAGCCTGGAAGATTTTGTGGAAAGGTTGTTGTATGACTTACAAAGGTCTGGTCATGTCGATATAGGGAAAGAAGTACTTAAGATCATCTTGCTGAGAGGAATTAGAGAAGATTGCCTAGATATGATGAATTTGCTGGGAAAAGGGGCTATTTCAAAAGAACCCTTTGACAATATCATTGATTTATGTCGAAGGTATTCAAGGGGATCCTCTAGAACCAACAAGCGGGACAAAGAATGAGATCAATATGTCTTCACTAGGACACAGAAATAAACTAGTGGAGGAGCCACTCGAGCAGAAATAGGAAACCTTTTGGAGAATTTCAAAACAGATATGATGAGCTCCATTTCCTTAGAATTAGATTTCATGAGAGAAAAACATGAGCAAGTAGTAGAAGATCTGACACTTGGTGTATTCTGTCCCAAATGCAGAAAGAAGCACCCACTGAAAGAATGTCCGCTTGAAAAGGTAGGATTTGTGAATTGGATCATGATACCAAGGAGTGTCGTACATTACCCAAAGTCAAAGTAGTCATGCAGGCATCTACTTCATATGTGGAACAAGCTTATTTTATTGCTCAGAAGAAGCCTCGGCAGCCTTAGAATCAAGGTATGAATCCAGATACATCATTTTTTATGAATAATATGAATAATTTGAATACACAATTCCCTTCACATTATTCTAACAACCAATGGTATCCATATCAATCCTTAATGCAAAATCCTAACCCTTGGATGGCATGGGGACAACAATCAAACCAGCAAGCTCCTCGATCTCCCAACTGGAGAAATTCCTACCCAGGGAATAATTTTCCCCATCACCAGACTCCTTATCAATAGTATCCTCCTCAACAATATGCCAACCAGTAGTATCAGCAGCTGCAGCTGCAACTCCAAAACAACACCGCACCTATGAATGCACCACTGTGACCACAACTGCCTACACAACTTAACCCCAACTCGAATAATAAAGCAGTTCATCACTTTGAGACTGCCAACATGCCTAATTATTCCATTTCCCAAATTCCTTGCAATGATATACACCTACAATCAGGGAGGGTAGTGGAACCCATCATCATTGAGGATGTTCCATCCTTAGTGACTGAATCAAGAATGGATCAACATTTTGAGAATTCAGTCAATTCAACAATCCCCATCATTGAGGATGCTGACATTCCTACTTAAACATTAGCTGAAAAACAAGAAGCAGCACATGATGAAACACAACCTACACAATTAATATGAGAGCCACCATATCCTGGACGATTAGCCCTACAAAAGACGGTGGAACAACCTAAATTCAATCTCTCAGGAGAATTGAAAAATCTGTATGTCAAAATCCCACTGTTATAGGCCCTCCATGACGTGCCCATTTATGCTAAGACCATTAGAGATCTGTGTGTAAAGAAACCAGGAAGAAAGCCTAGGGATCCTCCCACTGTCCATGTAATGGGAAAACTTTCCAAACTAATAATGAGAAATACTCCTCTAGCTAGGTACGATGACCCTGGGAACCCTATTATTACAGTCCAGATAGGACACACTCAGATACCTAACGTATTGGTATATTTAGGCGCAACTATCAATGTTATGACCATAGAAACTGTGAAGAAACTTGGACTCACTAATCTTCGACCAACACCTACCATATTAAAACTTGCTGACATATCAACAATCAAGCCCGAGGGAATGCTTGATGACCTTGTAGTCATTGTCGATTCATGGGAGTACCCTGCGGACTTCTTGGTTTTACAGCCAAATTCACAATTGGGGGGACACCCGTTGATCCTGGGAAGACCTTGGTTAGCCACAACAAATTCTTGCATCAGCTGCCAGTCAGCGTCCATGACTATCTCGGATGGAACTGATATTAAAATCTTTACTTTATACCCTCCAGCCCGACCAAGCTTAAAATCTAACACTCCACTTTGGGTGGATTTGGAGGAAGAAGAAGGTGTTCAACCATTATTAACGATAGGGAGAGCCTTAAATTTTAAAGATGAAACAGAGGATGACACTATTAACAGTTTCATCAGTGAGCCCACATCTGTCACTAAACATGTTTACCATATTCTGAACAGTACTTTAGATGAAAAAGAACAAGAAAATCTAATAGAAGAGATTCTAGTCAGAGATGGCAACATAATTCCAGTACTTAAAAATTCGAAAAGTATACCAGTCGAAATTGAGCCAGGAAAAACATGGACAATCAACCCGAATCTTGTGCCCAATGAGATGGAACACCTGATCACTCTGTTAAAAAAACATAGGGGAGCTTTCACATAGGAATACACAGATATGAAGGGTATCCCCTCTAATCTGTGCACCCACCACATTTACATCAAAAGCGACTCCAGACCTTTGTGCCAACCATAATGAAGGGTGAACATGAATTTAAGGGACATCGTGAAGGAGGAAATCCAACATTTTTTGGAAGCTGGATTTATATACCCGATCTCAGACAGTGAGTGGGTTTCTCCACTTGTGATCGTACCAAAAAAAAAGGGAAATGGAGAGTCTGCGTGGACTACAGAGAGTTGAATAAAGCAACGTAGAAAGACCACTTCCCCCTACCTTTTATTGATCAGGTCCTTGATACCTTGTGTGGGAAGAAGTATTTTTCTTTTCTGGATGGATTCAGTGGCTATAACCAAATCTAGATTGCTCTAGAATACTAAGACAAAACCACCTTCACCTATCGTTGGGGCACTTTTTCCTATAGGGTACTTCCTTTTGGGTTGTGTAATGCATCGACCACATTTCAGAGAGCGGTGATTGGGATCTTTTCTGAGATGGTAAATGACTGCATGGAATTTTTTTTGGATGACTTCACTCCATACGGTAGTAGCTTTGATGAAGCATTGAAAAATTTAGAGAAAGTTTTGGAATGCTGTGAGCAAACCTAGCTATCTTTAAGCACTGAAAAGTGCCACATGATGATGAGCGAGGGTGTAGTTCCGGGGCAATTCATCTTTGCTGATGGTATTCAGGTAGACCCATCCAAAATTAGGGTAATTGAAAACATACCCACTCCTGGAACACAAAAAGAGGTATGTATCTTCTTAGGGCATGCTGGTTACTATAAAATATTTATAGAAAATTTTTCGAAGCTAGCTTCTCCTTTATTCACCTTGTTGATGAAGGATGCACAATTTGATTGGAATAATGCATGCCAAACAATGTTTACTAAACTTAAGAAAAGGATGTCCATAGCACCCATCTTATGAGGGCCCAATTGGGATCTTCCTTTTCACATCTCATCCGATGCTTCAGATACTGCCATTGGAGTAGTTTTGGGACAGCAGGAAGGTCATGCTCCATATGCAATTTATTACATCAGTAAGAACTTGGCCCCTGTTGAACTGAACTATACTCTCACAGAGAAAGAATTCCTGGCCATTGTTTATGACATCAATAAATTTAGGCACTATATTACTGGATACTCCACTTTTGTGCACACTAATCACTCGACCATCAAATACCTAATGAACAAACCGATCACGAATGCTAGAGTTACTAGGTGGCTATTACTGTTACAAGAATGACATTACAATTACTGACAGACCAGGGAAGGAAAATGTAGTTGCTGAATTTTTATCTCGACTCACTAATAATGATGACAATTTACTAGTTGAGGATTCCTTCCCCGATGAACATTTGTTTGCAGTTTCAGTTCATTCCCCATGGTATGCAGATGTTGCTAACTACTTGGCTGCAGGTAAGCTTCCAACACACCTATCAAAGAGAGAAAAAGAAAGATAATTCAACAGAGTGCTAGGTACTGCTGGTTAGATGGACATATTTTCTACATAGGTCCTGATTTGGAGATCCGAAGATGTGTCAGAGAGGATGCAATCTACACTATATTGAAAGCTTTCCATGATGAGCCCCGTGGGGGACATTTTGTTGATAAAAGGACTGGTCACAAGGCATTAAGGATGGGATATTTTTGGCCTACATTGTTCAAAGATGCAAAAATGTAATACCCCATTTTGACCGTTAGGATATATTATCTTTTAATGTAAATATTGTATGTATATTATGTATGATTACTAGCGTGGAGCTCAAGGCCAAGGCCCCGCTAGTGAATGCTTGATCTTGAAGAGGCAAGCATTAAATGTTATGCTACCCATGCACTAGAGAACCATGGGAATTGTAAATATGCATTTAATATAAATGCCCACAGCTAGCTATGCAATGCAACCAGAGATGGGGGCATGATATTACAAGGAATTGGGAGGGAAATATCAAAACCCTTGAGCCAATCAAGTCAAGCCAGGTGTCAATGAGAGAACCCATAAAACCCTCAACTACCCATGTTGACTTTGGTGCCCAATCATTCATTTCTCCCAAGAGTTGGGTGAAGTAATTAATGCCTTGGGGATTGGGGAGGTATGGCTACCCAAATTCGAGTATGGGAAAGCAACCCTCATGGAAAAATGGTGTTTCTCCTTCTTGGGCAAGAAAAAACCCACGAATTGCCTTCCCAAGCCATTATTCATGGTCAGACCTCACCCTCTCACGTTTTTGGGGAGCTTGCAAGGCGTTTTGGTTGCTGAGGCATTTTTGGGTTGAATCCCTGGGCGTTTTTGGTTTGCTGGAGCATTTTTGTTGAACCCCTCGGCATTTTTGGTTTGCTTGGGCGTTTTTGTTGAACCCCTGGGCATTTTTAGCTTGCTGGGCATTTTTGTTGGAGCTTGCTGGGTGTTTTTGGCTTGTTGGGCATTTTTGGCATTGCTGGGAACTCATTTTTGTGTTGCAGACCTGTTGGGAAGGAGAGAGCATGATTTAGGGGTTTGTAGAGACCATTGCTTCTCTTGGAATGCCCATGGACGTTTTCTAAAAACAAAATTGCCTTTCCAGGGTTGTTTTCCCAATTCTCATTTCGTTTTGGGTTGCCCACGTTTTCCCTTCATATCCAACACCTGATATTTTTTCTGTTATGTGTACCCATGCCCAGTTTATGAGTTTCCTGTGTGTGGGAGAGTGTTGGAGTTGAAATGGATTTTCATTGTTTTGGCTTGATCTTGAGGGGGAGCATCCACAATTGAAGAGGGTCTAGATTTGGCTTGATAAACCCAGCAGTGGTCTGGCTTGGCTTAAGACCCAAATGATTATTTGGCTGTGTATAAGCTTGAATTTCCCAAGTTCCTTATAGATATCATGCCCAGCTCGGGGGTGGCCTTCGAACGGACTCAGTATATGCTGTCGAAGAGCCTACGATTGGGTGGAACGTTGCAGCAACATAGCTAGTTGTTGGGACAACATTACATCCAGATGAGTATTTTATTGTGTTTATTGCTGCAATGTGTTAAGTTAAATGGCTGTTATTGATATATTGAATGCATATGAAATTATGTGTGTGGATGAGTTTATCTCCGCTGTGCATGTTTGTTGAATTTACATCTGCATACATGGGTTTTTAACAATATGAATTTTAATGAATGGCTGGGTTTGCTTAATAAGCCCCATAGATTGGCATCATGTTCCCTCTCTTGCCTTGGATGGAAGGGTGGGTACGTGACAAAAAAAATATGTTCAAGCTTGTTATAGCTTCCAGAGGATGGGCCAGCCGAATAGATTAGATGAAATGTCTCTTTAGCCACAGCTTGTGGTTGAACCATTTGATAGATGGGCCCTGTATTTTGTAGGGCCTATCAACCCTCCCAAGAAGCATAAATTTTATATATTGGTTTGCAAATATTACATGACCAAATGGGTGGAGGCTGTAGCTCTGGTCAGAGCTAATGATCAAGCTGTAATAGATTTTTTATATGAAAAGATATTGACCCGTTTTGGAGTACCCAAGGAAATTGTTACAGATGGAGGACCTCAATTTGTGTCTCACAAATTTGAAATCCTATTGCAGAAGTATCACATTCAGCACAAGATAACCTCTCCATATCATCCACAGGCCAATGGTCAAGTGGAGAGCACTAATAAGGCAATCGAGGCTATTTTAACAAAGATGGCGAAGAGTTACCGTAAGGATTGGGTTGAAAGACTTTCAGAAGCATTATGGGCATATCGTACCACATGGCGCAACATTACAGGTTTCTCCCCATACGAATTGGTGTACGGTAAGAACAATGTCTTTCCCATTGAATTTGAAATTAAAACTCTAAAGACAACCATAGAAGCAAACCTGGATTTGACAGAAGCATAGAGGAATTGACTGAATCAATTAAATGAACTTGACGAGAAATGCACAGCTGCTGTGCATAAAACAACATTAATTCAACAATAGTGTACTAAATGGCATGATAGGTTCATTAAGAAGAAGGTCCTCTGTGAAGGAGACTGGGCTCTACTGTATGATTCACGATTTAAAAGGGATTTCAAAGGAAAACTGCGTACAAGATGGCTAGGACCCTATAAGATAGACAAAGTGTTTGACAATGGCACAGTTCAATTGATCACCATTGATGAAAACAAGACACCATTATTTTTCAATGGTCACCAGCTGCGACTGTACCATAAACTTATTTTTAAAAATGCAATCATTTCACATGTTGCAGTTGATCCAAATTATAAGTTAATGCAAGGGCAGGAATTTTTCTCGGCCCCTGTGAATTTTTAAACTGCAATTTCCACACATAATTTGTACATAAATAAATTGTTGTTTTGTTTTATTTATTTATTATTATTTATTTTCTTTTACGCTTTGATCGGTTCGGTTTGAAGAACTGTGTACAGGAATCAATTTGCGGAGCAACGGTCGTGACTGGGCCAGACGATTCTAGGCACCTTAGCTTATTTTCCTGTTATGAATAGCTCCTTGAAGAAAATGAACAATTCAGAAGCATTCACTAGTCAGCTGATGATTTGCCTATTTTTCCATTCTGTACAGCTGCAAATCCATCATACCTTGCTCATTTTCCTTTTTTATGCAGCTGCAACTCTGCCATATTTTTCCCATTTTCCTTTTTAGCGCAGCTGTGACTCCACTACTTTCGCCCATTTTTCTTTTTTTCGCTCAACTACAACTCCACCATATTTTGCCCATTTTCCTTTTTAGTATAGCTGTGACTCCGCTACTTTTTCCCATTTTCCTTTTTAGTACAACTGTGACTCTTCTACTTTCGCCCATTTTCCATTTTCGCCCAGCTGTGACTCCGTTAAATCTTGTCTATTTCCTTAGTTGCGCAGCTGCGACTCCACTACTTTTTTTCATTTTTTCCTTTTCACACAGCCGTGACTCCACCATATCTCGTTATATTTTTCCAAATTTTCATAAGTTCTCAGCCATGACTCCGCTAGATCTTTCCTATTTTGGGCCATGACTCTGCTAATTCTACAATTAAAACTCATTTTATCTCCAATAGCCCATATTAGTTTGCTCTACCTCTACCATGCACTCTTATCATTTGCCATCAGCATTGATATACTTCATCTGTCCAGTCAATGACGGCAACTCATGAAAGCACGTGTGCATGTATTTTTCCACTAGTGATGCGACTGTGAGATGGTGCTACCATGGAAAAATGACAACTCGAGCATTAATTTTAAAGGTACGGGTTCTAACTATAACCATGATTAGGCATGCGTTGACGCAACAAGCAATAATGATTGTATTTGTTGTTAATCCCTATCATCAATCCACAACCAATCAACTAAACCAAAACCATGCTTAAGCTGTTACTCGTACTTATGATTATGACCGTCATTCTATCCGCTTCGTGCGATAATCTTGCCACCGATTTTATTCCAAAAATAACCGTGCCAGTTTCCCAAAATAGCTGTGCCACCTTTCCAAAAATGCCCAAATCAAACTTCAGTTATCCATCAACCATGTTTGCATGTAGTCGTCTCGACGTCCGAACTGTAACTGGTGCACTTGCTAGCATATTTTGCAGAAGCTCGGCAATATGGGTATCCTTGTGAGATATGAACCTTTAACAATAGAATCTCTACACGAGAACATATAATTTTTTGCTATCTTTCAGGAAGCTAGGTGGACGGATTATTTTCAACGTTTGAATGGTGTTCATGAGGAAACGACCCTTGAATTTGCTCAAAATATGACTGGCACCCACTCAAAGGTTCGAGGTATAAAGATAGATGTTACAGAGGCAATCCTGGCGGAAGTGACAGGATTGACCAGAATTGGGAGGCATTGGTTTGGTTGGAAGCACCATAAATTGACTGCAATTGAAGATTTTCTGGAAGCAGGAGAAAGTGTTCAACCAGGGGGCAGAGGAAAAACGTTGCAGACTCTTCCAATTCCTTGGGACCAGGTTGTAATATTTCTCAAGAAATATAGACCCTTCCAATTCCTTGGGACCAGGTTGTAATATTTCTCAAGAAATACATCACATGCAAGGGTAGGTATAGTGTTGTTTACATTTATGAATTTTTCCTCCTATCACATTTACATCATCGTAGATTGTTAAATATTCCATATTATCTTTTAAAATCTCTGCAACGCATGGCTCATTATGTTAAAGGTGCTTGACATCCCTCATCATCCCTCACAAATCATGGGTTAATTAAACTATTATTCTTAAGGGCCCTTGCACACCAGAATTTTACATGGGAACAATTTCTTACTTGGCCAAGGGTACCCCGTGAACCTTCCTTGGGAGTACGGGGTATTGAAATCGTGGATGAGGACCGGAGTTCCTAGACTCAGTGGAGGAGGTACAAATGCTTCGAGGAGAATTAGAGAAATGGAAGGAAGCATGTAGGAAGTAGGTAGAGAAGAGTGTGAATACGATGGTGGAGCTGGAGAATCCATCTTTTGTTCTGGGTAGTGAAGGACAGAAGGAAATTGTATGCTCGGAATGTGGAGATATATTCAAATTGGCAGGGCATAAAGTCACAGTGTTGGACTTAGTGACATAAAAATCTGCAAAAGCAAGGCAAGAAATGGAGGAACCACTCTGGGGGTCAGTCTCATTTTTCATAAAACATTGAAGTAACTCAAAAGCAACCTCAGCAGTCTAAAGAAATCGAGAAACATGATGCTATTACACAAGAACCAACATCCTCAAAAATGTTTATTGAAGATGCAACTTAGACAGAGGATGCTGAAATTGAGATACAAAAGAAGGATGTTGTTACATAAGAACCAACATTCTTAGAAGAATTTGTGAAATTGCAACTTAGACTGAAAATGCTGAGGATGGGATTCATAAGAGGGATGCTACTACATAAGAACCAACATTTCCAAAATTAATTGTCAAGGCCACTGTAACACTGATGGAAGAAGAAGTTGTTACACTACCAATGCAAAATGCAGATGCTGAGACATTTGGGTCTCAAGTTCAAATTTTCACTCATAGAATGGATAGCAGGGAAATACAAGGATAATTACACACTGACTAAAGCAAAAGAGAAACAATGTTGGGAGCATTGGGATGCTTATAAGGGATCCTAGATGTAGGTCAGGGACCTACTACTTCCTTCAATTCTTTTTCTCAACATGCAACGAGGATCGGACTCAGATTCAGATTAGTCGGTGGTTGCATGAGGAGATGCAATTGGATAGTTGGGGGGGAGATGTTGGGCCCTGAAATTGCCCCTTTTTTACCACATTTATTACCTCTTTTTGCCCTGTTATACCTTATTCCAACAAACTAGATATATGTCTTTCTTCCAGATTGAACATGGATCCTGACAGGTATAATTCATTATTGCTTCATTTATTTAATGCCTAAGATTTTTATGGTTATGAATTCTATCGGTTTATGCTAACTTGTGTTGATTTCATTAAGTCAAGTTCAAAGCATTGAGAGACACAGGTGTATCAGCCGTTAAGCCTTGGGAAAGAATCACACGTGGTGCCAGCTGTTACTCTTAACTTCAGTTCCACACATTAATAGGAACAACGCATTTCTCCATGCGGTAGATGTAATAGGACTTCGCTGCAACAGAGCATCGCTGCAACATACAGAACGCTTCCCGATTAGCTAATCCGTTGATCCATTGATATCTAGAGTAAAAACATCCTTAATATCCAACAACCTCATTCAAGATTCATTCATGCCTGTAACAGTTCTGTTGTGACTCAACAGCCCGAAGATCAGAGATCTTCATTGCTGCACAAAATTAGTGGATCATGATTTGTATTATACATGTATAAATATGGGAAGGCTTTCAAAGTCTGGGGTTGGTTAATTATTATTTGTACGGGCTGTAACAGAGAGATGTGACTGTAAATTACCATTTTTAATACAAGGAGCATAGTTTTTCAAATTCTTGTGTTTTAATTCGTAGTAGTTCACGACATCTCTGTTAGAAGGCTAGGGCCCGCCTTCTCACAGAGATTGCTGAGTTAAGTAGTTAGTTTGATTTACTTTTTGTTGTGTGGTGTGGATTTACAGTAGATGTGTCTTATAGATAAGCTACAGGTGAAAACGCGAAGCTGGGAAACAATTCCGTGACAACGGAGTGAAAAATTAAAGAGGGCGCGCGTATGAACAGGGGAAAAAAAGTCAACCTCAAACTCTTGGCCTAGAGTTTTTTAAACTCTAGGTCGAGAGTATTGAGAGTTCAAACTCTAGGCCGAGAGTTTAAAAAAACTCTAGGGCGAGAGTTTAAAAACACTCTAGGCAGAGAGTTTGAACCAATCTATGCGCTGTATTTTAAAAAAAATTCTTGGATGAGAGTTTGAACTAAACTCTCCACCGAGAGTTTGGAAGACATTTTCTCACCCGAGAAGTTTTTGGTCAACAATTCCAGCACCATTTCTGCAAAATTCAAAAATGTGTCACTTTAACAAGGTCGGACCACTGCAAAACATGAGAATTATATGTCGGAGTTTATACTAGTAGATTCATCATTCAATCTACTTTCTAGTAATATAATTGTTTTTCAATTTCATTTAGGATTACTATTTTTTTAATAAACTTTATCATTAAAAAATTAGTTGACTGAAAAATCAGTGACAATGAAAATTCAATATTATCACAATGACGAAGCCAAAAAAATTTAAAAAAATACAAGGATGTTCCTTGAAGTGTCCTCTTCAATGGGTTGGTTTTAGTTTGTTTGATAAGAGTAACATATGAAAGAAAATGTGAAGACAAAAACATGTGTCGATAATGTACCATTTTCTGAACATACGTTGTTCGATAAATAATAAAAAATAGTTCCCAAGCCTTAAAAAACTCAAAATATAGTCCATGATCAAGTTTAGTGTGTGCAGATTATGAGCATACAATTTTTTTCCTAAAATGAATAACCATCTATCAAAAAACCGTCGTCAACACAGGTCACTCATTATCTATAGCTAAAATTTTGAAGTATATGCCGTTGGTTGACAACAAATTTGTCCCACGATATGTCCATAAAAAAAATTAAAAAAAATACGAGCAGAAAGCTAATTCAATTCTGTAAAACCTTTGTGTTTACTTCAAGTTGAAATTCCTAAGGGAGATATGGGTTTGAAGAGGTCGAAGTTGAAAAACATAAAAAATAGCAGTTTTTTTTGTAAAAAACAAGCCAAAATTGTTTCCCAACTTCATGTTTTCACCCCTACAACAGTGATAATTTCATTTCCTTTGGTAGTTAGTCATTGCATTCTAAATAGATGTAACTGCAGACTGTGTAGGTTAGTTCTTTTTATGCAAGTGTGCAAGTTAGCTGTTACAGTCAAGTTCAACTCCAGTTCATTTATGTTATTTATTCTTTTTGAAGTTGATTTGAATTAGTCCGGTTATGATAGCAATTGGTTTGATTTCTTACTGTCATTTATAATTCCTAGATTAGATAAGCTTGGAGAGACTCTAGTTAATGCATTGTAGTCTGGTATCTTTAAGATTTAACTTCTTGCAAAAGTAAGTCTAGCTTAATTCTTCTTAGATCAGCTATTGCTGGAATGATGATTGTAGGAAGGTAAATGTACTTTGAATTTCTAGATGGATAAATTAGATTAGTTTTATCCATGAGATGAGTTTGACTGAGGAGAAAGGTAGGATAGTTTATTTCCATTTATCCAATCAGCTAATTGAACTGTTTATGCATAGATTGTGCTAATTTCAGTTGAAATAAAAGACCTACCTGGGTTGACAATTCATATTAAGCATTATGTGTGTTAGTTGTAATTAATTAGCATATAGGATGACCAACAATATGGAACCTAATAAATCAATGGAACGCTAACACCACAATATACGCTCTGTTGTAATATCCATCTATATCTATCTTCCATCTCAGCTTGTGAGCAGATCAATCTAAACATGGGGAAGGGTGGTATAGGGATGCTGTAGGATTGATAACTGAAAGATGGGGGTACTGAAAGCATTAGGTGAACATCAAGAAGAAGGCGCTCTGCGAGCACTTTTAGTTCGTGTATTATATATGCGTTGCAATCGGTCCATTTAAGGACCTTTCCTTCTCATGGGCGCACTGGAAATTCCAGATCGTGTCTTGGTATTTTTATATATTTGAGCGCGATAAAAATACTCCGTGAGAATCCTTCTATACTTCCATTTTATTGCGAAAATCACAGGTTTGTAAACATTTATATATATACGACAATAATCACAACAATATAAATTTATTCTCGTACGTCATATAATAAATGAGGGTAATGCTTGCTATAATCCCTAATGAATAATTTACTTGTCCGTTGCAGAGTTATGAAAAGTGAGTACTCGTTCCAAAAATTAAGGATTTGATCCTGGATTTATTCATCAGGGCACGTAATCAACGCTGCAGGTTTATCCACAATATTACAATTAAACAATTTCAGTGAGGCAGACTCCAGATCTGGACGTAATCCAACATATGTTATAAACATACTTAACGGGGAGTAAATAGATATATATCTATACCTTGCCGAAAGTGGTTTTCTTATCAATGGTTAATTAAACTTCACAGTAACAGAAACGTTTAGTTGGTAATGCCACCATCGCTCTGCATCGCACAGAATGAGTTAAAGGATACCTTCTGTCCAAAACTGGGACAGGAGATTATGAAAGGTTTCGCTACAAGTCTATTCGATCCAGATGATTTCGATGCACAATCAATTCTACAAACAGTAATCACAAGATTCTAGGGTGATAAAACGCAGTTTATGTTACATACACAGTCACTTCCAGAAATCTAAACACGCAATTACAAACATATTACTCACTTCCAGAATGATGATTAAAGGCACAACCATAAATAGAACACGTTATTTCTGAGACTAAAATCAATAATCATTCACTCTAATTATTTGTATTCTCCATTGATGATATGCAACTATACTACAAATACGACGTACACATATCTTCCAGCCACAGATATCGTGTGAATTATTTTTATTGATTCACTACTAAATTTTATCTAGTGTAATGCTCGGTTACATGAACACTTACTTAGTCATAAAACAAATATAAACTTATACATATATTCTCCATATTAATTAGCTCCATTACTAACTATTATTTAGTAATCAACCGTAGATATCTTATTTACTAGTTTGTTATGAACTTATTCTTTTACAACTTCGAATCCACACAATTTTACTTTTAAATTTCACGGTGCAAAATTCAAAATGAAATATTTGGGTGAATAGATATCCAATTTAAATAAACTATTGCAAAATTAGCTATCCAATTCGTAACCAGGATTTAATGCGATAACAATTGAATAATTTATGAAAACATATAGCTAATAAATTAAATGGGAGTTTAAGCTTTTCCGACTCACGGTAACATAAGTTACACAATATCAGATTACAAGGAAGGAATTAAAAACGAGTAATGACTACCAAATAGCCCTGGAGTCACAAGTGGCCAGCTCGACTCCTCTAAGAAATTATTGTAACGCTAACCATCCGCATCAAGTGCCTGGTTTGTCTACGGTGATATCCCAGTCAGAGATACATCTCAGGATTCATTGAGTTTGATCCCTTTAACACTCACCCATACATCTGCATCTAACTCAAGCGTACCAGCAGTCGACTAATGTCGATCCAGGTCATCAGTGAGAGTTGTTGGCAGCTGTAATTCCTTCACCGTCACAGTCT
Source organism: Larix kaempferi (assembly GCA_027924585.1). Classification (NCBI taxonomy): domain Eukaryota; kingdom Viridiplantae; phylum Streptophyta; class Pinopsida; order Pinales; family Pinaceae; genus Larix; species Larix kaempferi. Next base: position 8,562,694 of record BSBM01000641.1, read on the forward strand.
GGAAAAGACAACCACCGCCCTGCTGAGTGGCCACTGAAACTCTGAGGAGTCAGCCATCGCCACACTGTTTTGAATATGTCTTGCTGTCACAGTTTGAAAAGGGCAGCACACCACAATGATTTCTGGAGAAGCAGTTGCAGCCATCTTCCACAGTTGATCGAATGATTATTTAGGCTGAGTATTGGATTGATTTTTGAAGAGCCAAATCTGAAGAGTTATTCACTGACATGTTCAGGATGATCAGATGTTAAAGGAGTTGTGTGTTCACTGTTGCAGCACATCCATATCTGTATCAACTTGTCAAAGATTGAAGAGGCGTCTAGCATTCCTGTTACAGCACATGAAAGGGCAGAGCATTCATTATATTTTGAAGAGCCAATTTGTGAAAGGTCAAGTTAATTAAATGACCGACTAATCTCATGGTGTATAAATATCAAAGTAATATGTGTTTTGTGATATAGAGAGAAATAGAGTGAAACAGAGAGAGAGACAATGGACTGGAATACAATATTTGAGTTGAATATGAAACAGAGCTTCAGCTTTGTAACACTGTTGCTATATTCCTATCTGTCTTTGTGAGTTTGTAAACTCGTGGTTGAATGGTTAAATGATGTTTTTTGTTGTAGCATGATGATATTCTGAGTGTGTATGATTGCCTGTGAAATGTTTAGTTTTGTTGTAGCAAGTTAGATTTCAGAATTGCTGAAACAATCAAGTGTTATGAACGCAGGGGTTATCAAAACATAGCTGATACACTCAGCTATAATAGTCGTATAGTTTACTGTTAGCTGAAACAATCCTGTAGATTGCAGTTAGCCGCAACTCAGCAGAAACAGTCCTGTAGGTTATTGTTGTGTGAAACAGTCAGCTGCGACTGTGTTGTAGATTGTTGTTAGCTGTAACAATCAGCTGCAACTCATCTGAAACTTAGGTGTAACAGTTCTGTAGATGACTGTTAGTTAAAACAGTCAGTTGTTACTGTCAGCTGTGACTCTGCTGAAGATTACAGTGAGCTGTGACAGTCCTGTAGGTGAAAATTTTTTGAGTTTGAAAATCTGAGTGTGTTGCTGTGAGTGAATGCAACACCCCCCTGCCTTCCCTCAAGAGTCTAGAGGGAAAAGGTAGTGGGTGTCACCAGTCGTTAATTCCTTCACCGCCATAGTCTGGAAAAGACATCCACCGCCTCTCTGAGTGACTGCCGGAATGCTGAAAAGCCAAACCACCGCCACACCGTTTGATTTGTCATACTGTCACAGTTTTGTATGGGCAACACACCACAATGATTTTTGAAGAAGCAATTGCAGCCATCTGCAGCCATCTTCCATGGTTCATCGAATAAATATTGGGGCTGAGTATCACATTGATCTTTGAAGAGCCATTTTTTGAAGAGGTGACATGTTCAGATGATCAGATGTTAAAAAGGAGCTGCATGTTCACTGTTGCAGCACATCCAGCTTTGTTGCAGCCTGTCAAAGATTGAAGGGACATCCACCGTTCCTGTTACAGCACATGAAAGGGTAGAGTATCCACATAAATTTTGAACAGACAAATTTTGTGAAAGGTCAAGCTAATTAAATGACCGACTATATTTCTGATGTATAAATATCGATGTAATATGGGTTTTGTGACATGAAGAGAGTGATAGAGTGTAGGGTTCGTCTAGAATTTTTTTTTTTTTTTTTTAATACAACCTTAAATGCATTAAAGTTATACTACCTTAATCTTAAGTCACCACTCAAGATATTACTCCTACACCAAAAATAATTAAACAGAACGAATTTAGATAACATCCAACCATAAGGTTTCCCCTTTTGTCTATGTTACAATGTAGTATGAATTATCATACTATTCAAGGTATTAAGCATAAATCAATATAATGAATTTAATAAAGTTCCATTCATAAAATTCTACTAATTAATTGAAGTGCAAAGGATATAATACAAACCAATATAATGCATTTAATAAAGTTCCATCCATGAAATTCTATTATTTAATTGAAGTGCAAACAATATAATTCAAACTAATATTCATGAAATTCTACTATTTAATTGAAATGCAAAGAATATAATACAAACCAATATAATGCATTTAATGAAGTTCCATCCACGAATTCTATTATTTAATTGAAGTGCAAAGAATAGAATTCAAACCAATAGTCATGAAATTCTACTATTTAATTGAAATGCAAAGAATATAATACAAACCAATATAATGCATTTAATGAAATTCCATTCATGGAATTCTACTATTTACTTGAAGTGCAAAGAATATAATTCCAATGGTAATGGACAAATGAACTCCTACTATAGGTTACGTTTGACAAGAATATTATGTCATGATAACTAATGACCTCTTTTTCTTAAGCAACAAGTGGCATCAAATATTATATGATCCTCAATCATATAATTTCCACCTTCATTTATATACTAAGAGATTACTTTGAATCGAATTATGGACAAGGGTATTATTAATATCCTAAGCCTATTGTAAATGAGATACATTAACTAACATTGACCGATAATTTTCCACCTTAAAAGGGAAATCTATAATAAATTGTAAAATAAGTGCAGCATCCTTTTCCCTTAATCTTATCATAAAAAAAATGGACTAAAATATTATTAAATTCTCTGGCAGAATCACTTAATGGTACCAAAAGCATAGTCCATGGGAAAACGCAATGTATAAATTGACTTAAACCCAGTTACTCTTCACTAAAGTTTATGCGGCAGTTTAACATTTAATTTTAAAATAAACATCAGAACATATCATTATATTCTGTGGCAGACTCGAAACATTACAGGAGTATGACCTCTTAGTTAGGTGACGACGCACTTAATCATTTGAACAAATGTAATTAAATAAAATCCCAAGGGTACATCAAGAGTATACGAAATCAAATCTGCTATTTTACATGATGACTGAAAGTTTAAGATATTAACAATATGCGTAGGAATCTGGACTCTGTCTTTAACTTTTAAAACACTCTAGCTTGTACATGACACATCGACAAAAGTGCTGGAGAAGGATTTCGTAAACTAAACATTTCATTTCGTTTAGCTCAACAAAATTAATGCCATTCCAGATCTGTATTCGACAGGAATCCACGGTTCACGGTCCACCATCCGTGATCTAGGTTTCGTCCAGGGTTCGTTGTTCATGGCTCTTAACGCAGTGATCTAAATCTTTCCAAGAAACGGTTGTAGGGATAACTATCAGTTTGAACTCTACATCTTTCCATTGCAGGGATAACTATCAGGTTGACGCAGTATGATCGGAAACTTGATGAAAGACAACAGGGCTTTGGAGTTTTCAGGATGGAACTCGATCCTGAGCATTCAGTCGACTGCCAAATTGCATGCCTGGGAGGTGATTCGATTAGCTAGGATCGAGCTCATTTAACGTAATAGGATTTTGGTATGATTTTTTTAACAGATGTCAATTTGACAACTGACGAGGTTCTTCCAGATCTTTCTATCTATTTAGCAGGTAGCACCGAGATGGACATCTGTCGATTTTAATGAAAGAGAACGGGCCTAAACGCCAAAATCGAACAAGAAAAAGACAACAGACATGAACCCGGGGTCGAAGCCGGATCTGGGCGTTACAACAGAGGTGTTGCAATCCATACTTGGCGGTAGATCTCAGAGGGTTGGTTTAATCTGGACGTATGTCCATTTCTAACTTAAATAAGGGCGCGGACCCAAGGATGGGAATTCGGCTTTGTATGAAATATTAATAGTCAAACGGAGCTTGGGGATCGATCTCTGCAATCAAGCATACCGAGTCGATCATGGTACATTATTCAATTCAAAAATATATATTGCAATGGATGATTAATAATGTGCAGGTTGACTCGGTCTAAGCTTCACAGAAGTTAGCCGATCCTTGAGACATAACTCTGCAATTAGCTGCAGGTCAGTCTTACGAGTCACAGAAACGATTATTGACCAATCGATCTGAACATTAAAATTTCTTCTAAAATTCACAGGTAGGTAGAACTCAGAATTTGAAATGCAGGTCGATCTTACGGATCGCAGAAGAGATAATGGTCAATCGATCTGAATCATTAAAATTCCTTCTAAATTTGCCGGTAGACAGAACTCTGCAATTGAAATGCAGGTCGATCCTTCGGTTCACAGTAAAGATAATGGTCAATAAATCTGAACATTGAAATCTTTCTAAATTTACTGGTAGAGGGCCGATCAGTCCATTAGATCGATCTCTGTAACAGAAATACAGAGTCGATCCAACTTAGCCAAAACCGATCATATTTAATTGCTATTACAATAACAGTATTTAAACAAAAATGCAGCTACATTACTTCCTACAGACTTCGATTCATATCAAAAATGTTAAAAGCAAAGAGACCCAGTTTCTAAAACAATTATTAGTAACAAGCGTATCAAGCACAAGGAATACAGAAATACAGGGATCGATCCATCTTAACCAAAACCGATCATATTTTAATTGCGATTGCAATAACAGTATATAAACAAAAATGCAGCTACATTACTTCCTACAGACTTCGATTCATATCAAAAATGTTAAAAAGCAAAGAGATTTAGTTTCTAAAAACAATTATTAGTACAAGCGTATCAAGCACAAGGAATACCTCTCCAGTTGTCGCTTGGAGAAGTCTGGAGATGGTGCTGAAGATGCTCCTTACCGTACTACTACTGAAGACCTCAACCATTCACCACGGGACACCTCGGTAAACCACCCAGCCACTCTGGAAGTACTCTTCTTCCTTCCAGACCCCCGAGCTAATCGGGTCATAGAGTTCACACAAGTATTTCAGAAATTCAGCTTGGGCTTCCCTTCCCACCAGGATTCCTTAGCCAAACCCTTAGATAGCAGCAAGTCTTTGAGGCATTCGAAAATTACGACAATCGTCCAAATTATGGGCCCCTTACCCATTCCTTAAGCCTTCCTTATAAAGGGAAATCTCTTGCGACACATGTAGCTTCATGCATAATTAAATATTTTTAATAATTTATTTAATTAAAACACTCACCCATCCAAGTGTCAGTTTCTCTGGGAAGTGCACCTACATCCCTAAGTTTGCTCTAGTTTGTCCCCTAGATATTTTAATCAACTCCTAGCTTTTAGTTGACTAGGTGTCTAATCTATTTTGCTCATAAATAATAATTTCTATTATTTTAAATGCTCAACAAAATATAACTATTCATGTGCAAATGTCTTAGCTATTGTTATGCATTTGCTAAGTAATAATCTAGAGTTATTCTCCTAAGTTTTGATGCAGTTTAATTTAACAATCAACTCACTAGGATCTTGATGCCGCGCCGTTGGGCTCCTGGTTCCTTAATTTTAAATTCCCTGACATGGCACCACTCCGTCGGGTCCAATCATCCATGGTTTCCATTCCTTGGCATAGTACCGCATCGTTGGGTCCTTGCGTCCATTCTTTCCGTTCTCGACAGGGTACCGCATCGTTGGGCCCTTCTGCCACCATCTTTCCGTTTTGACTTGCGGGAACTCTTGTAGGGATTTTAGGAATCGTTACCATCCATCCTCCGTCTACATGCTATCTAGGGACTAATGGCGCTGGGGAGTGAGTCCGTTCTCACTGCGCGCCCCTCAACTCGTACGTGACCAGCTCCGTCGTGGCCCACCTCGTACGCCCTCACGCATTCCTCTTGAGCAAGCGGATCAATGCTTATCTGCTCATGCGTGGTATTCTCGTCGGAAGTCGACATCGTCGTCGCTCCCCCTGTGTGTGATTTACCCATACTCTACGACCCTTCATGTTCCTTTGTGTGTCCGTTGGTGAACCGTCTCACTTGTTTCTACACACACTTCTCACAACAAAATTATTAGTAGCACTGTCCTCAATAATCATCATCTGATCTCTAAATCTAGTATTGTTAAACATTTATGATTTATTCAACTTCTTATTCATCTACTCAAATATACATTTCGTCAACAATTACATAATCACTGTACAGCTAGTCGTTAAACATTATCCATCAACATAGTTTTCCATAGTCATAGCTAATCGTTTAACATATGCAATTATTCATTTACATCAACAGTTTAGATACACATACTCAAAAATAAGGCAAAAAGGTTATTTAATTAATGTTTCAATCAGCCGGGTCACTCAGCAGGTGCCCTCAATGTCTACAAAAGTCTAGGGGCACTACATAGAGAGAAATGGAAGAAATAGAGAGTGACAATGGTGAGGAGTGTGAATTCTAATATGAATATGAAACAAAGTTTTAGCTCTGTAATTTTGATCTAATATTCCTCTCTATCTTTATGAGTTCGTAAACTCATGATTAAATGATATTTTTTGCTGTAGCATGGTAATTTTCTGAGCGTATATGATTGAGTGTGGAATGTTTAGTTTTGCTGTAGCAAGTTAGATTTCAGAATTTGCTGAAACAGAGTATAGAGATGTTAAATGTGTTTGATTGTTGAAACAGAGTATGCTGAAACAGTCAAGTGTTATGAATGCAAAGGTTATCTAAACATAGCTAAAACAGTCGTGTAGTTTACTGTTAGCTAAAACAGTCCTGTAGAATACAGTCAGCTGCAATAGTCCTGTAGATGACTGTTAGCTGAAACAGACAGTTGAGACAGTCATGTAGATTACTATTAGCTGTGACTGTGTTGAAGATTACAGTCAGCTGTGATTGTTCTATAGGTTGAAATTTCTGAGTTTAGTGATCTGTGTGTGTTACTGTGAGAAGATGCAACACCCCCCTGCCTTCCCTCAATTGGTATAAGAGCTAAGAGTTTTTTTTTAATTTTATGATCGTTGGTTCTGTGCTCACTTCATGAATGACCCGTATGATTGTATGTTGAATTTTTTTTTGAATTTCGTTTGGAGATCTTGCTGTTGAGTTTTACTCCAGTGCCCCCCACTTCTTGCTATGCAGAAAGAGAAGAAGTAAGTTAAGTCGAGTTCTGTGTTGAGTGAGAGCTCACGTGCTCCCTTATGTAAAGGTTGAGTCATCTTTTAGCAGTTGAAGTCTAAATCAAGTATTTCTTGCGTTGGTCAAGCATGGTTGTGGTTTGTGTAAAGAGAAGAAAGGGTTGTAGCTTGTGGATGAAGTTGATTATGTGTTCCTGTTCCCTCAGACAAAGGTTGAGGAGTTGAAAGGAAGACATTCTTTCTAGTTGAGAGCTCCCATATAGTTTAATGGTAGAGCAGTTTGATTCCCACTGTTTGGAAAAGTTTGTTTGGTTTGAGTTGAAACTCGTATGCGTGAAAGAGGACTCGGAGAGAAATTTAAAGTCTGTGCAAGTAGTTATTTGAAGACAGAGACATGGGGAAAAGCAGAAGGCTTAAATGAATGAAGAAGAATATGGTGAATGCAAAAGAAGTTGGTTTTGCCATAGTAGATATATTAGGAGAAGCCACTGTGGAACCTACTGAAGTAGATGAATTTCAAGAGAAGGCAGAGGATACTGAAGCAAATGAAGTTCAAGACAAGTTAGAAGATGCATGGAGCGACATCTATTATCCACCGCCATATTTCTCAGGTATAACGTATGATTCTTGGTTAGTTAATATGAAAAATTTCTTGCATGATAGACGTTTATGGTATTTTGTTCTGAATGGAGTTAAGAAACCCCAGGATGAGGTAAGAGATGCATTTTCCTTGTACTACATTGAGCAAGCTCTGGATGATAATATTTTTGATGTAATTGCTGAAGCAAACACAGCTAGAGAATCCTGAGAAAGTTTGAAGAGAAAGTTTGATGTAAGGGGGAGATATATGGCTGAGTCACAACCTGTTAACATTTTAGCAGATAAGCTTGCAAAAGCAGCAGAAGATAGTCAAATTATTTGTGAATCTCTGAGTTGTGTTGATATATCAATTGATGAGTATGTTGCTAAAACTAAAGGTGAAAATGAGGCCATTGTATCTTGTATTGTAGCAGCAAAATTTGAAGAAGTTGAAATTTCTGTTGATAAAGATGTTGATGTAGTTTCAAATTTAGATGTCACTGAAGTGAACTGTGAACATGATGGAATGGTTAACATGCAGAATGTTGATAAAGATGATAAATTCCTCAAGTGTGAGGACAATGGCGAAGTATTTGTGCAAGAAGAGTCCTTGAAGGACACGCCCATGAAGGTATTAAATTTTTGTATTGAATCTGATGATTGTGGACATGTAGGTACAATGAATCAAGAAGACAAATCTAAAGATGTTGTAGAATTCGAAGACCAAGATGAGCTTGAAATAATTTACAATAGTTATGTTGTAGAAAATGTAGAGTGTTTCACTGATCCATTTGGTGCACATAAGGAAGATTGTAAATCTACTGGTGAAAAATACCTTTCTGAAAATGATGTATCTGCTGATGGAAAAAGTGTTGGTGATATTTTTGAAGAAGAATCTACAACGATATTGAATGGTGCAGATAAGGACAGAAAATAGAATGAAATGTTTGCTATTAACTTGTTTGTTAGTGATTGTGCAGGTACAAAAGAAGAAAATGATGAGGTCTTGTCTTGTAAGTAAAAAATTGAAGGTGAAGCAATTGCCAGTGTGGAACAGGTAAAATACTGTTCTTACTGGAAAACCCAATGTAAGTAACGTAAGTGGTCCATAAATGGATCAATAGTAATGTAAAAATGTATTGTATGGTAGATGATTAATAGTTACATAGGTTTGGGATTTTGTAGGCCCGTCATGTACTTTTTTGACAAAAGGTCATGACTATTGATATTTTTTTAATTAATAAATTAATATTAATATTAATATTAATTTATTATTATTTTGTTGTTACATTGCCACTCTCTTAGAAAGGATTTGTCCTCAAAGCCTTATAATTTTTATGTATTGCTTTTTGTAGTGTTGTATTTGATGACACATGTCGATACGAACTTTTAAGCGTCGAGCATAACTTCTGATATGTGGAGGGATCAATCCATCCCAAGTTGATTTTTCGATGATTTTTGGGATTCCGTATTGATATGTTATCGGGAGTTTTAATCACCTTAGTACATTTATCTTCCGACATTTCCGCCTTTTTAGGGTATCGGTTTTTATGGTTGGGGTGTCGATAGGGAATTTTCACACTGTAAATTTCTTTTACGAAAGTCATCTTTTGATCATTGCTTTGAGTTGGAAGTTGTATTTTCATCCCTTGAGGTTTTAAGGTTTCGTCTTGTATTTTTTCCAACTTGTTCTCTAACTGTATCTTATCCTTTTGAAACTTCTTAATCACTTCTACTTGTGATTTCCTAACTTCTTCCGACTTCTTAAGTTGTTATTTAAGATCCTCGTTATGCCTTCTGATGCAACTATTTTCTTCCTGCTTATCTAGAAGTTTCCCTTCAATGTCTTCCATAGATTGTTCTATCTTTCGACTATTTTTCAGTTTCTTAATTTTTGTGACTAGTATCTTGTTATGATTTCTTAGTCTGAAAATTTCTTCAGCATTGTTGGATAATGCTTTATTATTCTTTGCGATCTCCGATTTGTGTGCCTTTTTAGAGTCGTCGTTTTGTGTTTGAAGATCTTGTATATATTGTCGATATTGGTCGACCTTTGATTCTTGATCTCCTAATTTATGTCGTATCTTCTTCATATCTTCATCCTTGTCATTAAGGATCTTGTTCAAGCGTTTTATTTCTGCTTCATATTTAATTATTTCATTCTTTATATCTTGATTTTCTAGCCTCTGATTGAGTTCATTTTCGGCTATTATTTCATCAATTTGTACATGCAATTTTTCTATATAACTTTCCTGGTCTGATATTTTTTGTTCATCGAACTTTCTTTGTAGCTTACGTATTTCAATTACTGCTTCAAATTTTGTAATACTGTCGTGTAAATCTTCATTGTCTCTTTAATAGTGCTTTAACTTGGCTTCTAATTTTTCTATATGTAGTCGCAAATTAGCTTCCATGGTCTTATTTTGAATTTGATTCCTTTAGCGATAGATAGTCTCTGGCTTCTTCAGCGATAAATTGTCTTCGACTTTTTCGATGATAGAAGGTCTTTGAACTCTTTGACTAGTCTTCCTTGACTTCTTTTTCGACATTAAATATCAGGTCAAATAGCCTTTTTTTTCCAAAATTAATTATTATAAAATAATTATTTATTTATTTATTATTTATAATAATAATAATTAATTAATTAATTAATAATATTATTATATTAATGTTTTATAAACTATATATATATATATAGTTTGCTTTTCCAAAAACTATTTTTTAGTTGGATTACGAAGTTATTATTATAGTCATATAATAACTAAACTCATCCTAATTAAGGTATGAGTTATTATAAATAATGGTTTCTTTATAAAACCAAGGCTAGTTTATAAAACCACAGGATGGTTTTATAAAACCAAGGCAATGTGTGGTTTTATTCTTCTCCCTTTTTTATGCGGTCTTCTTTCTTGTTCTCTCTCTTTTTTTAACTTCTCTTTTATTTATTTATTTATTTATTTTTATAATAATTTTTTTTCTTCAATAAGGATGGCTAAAAGCCTAATGTAAGGTTAAAAACCTAAAACTCAAAGAAACTTTGACAATTTGGCCACAAGCCGGAATCAACAAGCTCTGATACCACTGGAACAGTAAAATACTGTTCTTACCGGAAGACCCAATGTAAGTAACGTAAGTGGTCCATAAATGGATCAATAGTAATGTAAAAATGTATTGTATGGTAGATGATTAATAGTTACATAGGTTTGGGCTTTTATAGGCCCGTCATGTACATTTTCGACAAAAGGTCATGACTATTGATATTTGTTTAATTAATAAATTAATATTAATTTATTATTATTTTTTTGTTACACAGTGTAGCAGTTTGTTCTTTGAATATTCCAGCGATGTCTATTGCTGATGACAACTATGAAGAAGGTGCCAATGAAGTAGCCAGTATTGGTAAAACTTCTCATGGAGAAGTAATGGTGAAAGATGATCATGATGATAGAATGAAGACTGCCATATCAGCAGTATGTGAAGCAACATCAGAAGCTAAGAAAGATATAGTGCATTTTGTTGAAGTGCTTGAACCTGTTTGTGATTTTTTTGAAAATATTGATGATTTTAATTTTGTTGAAGAATTTAATAAAATTGTTGAAGAATGCACATAAGTTGCAGCGATTGAAGCACAAGGAATCTATAAGGATGCTGAAAATAAAAAGGTTGATGATTTGATGATTGCAGAAGCATTGATAGAAAAAGAGTTGCATACTGATAGCACTCAAAATGTTATATGTTTTGCCGTAGACAGAGCAGCTGAAATTGAGAAAGATGTTCTTGATGAAGAATTGAAATTTTGGAAGAATGGCTTGAAAAGCCAAGATTTGATGATAGTATTATTGTGGAAGTAGAAATGAAGAAAGTTGATTGCCTTGTTGCAATAGCAGAGGCAGATTTGAATGAAGAAATAGTGACAGCTCTCAGAGAAGTGCAAATTGAAAAGAACCAATATGGTTCATAGTATGATAATTTATATAATGTTGACAAAATGTTTGAATGTGCAAATGAGAAACCAATCGAAGATGATGAAGAATCGTTTGAAGATGATAATGAGTTTGATTTGAATGAAGAAAATTGCAGTGAAGATGGACTGGTTGAAGAATCAGTTGAAAATATATTCATGTCATGGAGTCCTAAAGAAATCAGGAATTATTATTAGTTAATGTGTTTACATAATGACATTGAACAGATTACTCTTGCTGAAGTTAAAGATAGCTCATGGGATATTTGTATGCCCACGTTACGGTATTTAAAAAAGAAGATTTGGATTGGAGTCCTTGGTATAAAGGACATTATAAATTTGAATGATGGTAAGAAAATTGAAGAATGTGTTGCAGCTGAAGTTGATCATAATGAATTTGAGGAATCAAAGAAAACATTGAAGGTAAAGAAGAAAGTAAAGATGAAGAGTCAAAAGTATTTTTGGTATAAATTTTGGCGTTCTAAGCCAAGTAATGATGAAGCTGAAGCTGAGAGTAATGTAATAAAAACTATGAATGCTGATTGGTTTGCAAAATCCAAGAAGGTTGAAAGAAATGGTCTTGGTGTTGAAGTAAATGATGAAATATTATATTTTGAACAGCTAGTTGAAGCTGAGAAGGACAAGTATTGTGGATCTACCATGCAAAAGAAGTCCAGATTAATAAGGTATAAAGTCAAGCTCAACAGATGGTTGAAGCCACAAGTGAAGCACGAGGTGAAGAAGATCAAGGTGAAGATAAAGGTAAAACAAAAAACAAAGTTTACATGTTTTAAAGTTTGGAGTCGAAAGAAAAAGAAATGCTCATGAAAGAGTTGAAGAAAAGCAACACTAGTATGTTGCAACAAAGAATGTGAAACAAATTTTTGATTTGTTTAGCTATTGATGTAAGTCTTGCCGAGACTTAGACCAGCAGGCACTATAGTTGAAATGTTGTTTTGATATGCTTGTAAAGTTGTAGTTGTTTGAGTATGATGTATTTTGGATGAAGTAATTAAGGGGGAGAATGTTGGCAGCCATTAATTCCTTCACCGCCATAGTCTGGAAAAGACATCCACCGCCTCTTTGAGTGACTGCCAGAATGATGAAAAGCCAAACCATCGCCACACCACCGCCACACCGTTTGATTTTGTCATGCTGTCATAGTTTTGTATGGGAAGCACACCACAATGATTTCTGAAGAAGCAGTTGCAATGATCTGCCACAGTTCATCGAATAAATATTGGGGCTGAGTATCACATTGATCTTTGAAGAGCCGTTTTTTGAAGAGGCGTTCACTGACATGTTCAGATGATCAGATGTTAAAAAGGAGCTGTGTGTTCACTGTTGCAGCACATCCAGCTCTGTTGCAGCCTATCAAGGATTGAAGGGGCACCCACCATTCCTGTTATGGCACATGAAAGGGCAGAGTATCCACATAAATTCTGAACAGACAAATTTTGTGAAAGGTCAAGCTAATTAAATGATCGACTATATTTATGATGTATAAATATAGATGTAATCTGGGTTTTGTGACATGAAGAGAGTGATAGAGAGAAATGGAAGAAACAGAGAGTGACAATGGTGAGGAGTGTGAATTCTGATATGAATATGAAACAAAGTTTTAGCTTTGTAATTTTGCTCTAATATTCCTCTCTGTCTTTATGAGTTCGTAAACTCATGATTGAATGATTAAATGATATTTTTTGCTGTAGCATGGTAATTTTCTGAGCGTATATGATTGAGTGTGGAATGTTTAGTTTTGCTGTAGCAAGTTAGATTTCAGAATTTGCTGAAACAGAGTATAGAGATGTTAAATGTGTTTGATTGTTGAAACAGAGTATGCTGAAACAATAAAGTGTTATGAACGCAGGGGTTATCTAAACATAGCTGAAATAGTCCTGTAGATGACTATTAGCTGAAATAGACATTCCTATAGATTACTGTTAGCTGTGACTGTGCTGAAGATTACAATCAGCTGTGATTGTTCTGTAGGTTGAAATTTCTGAGTTTAGTGATCTGTTTGTGTTGCTGTGAGCAGATGCAACACCCCTTTGCCTTCCCTCAGTGGCGAATCACAATGACATGGATTTAGGGTACCACGCATACAGCTACACGCTGATCAATAAAATATAACACGGTGCCATAGATACGAAGATCCGGCTTGGAATCTCACACTTACATTGAACACGCTGATCTACCTATTAAAAAAAATACAACACAATGCCATAGATCCAGAGATCTGGCTTGAAATCTCACACTTACAGCGAACACGATGATCTACAAATTAAAAATACAAAACAGTGCCATAGATCCATAGATACGGCTTGAAATCTCACACTTACAACGAACACATTGATCTACAAATTAAAAATACAACACAGTGCCATAGATATTCAAGGAGAGCGTTAAAAACATCTATGCAACCAACGTTTTCAGGAAGGGAATAAAATCCATGAATATCACGGCATTGTACACATGGAGAGGGTTAAATAAATATAATTTCACGATAACATTTATATTCGGAAAGAAGGTTAATTCAGTAAACATCTCGGTGATACACATTTTCAGAAAAGACATAGGATCCATGAATATCATAGTATTATATGCATTCTGAGGGTTAAATAAATATCCTTTCACTGTACCATTTAATTTTCGGAAAGAGAGTTAAACATCTCTGCAACATACTTTTTCGTATAAAGGAAATATTCAATAACTAACGCTCATTGTGAATAGAAAATTTATCTGTTGTTTGCTAAAATTTCTTACGACAGAATATGCATTTTTCTATAAATTAACCCATCTAGTGGGTAGAGCAAATTCGCATTTTCTGCGTATAATAAACAACCAGATTACCTCTCTCTCTCTCTCTCTCTCTATATATATATAGGAAATAATTTTTTTAAAAATAATGACATTAGTTGTGAATAGAACCTATTAAGTCATTTACCTTGGTTTTTATAGGAGTTCCTTGTCGAGTTCCCATCGATCCACTTTGAGTATTCCGGATTTAATAATCGCGGTGGGTTCCCTAGTCCTAACTAGGTTCGACGCGCTCTAATACCAAATGTAGGGCCCCTTCTTTAGGGTCCTCTTGAACTGAACCTGTTAACCGATCCATCTTGTCCACTTCTGTTTGCGTCTTCCGTAGGATCCCTCCAGCAAAGCCCGTTTGAACCATAGGCGAAGCAACCGTTAGCTTCGCCACCCAACCATAGGCTCATTCTTTCAGTCGCATGGCCACCCCCGAGCTTTAGGTCGTAGATCTCACACACAACAATTCGAGAAACTCAGTTTGGGTTCCCCCCCTCACTAGAATTTCTAGCCAAACCTCAATAACAACAAGTCACTCACTTTTTCACAATTACGATAACCATCCAAATATGGGTCCTTTACCCATTACCAAGGCCTTCCTTATATAGGAAAATCCCATGGGAGACATGTCGCTTCATGCAAAATACCCAATTTCTTAATATTCAAAAAGTAATTTATCTCACAAATCCAAGTGTCAAGTTTTCTAGAAGAGTGCACCTACTTTCCTATATTTATTCAAGTTTGTCTCTTAGATGCTCACTCTAAATTCTATTTTTGTGGGTGCATGTGTGTTAACTAAAAGCTCATGCCTAGGATTCCATTTTGCTCCTAAATATAATTATTCTCATTATTTTAAATACTAAAAAGTATTTTCATGCGCTATTGCCTAAAATAATCATTTCTATTATTTTTAATACTAAAATGCATTTTTTCGAGCAAGTGTTCAAAATGCAATTTATATGGTTTTTCTTTTTATGCAAAAAGTTTACTGATTAATTTGTTCTAAGACCTAGGTGCCACATCGTTGGGCCCATCTTTCCTTAATGCTCATCTTTCGTCATGGTACCACTCCATCGGGTCCATTCATCAATCGTTTCCATTTCTTGGCAACGTAACACATCGTCGGGTCCTTGCATCCATCCTTTCCGTTTCTCGGCAAGGTACCACACCGTCGGGTCCTTCTGCCAATATCTTTTCATTTGACTTGCGGGAACTTCATGTAGGGATTTAGGATCCGTTACCTTCAATCCACCGTCTACACGCTATTGGCGACTAATGGTGCTAAGGAGTAAGTCTGTTCTTACTGCGCGCCCCCCAACTCGTACGTGACCAATTCCATCGTGGTCCACATCACACGACTTCACGCGACTCCGAGTAAGCGGATAAGGTCTTTTGAACTTGGCCATGGGATTCCGTAGGAAGTCGACACCGTCGTCGTTCTTCTGTGTGTGATTTATCCGTACTCTATGACCCTTCAATTTCTTGGTGTGTCCATCGGTGAACCGTTTCACCTGTCGCTAAACACATCTAAGAAACATATATTAATAGTCCTATTCTCATTCGTCATATTTCAATTCATAAACCTTCTAATCATTAAGCAACTTACAGTTTACTCATAACATTATACATTCCATTAATTAGTAAATCATTTCTTCAATATGTATTTCTTTTGTTCTCATCTTATAATTCATCATACAACTATTCGTTAAGCATCATATTCCCATAACACATTTTTCACAATCAAGGCTAATCATTAAGCAAGATATAATCAATCAATTATCCCACTCCACACATATCATTTTAATTCATTAATTCATTTATCAATTATTGTCATCATCCACCTGTTCAAGTTTTCCTCAATCAATTAAGACATATAAAGGTTCAAGAGACCACCTTATCGAAGTTGTTCAGCTAGGTCACTTGACAGGTGCCCTTGAGGTCCACAGTCATTTTAGGGGCTTTACAATAACATACACATAATCTAAGCATATATATGCATAACTTTAAGTATAATCAAGGGCATAACATAAGTATATAAGCATACCTCGTGCATAACATATGCATAGTAGAAACAACTCTTGGTGCACCATATGAATATTGAATAAGACTTAATATTCTAGGTGCTCCAGAGGTACCGAATAATCGATAATAAACTGATTACTGATGCTCTAGAGCCTCCATCTCAACATCAGTAACCACAATGAGTTGTAGTGCTTCCATAGCTTTATGGTCAATACTCAATATAATAGTCCATGTGATCCAGGGATTATGCCCAACACACATAAAATTAATCCATGTGCTCCAGAGCTTATGCTCAATAAATAATAAAGTAGTCCATGTGCTCCAGAGTTTATGCCCAACACATATAAAAGTAATCCCTTTTCTCCAGAGCTTATGATAAACACATAATAAAGTAGTTCATGTGCTCCAGGGATTATGCCCAACACATATAAAATTAATCCATGTGCTCCAGATCTTATGCTCAACACATAATAAAGTAGTCCATGTGCTCTAGGGCTTATGCCCAACACATATAAAACTAATCCATGTGCTCCAGAGCTTATGCTCAACACTAATTTAGAATAGTCTAGGTGATCCAGATTTTATTCACTCAACACCAAATAAATTTTCTATATTTATTATTAATCCAGAGTAGTCACAATGTCTATTTACTAGCCCTTTTGCATATTTTGTAAAATAACTTGAACACATATTGTAAGCATAACATGAACACAATCAGAATTTGAATACTCATATTTGTAATAGTACTAATATATATATAGGAAGTTCAATCTGTGAGTATAAGACACTCCCATGGTATTAATCTTGGGGCTATTCCAAGCGGTTATCAAAGAATACCATTACAGGGATTGTGATCTTATAGTACGATGAAGTCCAAGACTGTTTAGGTGTGCTTTGAGGTTTCCTAGGACTCCACATGAATCGCGGCTGCAACATGCCCATTGTCACATACCCAAATTTTCGGGTCAGTAATTTTGTGAATTTTTGAAAGCTTTTCATAACAACTTCTTAAATCATACACTATTTCCATGTTCACTTAATTAAATCATCTTATTTGTCATTCTTATAATTTTCATTTTAGCATCAATATGACGAGGATGAATGAATACACTACCATTATGAAGGTGCAAATAATAAACTTTACCAATGGTCTACCCGATAATCTAAAAGTACCATTTCACTAATAATGCTCTTTATAAACTTACTGTAATACCCCATTTTGACCCTTAGGATATATTAGCTTTTAATGTAAATATTATATACATGTGATGTATGTTTTCCTACTATGGAGCTCAAGGCCAAGGCCCCGCTAGTGGAAACTCGAATTTTATTTAAAGGCAAGTATTAGACATTACATTACCCATGTGCTATTTAGCCATGGAACATTGTAAAAATGATGTAAATAAACATCATGCAATAAAATACCAAAACTGGCTATGGAGGCAACGAATGAGAAGGGTCCATGTGTATCCACTAGGGAGTGGTGAGGGGGTTGTGGGGATGAACCATATGTTTCCAAATGACATTGTGAGAACTCATTTGACCTTCCTTGTTGACATTTATTTATGTTGTAAGGAAGTAGTTGAAGATTTCATTCCATGGCTTCAATGGAGCATGGGCAGCCCAAAAATTCGTATGGTAGAGTATGGGCTCTGTTTTCTTGTACCACAAGTCACTCTACCTCATGGGGATTTCTTCTTCCTCATTCCCAATCCATGGTGGAGGAGGCAGAAAGAGTTCCAACCAAAAACGAATGCAAAACAGTGAGGAAAAACCAGAAATTGCAACTGTGAAAGAACCCACATTTTGAAGAGCCATAAACACCCAGAATTGGTATTGGACAATGAAATCTAATGGGGGATCCATAGGTATGAAACTTGGGGCGAATTTGGGAGTATTAGCTACCCCAAAATCCATTGGAAAACCCAGTTTTGATAGCCCAAAAAACCAGTGACGGGATTGAGTTATTCATTGACAGAATGGTGAGAAATCCAAGTGTGGATGTTTGAATAGAGGATTGGATTGCTTGAATTTAGCTTGAGATGTTTGTAGCTCTGTGGTTGAGCTCACTGGCTTAGCATCCTCCTCATTTGTCTTCTGTATGCTTGATAAACCCAACTGTGTGTTGGATTAGCATAGTTGTTGAGTGAAACCATGGTTGTGAGTGAGCCCATCTAGTTCCTCCTTAGTGGATACACAACCCAGCTTGGGGGTGATCTCTCAGCTGAAAGAATACAGGATGGACAGAGATCTATGGTTGGGTGGAACGTTTCTCTCACATAGCCAGTCATTTGGACAGCTTCATCTTCCAGATAAGTGTTCTCTGTGATTTAAATTCTATGTATTATGTTTCTTGCAATGTGTTAATTCATAATGATAATTGTTCATGTTAATGGAATTGTTATGAAGTCTGTGCATAGCATGAGAATGGGATGGATTCTCTGCCTGTTGATTTATTATTTGCTTGAGATAAATATGCTGATGCATTTCAGTTTGTGTGTGCAATTGTGTTTATTTTCGCTGTGTATATATATTGATTATGTATTTGCACACATAAGTTTTTAATTGTTATAAATTTCTTAGTAATGAACGGGGCTGAGATTGCCAATAAGCCTGGTAGATTGGTCATGTTTCCTCCCTTGCATAGGGTTGATGGAAGGGGACGTGACAGAGTGGTATCGGAGCCTAGCTTGCAGCACTGGGGCTGTTTAGGCCAAACTCTGAGTTACAGTCAAGCAACATAATGGTTTTAACGCAGTATTGGTGAAGTTGGGGCGGAATTTTTGATTGGAAAAATGATTGGGCTAGAGTTCTTAGGTGTGGGAGAAGATCACACCATTACATAGAGCTTTCCAAAAACTTTCCAATGGTACTAGACTCGCCTCATTTGGCCAAGGGACGAGGGAATTATGAACCCCGGAAGTTACAGGAAACGCAGGTGTTTTTGCAGTTTCGGGATGTCGGGTTTCGTGTTTCGGGAACGCAAATTTTCAAAATTTGCGTTTGGATTTCCGAAATCCCAAACCCGCAATTTTTGGCTTTCGGGAACGCGAATTTTCAAAATTTGCATTTGAATTTCCGAAATCCTGAACCCGCAATTTTTTGGCTTTCGGGATGTCGGGTTTCGGGTTGCGGGATGGTTACATTCCATGACCGTGACTTGAATTCCTGAACCTGCAGTTTCAGGTTTCGGGTTGCGGGATGGCTACATCCCTGTGATCGCAACTTGACCACCCCCCCCCCCCCCCCCCCCGAAACCCACAGTTTCGGGTGTCGAGTTTCGGCTTTCGGGTAAAAAAAAAAAAAAAAGAAAGAAAAAGAATATATATATATATAAAGAGCCCGAAAATTGATTTTTGGGTAAAAGGAGCATGCAAGGTCGGAATTTGATGAATTCAGGGGCATTCTGAGGCCATTGACGGAGGCCATGATAGAAGCAGTGAAGATCCCGAGCCCATTATGCTCCGATTTGGCATAAAATTAGAATGAAGGGTTTTTACAAATCAGTGTCTCGACGCTTGACTGAAGGTCGGATTGAGCTGAAACTGATATGGGGTGGTCATGGAGCAGACACGGTGTTAAGTTTGGAGGTTTGGAGCCAAACTTCAAAGGATATGGAGTCGGGGTGTGCAAGAAGGCCGAAAATCACTATTCTGGGCCACATTTTTGGGATTTTGAAAAGCTTGTAGTGGTTGAAAGTGACCCTATAATTCGGAATCAAGAAATTTACTGAAATCAATATTTCATATTCTCAGTAAACCAGACATATTCCGTTAGACAAATATTGTCCAAAAATGCACCATTTGGGAAATAGCCTTTTTTGGCCAAAATTTGAAATTTTGGAAAAATGTCAAAAGTGAGAAGTAATCAAACCCAGAATTTTATAGAAGATGAATGGTGCATCGGAATAGAGATCCTCAAGTTTCTAAACGTTCCTTGTTATATAGACTAACTTTTCCTGGTAGAAAAGTTTTCGTGATTCCTCATAGATTTTCTTCCACAGGTGACTGAAGTTGGCATTCCGGACCAAAATACAACTGTGTAAAAATGTGCAAAATTATTGATAAAAGTTGTCATTTTTGAAGTGATGTAGTTCCCACACCCGATGTCGGAATGGAACAAGTGGATAGGAATTGGAAAGCTTATCTAGCAGGGAACAATGGTGGATAGGCATAATTTGAATGGGGACATCAGACATCATAGATTATTAGAGTAGGAAAGTGCCAGTGGCTGTTTTGTCAAATTATTGTCAATATGGACAATATCTAGAATTGCATGCCTGGAAGTAGCATACCATGAAATCGAACCAGCTACAATGTGGAAGAAGAAGTTCATGCAAATATGAGGGACTGGAAATGGAGAATTCCTTAACCCCTATCTTGCTAACTGCATTTATATTTTATAAGCTTTATGTGCATAAAATTATGGCATGAGAATGCTGAAAATGCAAGGGATTAGATGAGTGGCATGAATATGCATTGATTGGCATATTAATAAACATTGCATAGTGCATGAGTATATGTTTTGCATGCATATGAAATTACATATTGGTAAAAGTAATGAGATTTTACATATGCAAAGAACCACCAATGGTAAATATTGTGGTTGATAATCACTATTGGTGTTGGTTTTGGTTGTAAGACCAAAGACAACAGAAGCATGACTAAAGATGTTGATGATGTTGTTGCATGAAGCCAACAACCTTATGAAGAAAAGGTTAGGGCAGCAAATCCGTGATCAAGAGGTTGGTGGAAGAATTCGATAATCCTCTATACGAGACCAACTGATCAGGTAACATCAAAGGTGTAAATGGGATCCATACAGGTAATGGTTTAATTATGATGATTGCATATGTGTTGAAAGGGTATTGGGTAAGAATCCATTGAACCATATTTAGTAATCATAAAATGGTATGCATTTAGAGTTGAAATGCATTCATGAGAATGCCATATTGCCATAGTGTGGTGGAGCATGGAGTGGTGAAGGCAAGAGGCCTCATAGCATGTGGTTGTTTAGAAATTTAGACTACATTCATATAAAAATATGTCATTGCATGTGTATGTCAGTTCTAAGCTTAATAATCAAAGCAAGTGAGGATTGGTGGTCCTGATTATGGTAAATCATGCTGTATGAGGTAGTCATGGTTAGGCCATACTGTGCTTGAATGCATAGTACCCATGAAACAATGCAAGGTGGCATTGAGTGGATATGCATTAAGAGATTTTATAAATCTTGTAATTATGCATTGAGTGACTGCATATGAAAAGTTTGAGTAAATGTTGTAAATGTGCATGCATAAGTGTGGGTCCACATGTTGTGATGCATTGCATGAATGCATGGGAATGGTGTGTGTGTTATTACAAACTAAATAATGGATGAGATGATGAATGGATGATAATTCTAGAGTCATTTCATGGGCTGTTATGAATGCAGAATAGTAAGAGCATGAAGAAGGTAGTCATGATCGATGGACTGTTGGAATACTCTGTGGAAGGGCAGAGTTGTATAAATGATATGACTGTGAAATAATGAGTATCCCAAAGTTTTATTTAAATTGCATAAATGATGTGAATCTACCTTGCAATTTTAGTATGATAATGATTTACGTGAAGTAAATGAGTTTGGTGATAGTGATATGTTAACAGCTAGAAGTGTTTGAATTATGGAATATTATAATTCTGGAAATGCTTCAATGACTGTTGCAGCAATGAAATATTATATGCATGGGGACTCATAGCATGTTTGGTTGATTGAAAGTTTCAGACTCCAGGAAAAAATGTCTTGCATATGGAAATGGGGATAAGACCATATTAAAGACCGAACTCTACCATGTGAAAAAGCCAAAGGTTATGAGAAGGTTCTCATGGTTGTGAAATTTAATTTATGCATGACACAAATCCGAAAATATTCTGATTTAAGTTTATGAGAATAATATCATGGTTGAAAATCTAATTTTTGTAGGGAACATATTTGAAAATTTTGATTTAGATCTTATGAGAAGAAATCTCATGGTTAAGAACTCTAAGTTCTGTTAGAAAGAAGGATTGTAAATCTCAGATTTGGAATTTTGCTAATAAATGACTAATGACTATTTGGCTTATTGCGTCGAGAGGCGCTCTACAGCCCAGTATGGGGGAGATCGTGTAACATAACATGTGTCGAGTGTTTGTCAACTTTGTCGAGTGTAGTATGTGGGAGATCTTATAACATGTGTGAGTGTTTGTCGAGTTTGTCGAGTGTTTGTATAGTAAAACATTAATAACCAACAATTAAAAAAGTTAAATATTGAAATGTCGACCATTAATAAACAAATATGTGGGAGATCTTATAACATGTGTGAGTGTTTGTCGAGTTTGTCCAGTGTTTGTAGAGTAAAAAATTAATAACCAATTAAAAAATTTAAACATTGAAATGTCGGCCATTAATAAACAAATATGTGGGAGATCTTATAAAATGTGTGAGTGTTTGTCGAGTTTGTCGAGTGTTTGTAGAGTCAAAAATTAATAACCAATTAAAAAAGTTAAGTATTGAAATGTCGACCATTAATAAACAAATATGTGGGAGATCTTATAACATGTGTGAGTGTTTGTCGAGTTTGTCGAGTGTTTGCAGAGTAAAAAATTAATAACCAATTAAAAAAGTTAAATATTGAAATGTCGATAATTAATAAACAAATATGTGGGAGATCTTATAACATGTGTGTGTGTTTGTCGAGTGTTTGTCGAGTGTTTGTAGAGTAAGGCCATTAATAAACAAAAAATTAAAAGGACGTGTTATAATAGTAACGGGTAAAAAAATAATAGTCATAGTGATAGTAACATGTAAGTTTGTCCGCCATTAATAAAATTTAACATAAAGTAAAAAATAATAACTTGATATTATTGTAGGCCATAAACAAAAGAAATAATACAAAGTAAAAAGTAATAAATATTATGTCGGCCATAAACAAAAAAGAATAATACAAAGTAAGAGTAATTAACATACTCAAGTAATTAAAAGTAATACAAAAATAATTGTAAATTTTGTTTAATATACTCACTTTTTAAAATAATAGTTTTAAGTGTAGTGCTTTAAATTTGAATTTAGTTTTTCTAAAAATAGAATTCTAAATTTTGTTTAATATACTCATTTTAAAAAAAAATAGTTTTAATGGCAGTGGATGTGTAAAAACATAAAGAAGTAAAAAAAAATATTATAGCTAACATAAAAACTAAAAACATAAAAAGTAAAGAAATAAAGAAATAAAAAAAAAATATTATTGTAGACATAAAAAGTAGAAACCAAAGAAGTAAAAAGAATATTATAGCCGACATAAGAATAGAAAAGAAAAGCAGCCATAATAATAGTTAGACTTGATAACTAACTATAACTCCAAGAAAAAAGGGTTTTGAACCTTGGTCTCTAGGTTAACACAAACCCAATCGCATTAATTCCTACCAATATACCACACACAAATGTTGTTAAATAATAGAAGATGCATATTTATTTCATTCGTTGCTTTGATTTTCCAGTTTAACAATTTACTCATACTTATTACTTCCATTATTATAATCCTCATAATTCTTTCTGTGTTTTCAACTTAACCTGTTCCTTACAATGTTGAAATTTTTTATTGCATATTTTTCAGTGTAGATGTTATTCTGTGGACGCATTGATTTCAGTGTATGGACACATAGATTTCAGTGTATGGACACATGGACGCATTGATTTCAGTGTATGGACACATAGATTTCAGTGTATGGACGCATCGATTTCAGTGAATAGACGCATAGATTTCAGTGTATGGGGTTTTTTATTGCATATTTTTCAGTGTAGATGTTATTCTGTGGACGCATTGATTTCAGTGTATGGATGCATTGATTTCAGTGTATGGACGCATTGATTTCAGTGACAACAAAAGAACGAGAAGAAGACTTGAAACGAAAAGCAGAAGAACAAATTTTTTTTCGAAAAAGGAATTTGGACAAAATGATAGTAGAAGAACGAAGAAAACGAAACACAGATTGACAAAAAAAATATCGAAAAAGAAAGTTAGACGAATTAACAGCAGAAGAATGAGAGGAACAAAGAAAACGAAACGTTGATCGACAAAGAGTGTATCGAGAGAGAGAGTTGAAGCAGTTGGAAGAACTAAGAAATCAAGTTGCGGAACAACAAATAAATCAAAATGTACGAAATGGCAAAATGACGATAGAAGAAGGAGAAGAACGAACAAAACAAAATGCAGATCAACAAAAAGAAAATTGAAAAAAAAAATTAGGCGAATTGACAGCAGAAGAACGAGAAGAATAAAGAAAACAAAACGTTGATCGACAAAGAGCGTATTGAGAGAGAAAGTTGAAGCAATTGGAAGAACAAAAAAATAAGTTTGCAGAATAACAAATAAATCAAAATGTATGAAATGACGAAATGACGGAAGAAGAAGGAGAAGAACAAACAAAACAAAACACAGATCAACCAAAAGAGAATAAAAAAAAATGTTAGGCGAATTGTCTCTATTTTCTAGTTTAAAAATTTACTTAATCCTTAATACTTATTACTTACATTAGGATAATCCTCGTAAATGTATCTGTGTTTTCAACTTAACCCGTTCCTTACAATGCTGATCAAACTCCAATTTTGTTTCACCGCCCACGACTGAAACCAGCCTAGATCCAAATCCTAGGCTCTATCAAGCGC
The DNA here is from genome assembly GCA_027924585.1 of Larix kaempferi. Taxonomy (NCBI): domain Eukaryota; kingdom Viridiplantae; phylum Streptophyta; class Pinopsida; order Pinales; family Pinaceae; genus Larix; species Larix kaempferi. Next base: position 8,587,644 of record BSBM01000641.1, read on the forward strand.
CGAGAGGGATCAAATCTCCCGAGGTGCAAACCTCAGCTCAGGTATTTCACTTAAGGAGAGGTTTGCACCTCGGGAGATTTGATCCCTCTCAGCGCTTGATAGAGCCTAGGATTTGGATCTAGGCTGGTATAAATTATGTCAGGAAGACATGTTGTAAGTGGATGTTCATGTATGGCAGCAGACATAAGACCATAATGGGAGAAGTGATACCACTTACAAGAGCCAAGCAATATGAGGATAACCTCATGGCTAAGAAAATCAATTTCTGTAGGAGACAGAATTGTAAATTCATGTCGAATTAATTATTAATGCCATTGATTGGTTATGGAACAATCAGATTTGAATTTTATTGTTAAATGTTGCTGACTGTTTGGCTATTTGATAAGTGTGCTAGGAAGACACATTGTAGTAAGACCATGACAGAGATCCTGGGAAGGATCCCATATCTTGGAAATGGATTTCGGGTGAAATGCCATTGGACATTTTGGTAATGTCCCATCTGCACTGCATGATTGGTAAACAATATGAGTGAGATGGTAAAGATTATGTCAATAAGACATATGAGGGTTATGTAACATCAAAATGAGTTGGGATGGAAAACCGAGGGACTGTCAACTCAGAGAAGGAGCCCCCATTCCTCATTAATGAAGAAGGACTACATCTGCAAATGAATAAGTGTTCTGTAAACTCTGACTGATATATATATATATATATATATATATATATATATATATATATATATGTATGTATGCAAGTTTAGTTGTTAGAATTACTATGCAGAGCATATTATATTTATGTATATTATTCAGACTGCTTGAAGTATGATTAGGACCTGCATAGCTCACATCAGTGAGGAGTGCACACCTTTTTGGTGTTGAGTTATGTTAGGGATGCCAATATTGATTACGCCCTATGAGAATGGACGCATTCCTGGTGTTTCAATATTTGATAGTGAATGCTATGAATTATGGTTATAATTTTAGAATAACAATGTTGACAATTTTGCCTATACTACTTGTGTTGTCACCTTAAAAAGATGCAATTTGGTGCTACACACTAAAGGGACAAAGTAAAAGGTTGTTGTGAGGGGTTGTGGTGGAAGGGTTAATGCGTATGAAAGGATGTTGTGGAGGCTATGGGGATTCTGATGAAGGGTTGTGAAGGTGTTGATGAAAGGGATTTTATATGCCTATGGCTCCATAGTAGAGTCTTGACTTAGAAATGGTTGTAGTGAAGTTTCCTTCCAAGTCGGCGTGAAGGTGTACTGGTTGGAAATTGATTATTGATGTTTTGGAGAAGCATGCGTACTGGCCAAACATCCCAGTCCGCAGGAGGATCCCAAGGCTTATAAAGTAAAAGAAGGACCTTGTGGACCAGAGAGGAAATGTCCAATACAGATAAGTATTCAATTTCATTCATGTCTTATTTGGAATAATGAAGGTTTCAAGTATACGCCCTCTAATAGTTAAGCTGATGCACTATTGTTTCTTTGATGGAAATCTTGGTCAATGCAGGAAGCAAGGACCCTGAAAGAATTAAAAGTGCTTGGTAAATCCAAAGAGTTACTGGTTGGGTGCTACAAATGCTTGGTAAACCCAGTCGGCGTGAAGGTGTACTGGTTGGGCATTAACTACTTGAATGTTATGGAGCAGACGGCGTGCTGGCCAAACATTCCTCAAATACTTGATAATTCCTAGTCGGAGTACTGGCTTAGCATATTGCTAAATGAGATGTCTGATAAGACCAATCGGCGTACTGACTTAGTATTTCCTATGCGAATGGTTGAGGAGTAGCCTGCGCGCTAGCCCAACATTCGTTATTATATCCATAGGAAATCCAAGGCTTGTAAAGCAAAGAAAGACCCTATGGAATAAAATGAAGACATCCAATGCAAATAAGTATCTGGTTATCTTGTAATTTCATGCTTATGAATATACATGTGTATATGATTTGATGATGACTCCCTAAACTCTTGTTTAGAGATAAATCCTATGAAAATAAACTAAACATGTGAATTGATTCAATGTTTGAGTGTAGGTATTATTGGAAGCAAGGACTATGAAAGCATCTTAAGGATGCATGTGGACATGTGACTACCTAAAAAGCTCAGCTTGAGTAGCAATGAAAGATGGTGCTAGTGGGATTGTGTGGGTCCTAGCAACCAAGAGTTGTAGACAAACCATGTGGAGGGACTCCATGGTTGAGAGGTCTGAAATAGACCATAGACATTAAGTGTCATAGCCAAGAAGGGCAGGTCAAGCATTCACGTTGAAGTGAAAGAGGCCAGGAGCATGAAAACCACAGTGGTGGTGTGGGTTTCACAATAGAACAAGGCTAAGAGGAGAACACTCTTACTGCTCTCTCTTTCCTTTTATTAATGCATTTATAAAAACAGAAAATTGTTGAATGCATGTATGGCTGAAAGTAGAGTGTGTTTATTTGATTGAAATAAATTGTGAATGCTGAATTAATGAATTTCCTGTGAATGGATGAACATGAAAGAATTCATGTGTATGTTGGGCAAGCATGAAAAGTGTGGAGGTCTCATGAATAGAGCATGGGCTCTCCATGTCAATTGGGGAAAAGAATTGACTGATTTTTTAATATTTAGGTTATGCTTGGCCTAACAAGATTTGTAATGATGAATTTCACAGGTGAAAATTAAATCGATTGGTTGTAGCTGTTATGAGCAAGTGTTGCTTGTGAGCCAAGTGAGAACCAGCTGTGCACAGTGACCATGGCAGCAGACCATAGGCTGTTGGAATTGGCTGAAATTCTTTTTCAAACAATTTACAAGACCCAAGAAAATCTTGGAGAGATGTTCAAGATACAGAAGAGGTAGAACGAGATGAACCACAAGGTTTTGCAGAACTCTATTTGTCTGCAAAGAGAGGTAAAAAGCATTATGGGAGAAATTAATAAGGGAAAGGAAAGTGAATCAATGATGAAGCATTCATCCAATCGGTCCATTAAGAAATGTTCTAGGAATGAAGACTCAAAGGAAATTGAGTAGGTAAAGATGAAGCAGCCAGTGAAATGTTGGAAATGTGGAGGACATCATTGCCTCCGCGACTACCCAGCAAGGGAACATCAAGAGGGTAGCAGGCATAAAGTTTTCATACTTGTGGATGAGCTGAAAGATCAGAACCAGCAGGAGAAGCTCGTGGAAGTCAAAGGACTTGGTCCTGAAAGTTTAAAGTAAAGGATAGAATGTAGGGCAGACCTGCAAAGTTTTTGGAATATTGGACATGTGCAAACTGTATATGTTTTCCTAAGTATTGGAACACCGAGGACGGTGTTATTCTAAGGGGGAGGGGATTGTAATACCCCATTTTGACCCTTAGGATATATTAGCTTTTAATGTAAATATTGTATACATGTGATGTATGTTTTCCTAGCGTGGAGCTCAAGGCCAAGGCCCCGCTAGTGGAATCTCAAATTTTATTTAAAGGAAAGTATTAGACATTACGTTACCCATGTGCTATTTAGCCATGGAACATTGTAAAAATGATGTAAATAAACATCATGTAATAAAATACCAAAACTGGCTATGGAGGCAAGGAATGAGAAGGGGCCATGTGTATCCACTAGGGAGTGGTGAGGGGGTTGTGGGGATAAACCATATGCTGCCAAATGCCATTGTGAGAACCCATTTGACCTTTCTTGATGACATTTATTTCTGTTGTAAGAAAGTAGTTGAAGATTTCAGTCCATGGCTTCAATGGAGCATGGGCAGCGCATAAATTCGTATGGTAGAGTATGGGCTCTGTTTTCTTGTACCACAAGTCACTCTACCTCATGGGGATTGCTTATTCCTCATTCCCAATCCATGGTGGAGGAGGCAGAAAGAGTTTGAGCCAAAAATGAATGCAAAACAGTGAGGAAAAACCATAAATTGCAATTGTGAAAGAACCCACATTTTGAAGAGCCATAAATGCCTAGAATTGGTATTGGACAATGAAATCCAATGGGGGATCCATAGGTATGAACCTTGGGGCAAATTTGGGAGCATTAGCTACCCCAAAATCCATTGGAAAACCCAGTTTTGATAGCCCAAAAAATCAGTGACGGGATTGAGTTATTCATTGACAGAATGGTGAGAAATCCAAGTGTGGATGTTTGAATAGAGGATTGGATTGCTTGAATTTAGCTTGAGATGTCTATATCTCTGTGGTTGAGCTCACTGGCTTAGCATCCTCCTCATTTGTCTTCCGTATGCTTGATAAACCCAACTGTGTGTTGGATTAGCATAGTTGTTGAGTGAAACCATGGTTGTGAGTGAGCCCATCTAGTTCCTCCGTAGTGGATACACAACCCAGCTTGGGGGTGATCTCTTAGCTGAAAGAATACAAGCTGGACAGAGATCTATGGTTGGGTGGAACGTTTCTCTCACATAGCCAATCGTTTGGACAACTTCATCTCCCAGATAAGTGTTCTCTGTGATTTAAATTATATGCATTCTGTTTCTTGCAATGTGTTAATTCAGAATGATAATTGTTCATGTTAATGGAATTGTTATGAAGTCTATGCATAGCATGAGAATGGGATGGATTCTCTGTCTGTTGATTTATCATTTGCTTGAGATAAATATGCTGATGCATTTCAGTTTGTGTGTGCAATTGTGTTTATTTCCGTTGTGTATATATATTGATTATGTATTTGCACACATAAGTTTTTAATTGTTATGAATTTCTTAGTAATGAATGGGGCTGAGATTGCCAATAAGCCCGGTAGATTGGTCATGTTTCCTCCCTTGCATCGGGTTGATGGAAGGGGACATGACACTTGCTTACTTATGCAAGGATTTTTGTGAACAATTCCAAACATTTGTCCAAGAATGATCATTATGTTAAAACAACTTTTAACGATTGTATTCTATTTCTCCTTCAATTACTGATATGTATGTAGAAACATTACTTTATACCCCAGATTCTAACCAACAATTTCTCCATACAAAATATAAGTGAAATACTCAATCTAACATAAAAGCTCATAATTAAAAATCATGAATTCACTCGCCACTGTAGGCCAGACCTAGGAGATCAAAAGACGATGAAACATATCAAAACAATATCAAGGAATTAAATACACATGCATCTAAAAATGACCACCAGAGACCATAAAAATCACATGTAATGGACACATCAGAGAGAGACCACTTTTAACATGGTTCACCCAATCTAAGGCTACGTCCACAAAAGGTGTCGCTTTAATATTCATCAAAATCAAAGGATTACATCCAACAACATGGTTGTTGCAAACAACATCTTTCTACTTTCCTAGCCTCTATCACATAGAGCACTATATAAATATACATTTATTTTTAGGGGATATAAATGCTCCCTTATTCTTTAAGTTTAACAACATAACCTAAATGTATATCATTAACCTCAATGCTTTTCTAGGTCCAAACTTTACCTATGGGTTATAACCTCTAAATATTCTCTTTTCCTAAGAGTTTATAACATAAATATATATTATTAAATAAAAAAGGAGTTTTACATTTACAATACCACAGTGCATTATTTTTTCCAATAATACCGAAATAGGTAGTAATACCCTATTCGTCAGGAGAAATTTATAAGGATGTCTCCGACTTTCTAATAATACAAGGGTAGTTGGATTAACCTTTCAGATCTCTATCCAAACAAGATCGTTCTATTAGTGAGGGGTCCACACCAATGTATAAGTGCACGTATCTTCCTAATCCTTTTAAATTTGGTAAGTCTCAATGGAAACCGCATAATAATATTTGCTGAGATCTAAAGAATTACACCTAATTCATTCTAGATATTATCGTATTCGAAAAATCTCTATTATAGGGATATAATATAATATTTCGAATTTCAAAAGAAAAATAGTGATGAATAATTATATCAAAATTTTTAACCTACATAACTTCGCTTCCCTCCATATGACTCTATTCCATAAATATAATATATGTATCTCAAATCTTATCTAAGAATACCAGATATAAAATATTCAGTAAAGATATCTAAATGAATTAGAGGTTCGACCCATATAAGGAAAAAATTCTTTTCTTCTCATAATCTATGAATTAATATCTGTAGTTCGAATCTCACACAGAGAGGCTGATGTTTAAAATAGTGCAGGGATCTAACATGGTATTAGTACAAACAAGTTCTAAAAACTAGAATCAAGTATTAAGCTTTCCCATCCCCACAGTTTGGGAACCGAAGGACTAATCCAATACAATTATGCCGAGGGTTTTCTCTCAACAAGGGGGTTATGTACTGACTCCATTCTTGCAAAGGTTTTACGTTTACGGATCTATAGGTATGCGCATCCACATTCACTACGAACAAGCTTAGAGAATTATATACTGTTTTTTCCACTCAACAAAAGACTCCTTAATGACTCTGTCCCTCGCTACGACTATCGTTTCAGATATATATAGTATATATATATGCACCAATATTTAAAATGCACAAGCCTCAGAAGGTATGCTGTTTTCAATTCAGAATTTAATATGAGACATTACGCAAACATAAATAGATCAATCTGCCCGACCTCAGTAAATACAAAATACTACATTGGGGATTAACCCTGTAACATCAAGCTGTCGGCATATAAACACTGGCAGAGGAGGATCCTTACGAAAAGGAAAATCTAGGCGCAGAGATAGATTCACGCATCAGCAACAGGGATTAGCTATATTATTTTATTTTTAGGAAGGGGTCGATCCACGAATGCAAGGTAAAAAGCCCCTATAATAATAAGCAGTGTTAATAAACGTATTAAGGTAACTCTGCTACCAACAATGATTACAATCACTGGGCGCTATCTCAAGTTTGAATGGAGATCCCTCCTCAACGCAGAGGTGTTTTAACAATTCCAGTACTCTGTAATTCAACAACGAAATATCACACTAGGTTGGGCATCATCTCTAAACAAGGATTTCAAAATAAAAACGTAGAGTCGAGTTTCTGCTAATGCATCTAAAATCATATATACCCCACTGATTTATGTCAGAAATCAATATTTAACATAAGCCCAAGTATAAGAATGAAATCCCCATCTCTGCTTCTACCGATATTTTACCACTTTTGGTGCTAAATAAAATTTTGTCTCTGTTTCTACAGATATCTTTGAAATTCATGTGCTATTCTTCTTTTTGTCAAGGATCTACGTTAAATAATGCAAGACTATGAGTATGCAATCGATCCTCTCTATCACTACAAAGATTTATATTAACTAATGAAAAATGTATGAGTATGCAATTTGCGTTCTATCATCTCTGTCTTTAGAGAGATCTTTCATATTCAGTACGGTGCAGAGAACATTTAAAGATTCAAATCGACGCAGGAATCATTTAGATATTCCAATCAGTGCGGAGATCATTCATAGATTCAGGATTTTATTACTGACAACATTCAAAAATTCATACCAACACCATGTTTCGCTATTCATATAAGGATTTACAGAGATAAAGGCGCTAACATTACAGGCTAACATTAATTTTATCATTGTGTAAATAAACCAATTACTTTGATAAACAATAAATCATTCTTTTTAAGCAAGGAATCATTTTTATTTATAGCATTCCCTATTATAGGTTTTAATGGAAATACATCACTCATGCATGTGTATAAAATCAACTAAATATGAGTAATTTCTACCTTATGTAAATCTTGTATGTAAGGACTGTCGGGACAATTTTTTTTTTTTTTTAACATTATCAAATGCAACAATCTGACTCGATTATGATTGTCAATAAATATATATAAAATTAACTTGAAGCACAAAAATTCATAATAACATAACTATACATAATTCCTTATATCATCAGTTCTAGAATACTATCTATCAAATGCAATTTAAATTAATTAATAATAGTACTTAAACCAATAAATTCCAATTTTACATGGCATCATACAATCTATCTTTTATCACACTTTTCTCTCTCTCTCTTTCATGAACATATAATTATATTACACTTAATATAACTTAACTTAAGTTTTCTATCCAATTAAAAGAAACAATTTATAAAATGTTAAAGTATTATAAACTCAACTATATTAACTTCCAAATTATATAATTGATGTAAATTATTATTGTAATTTATCTTGCTAACCCTTTACTAACTATTTGATACATGCATGTATAAATATATGTGCATAAAGTTATTTTAAAAAGACTTCCACAAAAGCTTAAACTTAACTTATTTTATTTAAGCATTTAACGTAAGGTTTTTACATATATAACAATTTGAATGTAAAAACTATCTACAAGATAATGTATAAAGTTACATTCACTTTCTTGCACAATTTGATTTAAGCATATACACATAGCATTTATAATATATATGGATTTTATGGTGATAAAGTATGCGATATAATAATATTCATTAACAAATTTCTTTCATAGTATCAATAGTAAATATATAGTAATTATATACCAGTAGTATTCAGTCATGATTCATATAATGCATTAATAAATTATATACTTCAATATTACTTAATCTTGAGTATATAAAATTTTATATAAAAGAAACCATTTACAAAAACCACTAAAAACTAATAAACCGTAACATTTAACCTCTAATATTAATGTAATTTAATCTAAAAATTACATATCATTTATTAACCATTTGATTTCAGAATATATAATAAGCATATATAATAAGTAGCTACAATGTATAAAGCTATTACAATAAAATTAGGATAATCCACACATATATTATATCCACGTTTTTTTAACAATTTTGCTTTTAAAGCAATATACATTAAGCTATGCAAGCTTTCATCATCCCATTTGTTTATAAGTTAATACATATGTTTTCTTTTATGGGTAAATGGAAACAAATTTTTGAAATACAAATAGTTCAGAAATTAAAGGTCTTTCAAACATAAATACCTTAAGTTTAACGGAAGCACAATAATAACGTTGAAATGGGAGTTTGAACATATCTTATCTTGTATTGTCATATTAAAGGTAAGCATGGTTCAATACAGAAACAAGAGTTAAGAACCGGCATATTGATTTTCAATTACAGAATAATATAATGAACAAAAGCTTAAATATATATTATCAGTGATTTTCAGATTTCTGTATGAACTCAGTCAAAATAAGACAAAGGCGAGGAAATGAGCATGTAGATTTTTGAATGGATGTAACTGGAGAAAAATCAATTGCAAAAGAAATCAGTCACACAAATTTTCTGCGCAGCTACAGTCCATAACTTTCAAGTGTTTGAAAGCCCATACAATAGTCCCTCCGTGACTATTTATAATTTTTTTTATAAATGTAATTCTAGTTTTCTTTTGGCCATGACTTGGGGGCTGCGCCCTCCTTCATTGGGGTGTGAGCAAATAGTTCATACATAATATATATATGTTTCATTCAATAGGACAGATTTATTCTCTCTTGATTATTGGCAAGCAACAATTTAAAAATAATTATATGTTCACTAATGGAGTATAGCTGCATACTCTACCTGAAAAGAATTGTATCCAATCCTACGGCTGCCCATGCTATGGTCGCTCCCTCTATGGATGGACACGCATAAAAGGAACGAATAAAGGGTTTAACAGTAGCCTTGAGTTGCACTCAAGCTGGCTATTCCTTCTTCAGCATAGTCCATGCAAACGCTTGGATAAATAACTAACAGATAATAACTACAAACCCAGGCGAGGGTTACGCTCTCCTAGAGCTACGCTCAATTCCTCTATACTAAATATTAATTACGGGTTTTAAAAACTTAGAATGAACAGAATGTTAAGGCTTAATGTAGTGTATGACACATAAATTTTTTAGGAAGGCAACGTCCAAGTTGGATCGCATAACTCCCATACACAACAGATTATTTCACTTTAAGTGTGACAGAAGGTCAATAAGGAACCTGCGGTGGTAGTCCTAATTATTCATTATCAAGTTCGCGTGACCCATAAATCCTATATTTCTATTTATTTCACAAGTACCTTGCAGGGCTGACTCGGTATGAACAACTACGATTTCCATAATCATAACTAAAATAATAAAAATGCACAGATAGTCAAACAACCCTTTTTACAGACAACGTGTCCACCAACATAGGGGTAATTGTGATACTTATGTGCGAACAGCTATTACTTCATAAACAACACAAATGGTTCGGCGATCTATTCGAAGCAAATACTATAGCAAATAATGTCATATAAAATTTATCATTTAATAACCAATAGTTACAGAATTACCTGTTGCACACTAGATGCTCGATGGGTGAGGGTAGAATCGCTACAGGGGTTGAGGTCGATCTTACAGTCCTTACGTTCTCCTTTCTTGATTGCAATCTCACCATACCCAAGGATACTCTGTTTCTCCTGGGACCCCTGAGCTCGACGGGGCTGCCGACACTCTCTGCTGGCCAATGAACTACGAAGTCGGCATTCCTCCCGTGAAGATCCCACTTCAACCTTCGTAGTGAACCAAACCTTCTCAGACACCTTTCTCATAAAATTTTCAAAATTTCTTCACTATTCCCAAAAGAACCAAGTTCCTCCAAATTGTGCGTCCTTCCCTTTTTATCTTTTTTTCGTTTTGATTTTTCTTTCTTTCTTTCTTATTTTGATTGCTTTATGTTTCCTTCTTTTTCTTAATTTGAATTCTTATTCTTTTTCCTCTTTCTATTATTTTTACCTTTTCTCAAATTAATATTCTTTTTAATTGTTTATCATATTAGTATTTAATCCTAATTATTATTTTATGATTAATTTATTATTATTATTATTTAATTTAAGTTAATTAATTTAAGCTTAATCATTATCTTTATTTATTTTATTTATCCCATTTCTTCTTTATTAATTTAATCGTCACATCTCCTTTGCAACCAGAGACATCAAGGCTCTATGCTTATCACCTGTTCTTCGATGATCTCTGAGGTGGGGATATAGTACAATGGTTGAGACGTCGATAACTCAACCCGTCTACCTTGACAAGGTTCAGTGGTTCCTGAGGAATAAGGCCGAGCCCTCATTGCGTGCCCCCCAGTTATCTATACCTCGTGAGTGACCGTACAACAGCCTACCCTCACGGCAACACGCACCTGATGAGTTGGAGCCTCTCTCACTCATGACAACTCATCGTGTCATCATTGGCTAGACTTAACTAGTGTCATTATCAGCCCCGTCTCTTGATGTGGGTGAATTGGCAATCACTGCCAATACCTGCAAATCAATGCCATGCATTAAATTTGCATCAATAAGATGTAATAAAAACTATAAATTGATGTCACTTGCCAATGTAATGACTCATTTTGAGTCCATGTACACATGTACATAAGATCCTTTTACCTGGATTTCATCAATTGCATTCATACACAACAGGTTATTAGCACCTGTTTTTAATTATGGCTCATTCGAGGCCATGATGAAACATGCCGGCTAGCACTTGTACCTTCTCTACAAGTCATACTCAACAATACATCAGAGTACAGGATCCACGTATCAAGTAATCATTCAACAATATTTTATATGTGAACTATAACAACACCACTCCAACATAGAAATCATAATCAACTCTTGTAAGCAAATGATTAACTATGTTATCACATCATAGGGTGAAAAAATGAAGATGGGTGTCTATTTTGGGGGGTCTTGTGAGAAAATAATTCTGTTTTTTTCATGTCTTCCAACTTCGGGCGAACAAAAGTGATATTTTTATTTAAAATTTCACTTTGCCATAAAAAGAAAACTTTTGTAGAATTATGTTAGCTTTCTACTCATAATTTTTTCAATTTTTTTTATTAAGATTTGATATGTCGATTTCGCAAATGCTTGACAGTGTGTTCTTATAAAATGAAAAGACTACAAAAGAGTTATGATTTGTTGCACCACTAAAATCATTGTTAGACTTGTGTTTTGCAAAAACTGAAAATGCTACGACAATCTACACACAATGTACTAACGGCTGACTATAAGTTTGCATCCAATGGACCTCTATACTAATTATTATATTTTTTTAAAGTCGATCCATGGGGAAACTCAGTCGATTTTCAACAACCTTTTTGTTGCACCACTTTTCTCTCAATCCGCTATAAAATCAAAAAATCTACGACCACCCTTTTGAAGTAGACACGTCAATGAATCGACCCACATTTTCTTCGATTTTTTTGGTGTTGTATTTACAAAGTTATGGATTTTTCTTTTCGCTGTTTTTTTAAAGAGCTGAATCATAACTCGACACCTGTTACAAATATAAAACTTAAAAAATATCAGTTCTTATCTATATACAACAAAATTTATACCCTCGTAAAGTAGATTCAATGATGAATCTACTGGTATGAAGTCCGACATTCGTTTTGTTGTGTAAGAGGTGGTTTTCTCCTTCCGAAAATGGAGAAACCTGAAAATTTTGCAGAGATCTGAATCGGTCATGTTTCAGAGAGTATTCGGCCGAATAATTATTCGGCCGAATAACTGTTTTCCGTAACGGCGCCGTAACTTATGGCGAAGGTTATTCGGCCGAATAACTAAACAGAAAAAAAATTACGTCGGCCGGAAAAAAATAAAAATAAAAATTTATACTCATATAAATAAACGTAAAGTTAATTCATTATTTTCGCATTTTGAACTTCGCATTTTTTTGTCAAACTAATTTCGGAAGGAGGAGATAATTTTTGCAAAAGGAGGTTTTTACAAGGTATGTTTCTTCTTCTTCTTTACAAAAGGCACATTGAAGGAGTTTTTTTTTCTAAGGCATATTTGCAAGGAGTTTTTCCAAACTATCTCTTTTCTTATTGCATTTTTACAAAGAAGACATTTTTTGCAAAATGAGGTTTTTACAAGCTATGTTTCTTCTTCTTCTTTACAAAAGGCACATTGAAGGAGTTTTTTTTTCTAAGGCATATTTGCAAGGAGTTTTTCCAAACTATCTCTTTTCTTATTGCATTTTTACAAAGAAGACATTTTTTGCAAAAGGAGGTTTTTACAAGCTATGTCTTCTTATTTTTTACAAAAGGCACATTGAAGGAGTTTTTCCAACATATCTCTTTTTTATTGCATTTTTACAAAGAAGACATTTTTTGCAAAAAGAGGTTTTTACAAGGTATGTTTCTTCTTTTTTCCAAAGGCACATTGAAGAAATTTTTTTTCTAAGGCATATTTGCAAGAAGTTTTTTCCAAATATTTATTTTCTTGTTGTATATTTGCAAAGAAAACATTTTTTTGAAAAAGAGATTTTTACAAAGTATGTTTCTTCTTCTTTTTTCCAAAAGACACATTGAAAGTGTTTTTTTTTAAGGGATATTTGCAAGGAGTTTTTTCAAAATATTTCTTTTCTTAGACATGTTTGCAAGGAGGTTCTTTGCAAGGATGTTTTTTTTTCAAAGTAGCTTTGCACTTTTTATTTAATTGAAAGAGGTTTTTTCAAATAGTTGTTTTGCTAAGGTATTTTGCAAATGATTTTTTTCCAAAGTAGTTTTGCACTTCTTATTTATTTGAAAGGAGTTTTTTTAAATAGTTATCTTATTTTGCAAAGGATTTTTTACAAGGTAATTTTGTACTTCTTATTTCTTTGAAATTGAGTTTTTTTCAAAGAGTTGTTTCTTTACAATGATTTTTTCCCAGATATATTTATAAATAAGTTTTTATTGAAAGTATTTTTTTCTAGTGGTTTTTTTCGTAGATATTTTTTCAAAAAAGTATTCTTGGAATGAATTTTACAACAAAGATTTATTTACAAGGTGTTTTATTTTCTTCCTTGGCACAAGGTGTTTTTATTATTTTCCAAAGAAGATTTTTGTTCAGAGAATTTTTTCAAAGGAAAGTTAATTCCAAAGAAATCTTCTTCAAAAGACTCTTACAGAATTTTTAAAAGGTAAAGTAAATTTCAGTTCATGTTTTTATAAATTCCGTAAATGTTTTTAAATCTTAATTTATTTGCTTTTACTATAAAGTAACATGATTCTTTAATTTATCGTCTATAGATTAAACAACCATGGGCAATAAGAGAAATCGTAAAAGAAAAGCTGATCGTAAACGTGATGATGATGATAATAGAGAGAAACAAAAACTCAGATATATTGCCAAAAAACAAAGGGTTGCTGAAACGGAAGAGAGAACTATTGAAGATATAAATACAGATTTACATGACAATGTTGAAGAAATAGAAATTGAAAATAGAGTACAAGAAAAACAAATTGAAGTTGAAAAGAACATTGTAGAAGATGTAAATAGTGATTTACATGCTAATGTCGATGAAATCAATATTGAAGATCAAGTTCAAAATCCAGAAATTGAACCTGGTATGTATATATCATATATTTTTCAAATTCATTTTTTTATAATAAATTTTATTTTTTGATATATGTTAAATTAAATTTAACTTGATGTATAGGTACTTTTACTATTGATGATGAAATGTTAGAAGACATTGATTGCGACAAATATGGAGAAAAACTACCAATACATGTTGCACGATATCGTGCTACAAAATTTTATGATGAAGTTCTCAAAGATTACTCAATAGCAGGACAAGCACAAATTTTGAGATGTTTATTAGTGTCCAAGAAATTAGAAGGTGCTACATCGTTATTGGGTATTCACAAAGTAACAAAAGAGTCGAAATTGAAACAAAATGTGATGGAAAATATAGGTGATGCAATAAAAAAATTTGGAAAATCCAGGAAGAAAGATATCAGTGCTACACGTAAAGCAATTCATACAGCAATTCTTTCAGCTAGTACTAAACAAAAGCGTTTGACAACAGAACTAGCAAAAGCAGTTGGAACATCAAGAAAAACATTATACAAACATAGCAAATTCAGAATGCAAATAGATGAAAATAATGAACTTGCTTGTTGGGCAATTATTTGTAGACAACCTTACAAAGATAGATTAGGAGCAGGGGTTAAAGATATTGTACGAGAATATTGGTTGGAACATGCTCGAGTTTCACCAAATGCAAGAGATGTGATACGCAAAAGAATATCACGAAATGTATATGAAAGCCAACCAAAACATATAATGGACATGACACAAGTACAATTGTTCAATAAATTCAAGGAAGATCATTGTGGAATTAATATATCAATCACTACATTTGTGCAACAAAAACCATGGTATGTTCGACCTATAACTATACGTGATACATGTTGTTGCCGTTATCATGTGCAATTTCAGTTATATTATGACACGTTTCTTGAATTTGGTAAAATGTTTTGGACAAATTCACCACCTCCGCCGACGATACGTGAATTCATATCTCAAATTTTATGTGAGAGAAATCACGATGAAGTATTTTATTCAAAGAAATGTGTCAATGGAAAACATTGTCATCATTGTGGAAATTTGGTGTTATTCCACAATAAATACCCTATCGATAATGATCAATCGTTGTCAAATGTAAATGTTGATTGGAAGAGATACGAATACATCAACTATAATACAAGTTCTAGTGATTCACGTTCCAAAAGAATTGATTTGCTAGAAGACAAGATATGCGTCACAGATTTTCTCAAAAAATTTGAAAACGAAATTTATAAATACACCCAGCATTCACATAGAGCACGATGGCAAGATCTTCAATTCAAACAGTCTCGTGAAATTTTTCCACCCGGAACAATTTTGTCGGTGGTTGATTTTGCTGAAAACTATACATTTGCTGCACAAAAAGAAATACAGAGTGAATACTATCACTCTGACCAAGTTTCGATATTTGTCCATGTTGTATATAGACATTCTCAACAGGATATCGATGGCATTGAAAGCACATGTGACAATCGAGATGTGATTAAAGAATATCACTTCTATATCAGCGATGATCGTACACACGACACACATTTTGTCCAACATTGTATAGAAAATATTTTCTATGACTCACTGAAAAAACGCGAAGTCAAATTCAAAGAGCATTGGATATGGTCTGATGGATGTGCGGGTCAATTTAAATCTTCACGATCATTTTTTTTGGTTATGTCGACTTCATAAAGCGCTGAACATTAAACATCGCTGGAATTTCTTTGAAACTGGGCATGGAAAATGTGAGCATGATGGTGCAGGAGCATGCGTGAAAAGAGCACTTCGAAGATGGCAAATGAACTATTCTTCAGCACGGTTTCATTCAGCTGCAGAGGTTGTCCAATGGTGTCAATTAAATCTAAGCCATGATTATAATCAACAATCAAAAGACGTGCGCAGGTATGTCCACTATTTTTTTAATTTATATTATTTCTTAAAATTAAAAAAAATGTATATACTAACATTTAAGTACACATGTACACTATTTATTGTGTAGGTTTTTTTGGCTTGTTGGGGTCCAAGATATAAATAGATCAACACCATATGACGCTAGCACCATACATGGAACTAGAGATCTTCACTCTATTCAAACAAAATCATTTCACAACGTGTTTGCATTTGACAGTAGAAAGCAATCATGCTTTTGTCATATTTGCATTGAAAATGTCGAGTCTACAGAAGTTTGTGAAAACATAACAAACAACTACGTAAAAGCTTGGAGACACACAGAGATTAATCCAAAAGGAAAAATGCCACTGGCAAGTGTTGAAGAATTAGAATCAGAAGAAATAGCAATATCGTCTGATGGCGATAGAATTTCAGATCTCGTAAGAGAAGGTAATAAACTTGTTTTTGACTTTTTAATCAATTGTTCATTCTAATCCTTCGCCATAAGTAGTCAATTCAATTCATTTAAATACGCTAACACCAATCATAACTTGCACAGGAGATGTTTTCGCTGTGATTGCACCTGTAGACAACAACGAAAATGTCAAATATTATTTGATGCGATGCACTGAAGGAAAAATGAAGTTATTGGAGGACTACAACGACCAACGGATTTACATACGAAAGATGATCCATCATTTTAAAAGGCTACTTTTTTCAGCAGACGCATATGACTAAAAATTATGTCTACTTTCAAGATTATGAGCCCGATGTTATATGTTGTCAATATAGTCATTTAGTATGTGCATCTCGAATAAAATTGATACAAGTTCCATCAAAAAAACAGTTAAAAACCAAAAAATGGAAACTATCCATATGTGACCATGAACGGATAGTTGAAGATGGCATTCCATTGCGATGTTTTTAACTACATATAAAAAATAAATTGATCTATATTTTTGTCCATGTCAATTGTTGTGTGCAATATATTTTTTGTCCAATTATCAAAATTGTTGTGCACAGTATATTTTTTCATTGAGATTTTATGAATATTTTCTTGAATGACAACAAACATAAGAGCTTAAATGGTTGTACTTTAACATGCTTAAAAATGAATTCAAATATAATTTGAAAATTCAAAATTACTTTATTCGGGTCCCCATATGTCTATTAGACCACTAAGGGATGAGATAACGGATGTGGCTATCCCCACTCCGCCCCGAATTTTTACTTTTGGAACTAATTGATGTAAACAAAAAATCACAAAAAAAACCTATTAAATTTTGTATTCTTTTAATCCATCAAACATGTTTCTTTACGTACTTCACCATAAATATGCTCTTAAAATTGTCACCAAATTCTCCGTCCCAAATCTTTAATTTAAAATATCGCTCAAGTGCAAATTCACATAACTGAAATCATGGCAAATGGAGACAACGATCATTTGATTTTTAATCACAAGCAAGGATTCCAGGATTGTGAAGCTTATGCTAAATTAGAGAAATGATTATTTACAACAAATCAATGAAAATTCATCAAATTGTTGTTTAAAATCATTGCTCTAATTTAACACAAACTTCACAATCCTGGAATCTTCGCTTATGATTAAAAAACAAAAAACCGTTACCCCCATTTGCCATGATTTCAGCCGCATCAAATGTACCTGAACATTGTAAATAAAAATTAAATTAATTAAAAATCCATTATATCAAAATTTGAACTTAACATATATTTGCTTTAAAACTTCCTAATCCATCCATATTTTCTATCAAAACTTATATTTAACATTCATAATCTTCCTAACATTTCTAAATTTCATAACATAAACCTAAACTTCCCATTTCATCCAATATTTTTATCAAAACTTCCCATTTCATAACATTCCTAAACTTTCTATTTCTTCCATATTTCTATCGACTTTCTAACATTCCTAAAACTTCATAACATCCTTGAAAATAACATTCAAACTTACTTAAATTTCATTTTTAAACTTTATATTTCATCCATGTATTTTCATCAAAACTTCAAGCATTTCTTGAACTTCCTAGTTCATCTCTAAGGTTTGAATGTAATCACTTTTAAACTTCCTGATTCATCGATGTGTATTAAAACTTCTAACATTTCTAAGCATTCTAATATTCAAAGTCAATATTTTTATCAAAACTTCTATCATTCTCTAAAACTTTATATATAACATTCCTAAACTTTCTATTTTTTCCATATTTCTATCGACTTTCTAACATTCCTAAAACTTCATAACATCCTTGAAGATAACATTCAAACTTACTTAAATTTCATTTTTAAACTTTATATTTCATCCATGTATTTTCATCAAAACTTCAAACATTCTTGAACTTCCTAACATCTCTAAAGTTTAATGTAATCACTTTTAATCTTCCTGATTCATCGATATGTACGAAAACTTCTAACATTTCTAAGCATTCTAACATTCAAAGACAATATTTTTATCAAAACTTCTATCATTCTCTAAAACTTTATATAACATTCTTAAACTTTCTATTTCTTCCATATTATAATAGACTTCTAACATTCCTAAAACTTCATAACATCCTTGAAAATAACATTCAACCTTACTTAAATTTCATTTTTAAACTTTATATTTCATCCATATTTTCATTAAAACTTCAAACATTCTTGAACTTCCTAACATCTCTAATGTTTGAATGTAATCACTTTTAAACTTCCTGATTCATCGATATGTATAAAAACTAACATTTCTAAGCATTCTAACATTCAAAGACAACATTCATTTTTAAACTACCTGATCCATATAACTATCAAAACTTTCTAACAAATTATTAAACTTCCTAACATTCTTGTTCTTAATACACTCAATCTTATCATTCATTCATGTCGAACAATTATAACTTCCTCATTTATAAACTCTAAACCTATATGTGAACATCCACTTTTAAAAATTTCCTAAATAACATTTTTTAAACTTCAATCAAAACTTCCTCATTTATGAACTTTAAACCTATGTTTATCCATTTTTAAACTTCCTAAATAACATTTCTTAAACTTAATAATATTCAAGAATGTCATGCTTCTTAACATTCAGTTTTACATATATTCATTCATTCAAACATGCAAATACATATTTTAAACTAAATTTAACACCAAATATGTCAAATAAACAAAAATAAACTTAGAAATCATTTAAAAACCATGATTCACGAAATATGTAAGTTCAAAATTTATATGTATATAATCTCCAAAAAAATAATCATGAACATGCAAATTCAATGTACATCCATATATGTATATATCTAGTCCAAAAATAAACCTCCTCAACATGTCCAAGACAAATGTTTCCAATCTAAATGCATATCAACAACAAAAAATAGTGGACACCATGAACTATAAAATTAAAATGTATGTGCTATCCTCCACTCGGGCCTCCCCCTCCTCCACTCAAGCCTCCCCCTGGACTCAACCCTCCCTGCAACATGTGTAAAAAAAAATTATGTTCATATCATTTAAATTACTTAAACTATAATCAAAAAATTAAAATATTAAACTAATATATCAAAATACAATTCAAATATTAACAATATTACATCAAATTCTCCAAATGCTTGTCCACCACCATCCTCCAAAGGACTTTTTCCTTTGCCTCCAAAAGATTTGAGAGACCCAAGCTGCAATCCATATATAAAATCAATTTATGAATCTCATTAATCTAAATCCACAAAAATTAAAATATTAAAACAGTAAACAAAATTAAAGCAAAATTAAAGGAAATCAATGAAATTACCTCTCTACCAATATCTACATCATTAAGCAAAGAACCTATATCTCCACCCTAAAATTTAAATTGTATTAATAAATAAAACATATAATACAAACCAAAAAAATTACTATACCAATTAAAACTTAAAACTAAAACAAAAAATTTAAAAAACATTAGCTCACAATAGATGGTAAATCATTTATAAAGTTGGTATCTAAAGAAACCTGCATGGATGAGTCAAATTAACAATAAAATACATAGTTAAATTATCATTCAAAAAATAATAATTTATATATATATATATCAAATTCAAACATAAGTACAAATATGTTGATAATAAATATGTACCTCTCTCCCTACATTTTCGCTAGTTGAAATGTGAAAAGAATGTTCGTTCATCATTCTTGAAAACTGCAACCAATTTAAACATTTACATAATGTACCTATGATAATGTAACAAAAAAAATAAAATCAAGACAAATAAAATATTTAATTCAAATCAAATCATATCATGTAGTCAACGAACCTCTCCCAAACTCGATGTGTCGTTGGATATAACATTTGCTGCTAAGTCACGACAAATCTTTGCATATGCCCTAAGATCTTCAATGCTCATTCCATCTATTTCATCATCAGTTTTATAAACAAACTTTTGACGAATAGCAGAACGAGCCCTTTCTCTAACCAACCCCACATCTACTCCCACTAATACTGATGATAGCCCATCACCAACAAAATTCCTTGCTGTCGTCCCAAGTTGAGATGTGGGCTCCATCTCTGATTTTAATGCCACCAACCTAGGTGGACGAGATATCTGGGGCGGAGGTCTAAGAGTTGCAGGATCTCTATGTGCACCCTCTCGATCATATATTCGACCCTTCCCAACTCCATAAAATTTTGAATGAACATCAGTATAATCTGGCTTCATATTTAAAAAAAACTCAGCATAAAAAAATCTAGCAAAATACTGAGAAACCTCATCGTTCCATGGAAAACGACCATAGGCAGCAAGAAACCGATCATAAAGTAAGTGTGCCAGATGAGGATGTTTGAAATATTGCACTTTCAACATTTCTTTTTTCAAACCTTCTTTGAAATTAAACATTGATTTGGCCTGCTCTCTTGTCACTCTTTCTTTCACAACATCCCATTTGTCTGGACCCATCACTTGATCCTTCGTCTTCGCATCAAATCTACAAAACCATCTGTAGTCGGCCCAAGATTCTCATATGCTTGAATGAAGTTTTGCAATGATCCCAAGACAATCTCCAAACTTTGTTTACTCTCCGGAGGAAGATCCATAGTAGACAAATCATTTTGCAACTTTTCATAGTGAGATCTACATCTTTCAAGAGTCATTTGATGATTACCACCTTCCCATGGAAGCTCCCGAGGTAGATCAGATGGATATGTCGTAATGGGTGTACAACCCTCAGTTAATTCAACATATTGTGTCCTAGCTCTACCATCATCACCTCGTGCCGAATGGTGAGCCTCTTGAGAACCTTGCTCTACACCGTCATCCGTCTCCCTTGTTTTCCCTGTCTCCCTCCCTATAGAATTAGGAGCATCTTCCGAACCATGCTCTGCTTCAAATGACAAAGTCTAGTTTAAACACAACTACAAATTTTGCACTCACAAAAAAAAATTTGCATATATAAATGTTCAAAGATTGATATTCATATGTACCAATAGAGGGTCGAGATCGACGTTCTCCCATAGAAGATACAGGGGAATCATTTGTACCCCTTCCACCTTGTCGGTGTGAACTATACAATAAATTAAAGTCCCGAGGAGAGGTTGAAAACCTCCGATTATCACTCGTACCACCTACGCCAGAAGATTGTGAAGACCTCCTACGCTTTCGCCTTAAAGAATCCTCTCTTTCCATTTGATATATAATGCCTACACCTAAAGACGAATCAACTAATTACATATTCAAATCCTACAAGTTAATTCTATGAACTCTAAAAACCAACTACTTAATAGACTAAGTTATTTAACAAGTACCTAGATTTACCTAATTTATCATCTAACAATTTTCAAAAAAAATATAGCTAATATTGTTAGATGATGAATTAATGTACCAATCTTTTAGGTGTTTTTGATGTTTAAAATGAATGGAACCAATATAGTTAAGTACTAAATAATGGATTTTTTTTTTTTATGTGTATGAGTTCATGAATCTCTTTTACCTTCTTCATACATAACTTAATACCTAAACCATAAATCATGAATCTATTTAACCTTTTTAATACATAACTTAATACCTAAAACATAAATCATGAATCTCTTTTACCTTTTTAATACATAACTTAATACCTAAAGCATAAATCATGAATCTCTCTCACCTTCTTAATACATAACTTAATATCTGAAACATAAATTAAGTCTTGAAAATATTTTCATTATTGACAATAAAATAAAAATTGACAATTCATGTTTTATGTTTTCAAAATTTGCCATTTCTGATAATCGTTTTCAGTTTCTTAAACTACAAATTTAAACCAGAATTTTATTACTCTAGACATAAATTATATCTACAAATAATCTCATTGTTCCATAGAACAAAAAAAAAATTACTGTTCAAGTATTATGATTGAGTTAAATGTCATGTTTCTCAAATTGGCCTCGTTTGACAATGATCTTTAATTTCATCTAATAATGGTAACAATTCTTGGTATTATGTTCTCCAAGTCAGCCATGTTGCAAACAAAAGAAAACACAATACCAATTTACCACCTTTACTAGAATAAAACTCGAACCATTCTGACATAACATCACCTAGTATTTTATAAAACTTACTATAGTACATTTAGATTAAAGCCTATTCATGTCTATAGTTCCCTTTTACATAAAATCCATTTAAATTATTGTTTTATCAAAAATAGACTGTGTATCTAAGCTAAACTAAAACATGTTGACAGAGTTCATGAACTCTGTCAACTAAGACATGTTGACAGAGTTCATGAACTCTGTCAACTAAGACATGTTGACAGAGTTCATGAACTCTGTCAACATGTTTTAGTTGACAGAGTTCATGTCATCATTGTTAAATTACATAAGACTTACTATAATACTTATAAATTAAAATCTATTCATGTCTTTAGTTCCCTTGTACCTCAAGTCCATTTACATTGTTGTTTTATCAAAAATAGAGTTTAACTATCTGAAATTTGCTTGTATCTGAACTATCTATTGCCAAAGTTGGTAATATAATTAATATCTTAATCTCTGCACTTTGTCAACTTAGACGAGTCGACAGAGTTCATGAACTCTGTCAACTTAGACGAGTCGACAGAGTTCATGAACTCTGTCAACTTAGACGAGTCGACAGAGTTCTTAAGTAAAACAAGCCTACATACAACTTAGAAATGTTCTTTCCAATTAAAATTACTGTTAATTTCTTTTCTAAACACAGCCAAATACAACAATTTAAAAAATACTCAAAAAATTTCTTTATATTTAAATTTAAATACTCCTCTTCATATTTTAATTTAAGACATTCTGGACATTCAATTCGACCAACTCCAAGAACTCAATCAACTGTACATAGTCCATGGACTCCGTCCTACTGGGCAGAGTCCATAGACTCTGTCCAACTGGGCAGAGTCCATGGACTCTGTCCTGTTGCAGCCCATGGCCTCTGCCCAGTTGGACAGAGTGCAATATACAGAGAATATGGGAATTACAAAACGATCGAAAACAATTTATATAAACGGGAATTAGAAAGATTTATCCACCTTACCTCTAAAACGCAGCCAAAACAAATGAGCGCGACCTGAAATCTTGCCGAGGACAGCGCAGATAAAATTTCTTCCACCCGAAACAGAGCAGCCGTAGCAGACGAACTGGGACATGCGTAAAATCAATAACATTTTAGCAACAAAAAATAGCGATAACACCCTTCAATAAAATACACATTTACAAAACAGAAAAACGATACCTTCTACCTCTGCAAACGCCGTGTCGATCTGTCACCACCCGCAACTTCTCAATGACGTTCGACCACGCGCTGTGAAGCCCTACAAGCCCAAATCTGCTACAGATGTTACCGTGTTGAACAGCCGAAACGATATTACATACCAGCAGCAAGCAGCAAACGATATTACTTACGTGCAGGTGGTGATACCAGACGCTTTCTGACGGACGGACAGGAGAGGCGAAACAACGACGAACGGGTGAGTTACACGCAGGCTTACAGGTCGACAACACACGCCGTCGACCAATAGGGTGGCTAACGGGCGACAGGGCAGTGGGGTGACGGAGCAGACGGGCCACTACTAACACAACAGGGGTCCACGAGATCCCACGAAAGTGACGGGAGAGGGGCCGGGACCGAGCTTTTATGCCGAATAATTGTTCGGCCGAACACTTGTTCGGCCGAATAATTGTTCGGCCGAATAATTGTTTGGCCGAACAATTATTCGGCCGAACAAGTGTTCGGTCCGAACAATTATTTCCACCGCCGTGAGTTTGCTCCGTCCGGCTAGCCCATGGTACATATTCCGAGGCCTCCGTTATGTTTAATGGTGGCCCGTTAAAGATTATTCGGCCGAATAAATACTATATTATTCGGCCGAGTAACGTTAATTGTTCGACCGAATAATTATAGTTATTCGGCCGAATAACATACGCTAGAGTTCTTACCCCGCCGGTTCTCACCAAAGTGTTACCCACCTTCGCGTTTCCACCCCATAATACATGAATTCTTAACACATGAGTCATATAGAACAAAAATTGCTAAATTCACAACATCATATCCATCGTCATCAATAGCATAACATTTAACATTTTAACTGAATAATATAGTCTTTTCATTGAAATTTAATAAACAATAGCACACATGTATATCACACATATATCTATTTGGAGCATTCAAAATCGAATATCCTCAAAACAACACCACATAGTTTACGTCAAATACATACGCACAACCGGGTCATTCATCACTGAATGCCCTCAAACAATTATAGGTTGCAAATATATCAAGTTTGCAAGGTAACACAAAAATAGGGCACTACATACACCCCCACTTTGCCAAATTTGATAGAGCTTTTATGTGGCCTCACTCGAAGAAAGACTCTATCTCCCACCTCATAACTCCTGTCAATTCTATGTGCATCCGCATAACTCTTTTGTCGATCTTGGGCTTCCTTAAGCCTTGCACGGATAGTTTGCATCTGCTCCTCCATCTCTTGGATCACCTCTGGACCCACTAGGACTCTGTCCTCTAGACGATCCCAGCTCAAGGGTGTTCGACATGGCCTACCATACAGAAACTCGAAAGGTGCCATCTGTATCGAACTGTGGTAACTGTTGTTGTAGAAAACTCTACCAATGGTAGATACTCCTCCCATCTCCTCTGTTGATCCATCACGTACATACATAACATGTCCTACAAAACTTGATTGACCCTCTCGGTCTGACCGTCTGTCTTAGGGTGATATGATGTGCTGAAGTTTAGTTGAGTACGCAGTGCTGCCTGGAAACTCATCCAAAACCTACTAGTGAACACTAACTCCCTCTCGGAAATAATTTCCCGAGGTACTCCATGCAACCGCACTACTTCATTCACAAAGACTCACGCTACCTTTGGTGCCTCATAGGTAGTTTTGACTGGAATAAAGTGTGCACTTTTGGTCAATGTGTCCACCAAAACAAATATAGAATCATGTCTCCGGGAGGTTATTGGCAATCCCACAATGAAATCCATGGATATCACCTCCCACTTAGATTCAGGAATGGCACGCGGCTGCAGTAGTCTATCCGGATGGCAATGCTTAGCCTTCACTAGCTGGCATTCTAGACACCGCGCCGCAAATTCTACAACATTCTTCTTCATGCCGTGCCAGACGAATAAAGGTCTCAGATCTGCATACATCTTTTTCACTCCAGGATGTGCAATATACATAGCTCGATGAGCTTCAGTCAGATGAAATTTTGAATCTCTTCATTCTTAGGTACATACATGCACCTATTGTACCCCAATAATCGATCATCATCAAATGTGTAACCCTCGTATTTGGGTACCATCATAGTCTCTATCTCTAGTTCTTCCTTAACTTCCTTGTACCAGCTATCTTCTTGCTGCAATTTCAGGACTTTTTCTTGCAGATTTGTTGTCAACGGTAATACAGAGAAGATATGAGGTCGCCGAATCAAAGCATCTGATACCTTATTCATTGTTCCCTGAATATAGGAAATGTCAAAATCATACTCACTCAATAATTCTGACCATCTCCTCTGCCTCGCATTGAGGTCACTTTGAGTAAAAATATACTGCAAACCATGATGATCTGTCTTCAATTCAAACTTCCTGCCAACTAGGTAGTGCCTCCAAAGCTTCAAAGCATAAACTACTGCTGCAAGCTCTAAATCATGCATCGCATAATTCTCTTCATGAGGTCTTAGCTTCCTAGAAGCATATGCAATCGACCTACCGTCTTGCATCAATACTCCACCCAATCCTTCCCTAGAAGCATCAGTGCAAACTAGGAAATCTTGTCCCATGTCTGGGACCTTCAGTATCGGAGCTGATGTCAAAAGATTCTTGAGCATCACAAATGCTTGCTCACACTGTGTAGACCATACAAATTTCCTGTTCTTCTTCTATAAATTAGTAATAGGACCTGAAATCTTGAAAAACCCTTCTACAAACTTTCTGTAATAACCTGCTAGTTTCATAATGCTTCGCACTTCATGCACATTTGTTGGTGTTGGCCATTCCATAATAGCCTCAATCTTAGATGGATCAACGGATATACCATCTCCGGAAGTGACATGTCCCAAGTAATGTATCTCTGTTTGGAAGAAAGAACATTTGGATAGTTTTGCATACAACTTATGCTCTATCAAACACCTCAACACCATTTTCAAGTGCTCTTCATGCTCTTTTGCATTCTTTGAGTAAATCAAGACGTCGTCTAGGAACACCTGCACAAATTTGTCCAAATACTTTCGAAATACACCATTCATCAGATTCATGAAAACACATGGTGCATCCGACAGTCCAAAAGGTACCACAACAAACTCATAATGGCCATATCGTGTCTTAAACGTCGTCTTGGGAACGTATTCTTCTTTGATCCTCAACTGATGATAGCCAGATCTCAAATCTATCTTTGAGAAAATTGTTGCTCCTTTCATCTGATCAAACAGATCATCAATCCTCGGCAAAGGGTGTTGATTTCTAATTGTAGCCTTGTTCAATTGCCGATAGTCGACACAAAGCCTCCAAGACCCAACCTTCTTTTTGACAAAAATCACCAATGCTCCCCAAGGTGATGTACTTGGTCTGATGAACCCAAGGTCGAACAATTCTCGAAGCTGAATTTCCAGCTCTTGCAACTCAGGTGCGGTCATACGGTAGGGTGTTCTAGCTATGGGCTCAGTCCCTGGTTTGAGATCAATGGTGAACTCTACTTCTCGCCTTGGTGGTAATCCTGGCAGTTCTTCTGGAAACACATCAGAAAACTGTGACAAGATGGGATGTTGACTCACATCCTCCATGTCAGATTTTTCATTTATATCCGTTACAGCATATAATTGACATCCCTTATGCATACTCTTCTTCAATTGTAACACAGAGATGAATCTCAAAGATCCTCCCCTCTTAGGGCCCGACAACACTTGTGGGTGCCCCAAATCATCTACAACTGTCAACTTCTTCTCCTTGCAGTCTAAAACTGCTGAACGAGCTCCTAGCCAATCCATCCCTATAATGACGTCATAGGATCCGAATGTTGTGGCATACAAGGGAACCTTGGTGACACAAACTCCTAGGTCAATCTCACAGTCGGGACTAAGGATCCTACCCCTTGGGTTATCCTGGATGCCATTTCGACTACATCAAAATGTTGTTGCTTGATTGCCATCAACTTGCTTCGGATCAGTTCCTTGTGTGAAATGAAGCTTTCAGTAGCTCCTGGATCAATCAAAACAGAAAATTTTATGCCATTAATCATACCTGTGGTATCCAGTACTGTAGACTGGTGCTCTTCCTGTTGATGATTCACTGCAGCGTGAATACGATGTGCTTGACTCATGTCACCCATTGTTGCTGGCCTCTGACCCTGATTGGGCCCTTTTTGACCTTGTGGACAATCCCTCCACAAATGTGGTCCTCCACACGTCCAACACACCCCTCCTGATGTTGGCTTCTGTCGAATTGGTCGAGTAGGACCCCCATGGTTCTGTGGTCGCTGGGCATTAAGCATGTTCCCATGTTGTTGAGTCTGTGATGTTGATTACCGAAAATAATTTCTTGAACCAACAGCTCCATGCCGTTGTCCTGCTCTGGGATAAGGATCTCGTTGATATGTCCTTGCCCTGAAATTAAAACCTGATTGTGTTCTAGACTTTTGTTCAGTTTGTCCAGTGGGTCGGGACTATCGCTCTGACTGCCTCCAATAACTTCTTCTTCCACTATGATTGCTCGTTGTACGACCTCATGCAAGGTTTGCGGCATCAAGATGCGCACTTTAGTGCAGATGATAAAGTTGAGACCATAAATAAGCTTGTTCACTCTCAACTTCTCAGTGATCAGATGTGGCGCATACCGCAGAAGTTCCATGAACTTCGCCTCATACTTTGGTACTGTCCTGTTTCCCTGTCGCAATCTATTGAACTCATTCAACTGTCTCTCTAGAAACTCCTCTGACATGTACCGTTTTTGGAAATGTTCCTCAAACAGCTCCCAAGAAATGTCTCCAAGCTCTAATCCTAGCTGTGGCAAAATGGTCTTCCACCGCAATAGAGCATTTCCCTTCAGTTGTAGGATTTCCATACGCACTTTCATATTGGAGGAATATGTGCGTAGAGAGAAACACATGCTGATGTTTTCCAACCATGCCTCCACCATCATGCCATCCAAGGCACCATGAAATTATGGAAATTTGACTTTTTCCAGTTCTTGTTGGGTAGTCTCGGGTGGAGTTGCTGGTACCACAGTCCCTGGAGTTGAGCTCCCTTGCCCAACATGCTCCAACCGGGTGACCAAAGTGTCTGTCATCCGCTGGAAAGATCGCATCATGATCATGACTTCATTGGCAGGGATCACGACTTCTTCATTTTCTCGCGATGATGAAGGAGGCGGTGAAGGGGTGCATGCACTACGTGTCCTGACTCCCCGAGTTCGACCTCTCTTTCCTCTCCTGCCACCACTTCTTCCTGATTCCATCCCGTTGACATATGTCGGCATAAGTGTCAACACTTATCATGTAAAAATGAACCACAATTAATATTACTAGCTAAGCAAAGTGGACACTTGTCCGAGTATTGAAACTCGCTCTGATACCATATGTAAGGACCCGTTGGGACATTTTTTTTTTTAACATTATCAAATGCAACAATCTGACTCGATTATGATTGTCAATATATATATATATAACATTAGCTTGAAGCACAAAAATTCATTATAACATAACTATACATAATTCCTTATCTCATCAGTTCTAGAATACTATCTATTAAATGCAGTTTAAATTAATTAATAATAGTAATTAAACCAATAAATTCCAATTTCACATGGCATCATACAATCTAGCTTTTATCACACTTCTCTCTCTCTTTCATGAACATATAATTATAGTACGCTTAAGATAACTTAACTTAAGTTTTCTATCTAATTAAAAGAAACAATTTATAAAATGTTAAAGTGTTATAAACTCAACTATATTAACTTAAATGGTATTATGTAACTATCCCAAATTACATATTTGATGTAAATTATTATTGTAATTTATCTTGCTAACCCTTTACTAACTATTTGATACATGCATGTATAAATATATGTGCATAAAGTTATTTTAATAAGACGTCCACAAAAGCTTAAACTTAACTTATTTTATTTAAGCATTTAACATAAGGTTTTTACATATATAACAATTTCAATGTAAAAACTATCTACAAGATAATGTATAAAGTTACATTCACTTCCTTGCACAATTTGATTTAAGCATATACACATAGCATTTATAATATATATGGATTTTATGGTGATAAAGTATGCGATATAATAACATTCATAAACAAATTTCTTTCATAGTATCAATAGTAAATATATAGTAATTATATACTAGCAATATTAAGTCATGATTCATATAATGCATTAATAAATTATATACTTCAGGTATTACTTAATCTTGAGTATATAAAATTTTATATAAAAGAAACCATTTACAAAAACCACTAAAAACTAATCAAACCGTAACATTTAACCTCTAATATAAATATAATTTAATTTAAAAATTACATATCATTTATTAACCATTTGATTTCAGAATATATAATAAGCATATATAATAAGTAGCTACAATGTATAAAACTATTACAATAAAATTAGGATAATCCACACATATATTATATCCACGTTTTTTTAACAATTTTGATTTTAAAGCAAATATACATTAAGCTATGCAAGCTTTCATCATCCCATTTGTTTATAAGTTAATACATATGTTTTCTTTTATGGGTAAATGGAAACAGATTTTTGAAATACAAACAGTTCAGAAATTAAAGGTCTTTCAAACATAAATACCTTAAGTTTAACGGAAGCACAATAATAACGCTGAAATGGGAGTTTGAACATATCTTATCTTGTATTGTCATATTAAATGTAAGCATGGTTCAATACAGAAACAAGAGTTAAGCATAGTAGCATAATTCGAGTACGAATACGGATTCGAATACGGTTCGATACGGAAAAAATACGTAATGAAAATATCTAGTACGGTTAAGATACGGAAGTAGCTTGCTTATATATAATATTTTTAATCAAATATACCATAAATATACATAAACATTTATATAATAAAATTTAATCTATATTTAAAAAATAAAAATATGAAATCTCAACAACTTTGGATATGGATGTGTAAGAGTCAGCAACTACTTATTCATAGTTATTTTAATAAGAAAGTATGAAATTGAATGGTATTTCTATTTGAAAGTGTTTAAATAATTAAAAGAAAATTATTTTGTTTTTAAATTGGTTTTCAAAATTTAATTGTTCATTAACAATCTGTATCTGTATTACACCTACACCGAATATTCGACGAATTTGAATTTGTTTCGAATTTCCGTACAGGAAATACCAATACGGCCGAATTATGCTACTATGGAGTTAAGAACCGGCATATTGATTTTCAATTACAGAATAATATAATGAACAGAAGCTTAAATATATATTATCAATGATTTTCAGATTTCTATATGAACTCAGTCAAAATAAGACAAAGGTGAGGAAATGAGCATGTAGATTTTTGAATGGATGTAACTGGAGAAAAATCAATTGCAAAAGAAATTAGTCACACAAATTTTCTACGCAGCTACAGTCCATAACTTTCAAGTGTTTGAAAGCCCATACAATAGTCCCTCCGTGACTATTTATAATTTTTTTATAAATGTAATTCTAGTTTTCTTTTGTCCATGACTTGGGGGCTGCGCC
This sequence comes from Larix kaempferi, assembly GCA_027924585.1. NCBI lineage: Eukaryota > Viridiplantae > Streptophyta > Pinopsida > Pinales > Pinaceae > Larix > Larix kaempferi. Next base: position 8,618,971 of record BSBM01000641.1, read on the forward strand.
CTCCTTCATTGGGGCATGAGCAAATAGTTCATACATAATATATATATGTTTCATTCAATAGGATAGATTTATTCTCTCTTGATTATTGGCAAGCAACAATTTAAAAATAATTATATGTTCACTAATGGAGCATAGCTGCATACTCTACTTGAAAAGAATTATATCCAATCCTATGGCTGCCCATGCTATGGTCACTCCCTCTATGGATGGACACGCATAAAAGGAATGAATAAAGGGTTTAACAGTAGCCTTGAGCTGCACTCAAGCTGGCTATTCCTTCTTTAGCATAGTCCATGCAAACGCTTGGATAAATAACTAGCAGATAATAACTGCAAACCCAGGCGAGGGTTGCGCTCTCCCAGAGCTGCGCTCAATTCCTCTATACTAAATATTAATTACGGGTTTTAAAAACTTAGAATAAACAAAATGTTAAGGTTTAATGTAGGGTATGACACATAAATTTTTTAGGAAGGCAACGTCCAATTTGGATCGCATAACTCCCGTACACAACAGATTATTTCACTTTAAGTGTGACAGAAGGTCAATAAGGAACCTGCGGTGGTAGTCCTAATTATTCGTTATCAAGTTCGAGTGACCCATAAATCCTATATTTCTATTTATTTCACAAGTAACTTGTAGGGCTGACTCGGTATGAACAACTACAATTTCCATAATCATATCTAAAATAATAAAAATGCACACATAGTCAAACAACCCTTTTCACAAACAACGCATCCACGAACATAGGGTTAATTGTGATACTTATGTGCGAACAGCTATTATTTCATAAACAACACAAATGGTTCGGCGATCTATTAGAAGCAAATACTATAGCAAATAATGCCATTTAAAATTTATCATTTAATAATCAATAGTTACAGAATTACCTGTTGCACGCTAGATGCTCGATGGGTCAGGGTAGAATTGCTGCAGGGGTTGAGGTCAATCTTACAGTCCTTACGTTCTCCTTTCTTGATTGCCAATCTCACCAGACCCACCGGTTTCCTCCCAACCATACCCAAGGATACTCTGCTTCTCCTGGGACCCCCGAGCTCGACGGGGCTGCGGACACTCTCTGCTAGCCAATGAACTACAAAGTCGGCATTCCTCCTGTGAAGATCCTACTTCAACCTTCGTAGTGAACCAAACATTCTCAGACACCTTTCTCAAAAAATTTTCAAAATTTCTTCACTATTCCCAAAAGAACTAAGCTCCTCCAAATTGTGTGTCCTTCCCTTTTTATCTTTTTTTCATTTTGATTTTTCTTTCTTTCTTTATTATTTTGATTGCTTTATGTTTCCTTCTTTCCTTCTTTTTCTTAATTTGAACTCTTATTCATTTTCCTCTTTCCTTATTTTTTGTTCTTTCTATTATTTTTACCTTTTCTCAAATTAGTATTCTTTTTAATTGTTTATCATATTAGCATTTAATCCTAATTATTATTTTATGATTAATTTATTATTATTATTTAATTTAAGTTAATTAATTTAAGCTTAATCATTATCTTTATTTTATTTTATTTATCCCATTTATTCTTTATTAATTTAATCATCGCATTTCCTTTGCGACCAGAGACATCAAGGCTCTATGCTTATCACCTATCCTTTAATGATCTTTGAGGTGGGGATACAGTACGACGGTTGAGACGTCGTTAACTCAACCCATCTACCCTGACAAGGTTCAATTGTTCCTGAGGAATAAGGCCGAGCCCTCATTGAGCGCTCCCCAGTTATCTATACCTCATGAGTGACTGTACAACAGCGTACCCTCATGGAAACACGCACCTGATGAGTTGGAGCCTCTCTCGCTCATGAAAACTCTTCACGCCATCATTGGCTAGACTTAACTGGTGTCATTATCAGCCCTGTCTCCTGATGTGGGTCGATTGGAAATCACTGCCAATATCTGCAAATAAATGCCATCCATTAAATTTGCATCAATCAGATGTAATAAAAACTATAAATTGACGTCACCTGCCAATGTAAGGACTCAATTTGAGTCCATGTACACATGTACATAAGATCCTTTTACTTGGATTTCATCAATTGCATTCATACATATCAGGTTATCAACACATGTTTTCAATTATGGCTCATTCGAGGCCATGACGCAACATGTCAGCTAGCACTTGTACTTGCTCTACAAGTCATACTCAACAATACATCAAACTACAGGATCCATGTATCAAGTAATCATTCAACAACATTTTATATGTGAACTATAACAACATCACTCCAACATAGAAATCATAATCAACTCATGTAAGCAAATGATTAACTATGTTATCACATCATAACGCATGAATTCTTAACACATGAGTCATATAGAACAAAAATTGCTAAATTCACAACATCATATCCATCATCATCAATAACATAATATTTACCATTTTAATTGAATAATATAGTCTCGTCATTGATCCAACCACTACGGAGATCATTCATAGATTCAGTATTTTATTACTCACAAGATTCATAAATTCATGCAAACACCATGTTTCACTATTCATATAAGGATTTGCAGAGATAGAGGCACTAGCGTGGAGCTTACTTGCTATTAACGCCACCTTGTCCTCTTACCTCATGCTCCATAGATTAGTAAAACAAAAACGAAGACCCAAATGATTAATGTTTATGAACTCCGGATTCCTAGAGCTTCATGTTCACGTCTCCTCTTTTTTGCTTCGGCTGAGTCTCCAACATCTGCTTGCATTCGATCCCACCTACTGGATGCTGCATCCCGAACGCCCCCTTTCCTTAATAGAGCGTCCTGGAGCTTGGCGGTGATAGTGCATCATGGCTCCAGTATGGAAAGCTAGCGTGGGCAGAGATCAGAGTGCTCTTCCCATTTAAAACATGTGGCAGTTGTTAAGCGACAGGTGTTCCACTAAGGGGACAACTTCCTTAAACCCCTCGGTGAGGCCCTCGTGGTCCTTCACGCACTACCTTCCAGTTTGCTTGTAATATATACTAATATATATCTATAATTATAGATTAACATGTGTTCATATTCGTCGTGTGTACTTATCTCTCTACCCTTTTATTATATGTATATAACATATATATATATATTTATATAATATAAGTATATATAAATACATGCCTTTATCAATCAAATATTCCCTTGTATAGCATGCATGAAGAAAATCAACATAATAATATTTCATTAAAGTTAACTATACTAACATCTCATAGTATAGTCTATACTTAATTATATTAAAATAACCTTATTAATAAACTAAGCTTATCAAACCAAATTTAATAAGCTCAGTTTATTTATCTTAAGAAGTTTATTGGGCTTTCTGACGTTCCTATTGAAATAGGATTAAGCGAATCAGGGCATTTTGTTTGGAATTATACTTAGCATATAACATTATACTAGGGCATAGGCCATAATGTTGCCTATTTGTTTTTGTACCGCAATCCTCTACATGGGACGTCGTATCAATTTCTTAAGTTAACAAATCATAGACTTAGTCATAAGAATTTGGTATAAAGGCTCCTAGACATCGTCACTTAGTTTCTCTAGTTTTCCCTTGACCTTACCTTCCCCGATGGATTTTAGTTACCCATCATTAGTTGCGCGAGTCCTTAGTATCCTAGAATTATAATAACATTTATGACTAGGAAAGATAAAGTAACAATACTCACAAAGTCCACTGTTGGGGCCTTGGCCTTGAGCTCCTCAGCAGGGCCATTTACATAATTACAATTAGTTTTACAAAAATAATATTAATTGGGGTGAAATTGGAGGGATGTTACATCCTCCTCCCCTTAAGAATAACACCGTCCTTGGTGTTCAACAATTTGTCATTCGCATCCTTTCACCATCTTTCACTTGATTTATTTTTCTTCTTTGGTCGTCTTGACATTTTGGTGATTTCTGCAAACTCTTATCACTTATATCCTGCACATTATACAAATCATACAAGATCTTCCAATGTTCTTTAGCATAACATACGTATACAAAATTTCAAAATAGTAAATGTTCATCATTCTTCCTCATCCTTGAGGGAATATTTTCTTACTCTAGCATTCATAACATTCACACATAAATACATCTCATAGTCTAGTTACAAGACAAATCATTAACATTTGCTTATATCATAAAACAATTCTTTCAACAAAACTTTTTTGATCATCAAACTGTTTTGTACTTCAGCAATCATGGAGACTTGCATACAAAACTCTTATGTACTTCAACAATCATGGAGACTTGCATACATATCCTGCTCATGTACTTTAGCAATCATATAGACTTGCATACATAGCACTCTTTTGTACTTCAACAATCATGGAGACTTGCATACAAAATGCTCTTTTGTATTTTAGCAATCATGGAGACTTGCATACAAAACACGAGCCCTCTGCAACTCAGCAGGAAAATTTGATAGTCTTACTCTGCAACTCATTACATAACTTCCCGTCATCGAATCTTCTTGTAGGCTCAATTCTAACACCACGAGAATTTTTTTATCTCCACCAGAGAATGTGTGAGCCCTTTCTCTGCTCAATTCGATGGATATAAAGATTGCCTAGGTCTTTTGGGTCAGTATAACATTCAACGAGCTACCCACCTGCTCTGTTCCACTTCCATGGGGAACATGACCACAATTTGGGACGTTTTCCCATAACAACAGCTAGTAAGTGAGTGCGAGATGCAACCCCTCTGCCTGAGTCCAGGAAATTATTCTTTTCCCCTCAAACCTTCTTGCTTGAGTCCAATAAATATTTCTTAGTAACAATCATTTATTATTTCTTGCATGCCACATGCAACATAATAGAAACAAAATATTAAAATATATTCATCTATTTACTTATCATATTCTATGCATTTTGATGATTACACATTATTAGTCATAAGTCTTACCACCAATTGTGATTCATAAAATTCTGCAAATAAAATGTAAAGTAAATCATTACTTACTCTTGAGCGATCTAGCTCAACTTATCTATATAAGTGCTTTTATAATCAATGTTCCTCCTTGATCATAACATCAGTCATAGTTAAGATCACTTCTTGAAATGTTAGTATATATAGAAATTTCTTTGCTTCAATTACTCAATAATTGAACAAATTAGTTCCATAGCATTATACTCATGCTCATTCAATTAACTTGTGCACCCTCTTCACTTCATCCCGATGTAAACTCTTCAATATCCTTAATGTGATTCTGAGGTCAAATCTGCTAAAAACATGTTAGTATCATAGTTCAAACATTTAGTTACATATGGATTCATTTCAAATTGAGACTTATCATCTAAAGATTCTAATAAACTTTTAGATGTTAAAAGATCCCATGCTCAATCAATCACAACAAGATTAGGATTCTTCTTTTCCTATAATCAAATTCCTACTATTAACAAGACCCTTTAACTTGATGAATGCCAATCTATATTAGAATATATAACAAACCTTAGAATCATATGCATAATAAAATCATTTAATCTTCTAGGAAACACTGCTTGCAATTGCATACCGTAATACACCTTTAGGCTTATCCTTAAAATTCTAATATCGATAAGAATTTCTAAAATAAAATACAATTGATGTTTAAGTAATAAAATCTTAACCTTCAACAAAATGACAATTTTTCATAAGTAAGAAACATATCAGTCATCTTACCACATGAATTCGTTCACGTATTTAAACATAACTTGTAACCGAGCATGTCAAATTTATTATGGCTACCAATACTCAAGGTAACAATTACTTAGGTGACTCCATACTATTGGTTCCACGGGAGAAAACGAAAAAGAGTTGACATATATTTTGCAACTACCAAAACCTAAGTAAAATGATGTTCAAAGAATTCACCTAACAATATGTAGTTATAATTTCCTACTCACTAAATTAAACAAGTATCAAAAATATCTACGAGTGCAACATTTTCCAATGTAGCTTTACATGAAACTGTCGTAACAATTATGCAATACTAACTAAAATATAGTTATTGTAATTGAAGATGTTCAAGTGACTTCGCCTAACCGAGCAAGCTCACTTCTTTGGAGTATACTAGTAATACTACACTTTAACCAAATGAAGCTCATAGGTAGTGCGCTTGGTAATATTTGATAGAAAAATAGAATATCAACAACTAAAATGTGGAATTAAATGATATTTCTATGCAATTTTGAAATTACTTATTAAATTAATTGGTATGTTCACAATGCTTTTCATAATCCTTTGTTTTGTCAAAGTAATAACACTTTTTACAATTTTTTTTTCCATATCCTTATCTATTTCTTCTAGACTAGTACTTTACCAAAGGACAATAGAATTATGAATCAACAATAAAGTATTATGATGCTTCTATTCTTTTTAACCAAGTTAATCAATCAGTTACATTTCACATCAATCTTAGACAAGACGTAAGAACACCATCTATATTGATATATCCTTCATTTGAGATAATTATATCCTAGCTGCTATTGTTGTTTTTTTTTCTTCTTTAAAACCTTTCAAGTTTTTATTCGTACATACCTCAATTAGTTTGATCCTTTTGACTATGTCTTACAGGCTAACATTAATTTTATCATTGTTTAAATAAACCAATTACTTTGATAAAAAATAAATCATTCTTTTTAAGCAAGGAATCATTTTTATTTATAGCATTCCCTATTATAGGTTTTAATGGAAATACATCACTCATGCACGTGTATAAAATCAACAAAATATGAGTAATTTCTACCTTATGTAAATCTCATAACCCTTTGCACACACACTGAAATCATTTCAACGAACTACCAATTTCCATAACAATATCCTATGATAAGGTGAGTATCTATATCTTGTATCTAGCAAGAGAAAAATTCATAACAAAGGAAATGCATTTGACTCATAATTTTGTAAGGAAAAACAATGATGAGAATACTTATCTTTACTCTTTGGGAGAACTTGAAGTTTAATTCCATTAACATTACTTCTCGTCTATTCCAATCCATGCATCCAAAATAAAACAAAACCAACTTGATTATTTAATTCAACAACCTTCATACTTACTTATATCATGTTGATCCCAATAGGCCCAAGTGCTGTAACCTAGCGCTCTAATACCATATGTCACAGACCCAAATTTCTGGGTCAGTAATTTTGTGAAATTTTGAAAACTTTTCATAACAACTTCTTAAACCATACACTATTTCCATGTTCACTTAATTAACTCATATTATCTGTCATTCTTATAATTTTCATTTTAGCATCAATATGACGAGGATGAATGAATACACTACCATTATGAAGGTGCAAATAATAAACTTTACCAATGGTCTACCCGGTAATCTAAAAGTACCATTTCACTAATAATGCTCTTTATAAACTTGCTTACTTATGCAAGGATTTTTGCCAACAATTCCAAACATTTTTCCAACAATGATCATTATGTTAAAACAACTTTTAATGACTGTATTCTATTTCTCCTTCAATTACTGATATGTATGTAGAAACATTACTTTATACCCTAGATTCTAACCAACAATTTCTCCATACAAAATATAAGTGAAATACTCAATCTAACATAAAAGCTCATAATTAAAAATCATGAATTCAGTCACCATTGTAGGCCACACTTAGGAGATCAAAAGACGATGAAACATATAAAAACAATATCAAGGAATTAAATACACATGCATCTAAAAATGACCATCATAAAACACACACAGAGACCATAAAAATCACATATAATGGAGACATCAGAGAGAGGCCGCTTTTAACGTGGTTCATCCAATCTAGGGCTACGCCCACAAAAGGTGTCGCTTTAATATTCGTCAAAATCAAAGGATTACATCCAACGACATGATTGTTGCAAACAATATCTTTCTACTTTCCTAGCCTCTATCACATAGAGCACTATATAAATATACATTTATTTTTAGGGGATATAAATGTTCCCTTATTCTTTAAGTTTAACATCATAACCTAAATATATATCATTAACCTCAATGCTTTTCTAGGTCCAAACTTTACCAATGGGTTATAACCTCTAAATATTCTCTTTTCCTAAGAGTTTATAACATAAATATATATTATTAAATAAAAATGGAGTTTTACATTTACAATACCACAGTGCATTCTTTTTTCCAATAATACCGAAATAGGTAGAATACCCTATTCGTCAGGAGAAATTTATAAGGATGTTTCCTACTTTCTAATAATACAAGGGTAGTTGGATTAACCTTTCATATCTCTATCCAAACAAGATCGTTCTATTAGAAAGGGGTTCACACCAATGTATAAGTGCAAGTATCTTCCTAATCCTTTTAAATTTGGTAAGTCGCAACGGAAACCGCATAACAATCTTTACTGAGATCTAACGAATTACAACTAATTCATTCTAGATATTATCGTATTCGAAAAATCTCTATTATAGGGATATAATATAACAATTTGAATTTCAAAAGAAAAATAATGATGAATAATTATATCAAAACTTTTAACCTACAGAACTTCACTGCCTCCATATGACTCCATTTCATAAATATAATATATGTATCTCAAATCTTATCTATGAATACCAGATATAAAATATTCAGTAAAGATATCTAAAAGAATTAGAGGTTCGACCCATATAAGGAAAAATTGCTTTTCTTCTCGTACTCCATAGGGTCTCTCATCTTGAGAAAATGATTTTTTTTTCTCTTCTTTTTCTTATATGTTAGCTTATTTTACTCAAAAAGAATTTGTAAATAATCACCAAAATTTCATATTCCTTTCCATACAATCAAGACTATCATTTGACATCTAATTACTTGTTCTTTTCAAGTTACAAACTATCATCTTTCAATGGATAATAAATGCTCTAGCATCCTCCTCCAAATAACATCACTAACCTAATACATAATCCAAAAGACAATGTAATACAAAATAATATCAACTTACATTATCAATAAGGGGATACTCCAGTGTATTTCACGATGATCTCCAAACTATATAATGCATTAAGTCTATACTATCCCTAAATATTAATATGATACATCAACCTTTAAACAAAGGTGATACCATAACAATTCTATGTTATCAATAATAAACTCATAAATGTAAACCACAATGGTCTTCAATCAACATAATGCATTAATTCTATACTATCAATAAATACTATCGTAATGCTTCAACCTTTGAACAAATGGTGTACTTAACAAATTTATATTAATAATAAACTCTCATGTTTATGCCAAAGGATAAAGGTGATTACAATACAACTTACTATGACTAAGCAACATCAACATTATACTATACCTTATATAATAATCTCGACACTTAGTAAAGCAACATTATACTACACTTATCTCATAACCTTGACACTTACTAAGCAACATTATACACTACTTCTATCATACCCTTGAAACTTACTATGACGCATCTCATATATGATCACCATCCATAATAATTAGGAGGATTGAGTAGTAGATATGAGGCATCTATTATATAATTACTATTCCACTTATATTATCCTAAATCGTAGCTTGATCTAGAGAATATTTAATGCATATAAAATTTATAATAATTTTTAGACTTCCACCGTAATAAGAGTATATCAACTAAAATTCAAATTGAAAGAATGGTATGCCATATATAATAATTGTTTGAATCATTATCTTGACCTCCACCGGATTTACGTAAAGCATATACATCAATTAAATGGGGAGATTTGTATAATCACAAATAAGAATTAATGAAGCTATCGCATAAGCATCAACTAAATTAAGTCAACTTAGTATTAAGTTAATTGAAGACTATTATCCATTAAATGTATTCTAAAGTCTAACAATTCTTTCATCTCAGAAATTACGTGGAATTATATACACATCAAACTAAATTTTTATTCATTATATTTTTATTGATCAAATGAATGCGTCCTATATTTCTTGCAACCGTTCATCTCAGAGGATTACATAAGGTTATAACACATAACAAAACTGAATGTGTAATTATAACAAGACAAGTCTGGACTCCAACGACTTCCGCCATCCCAGCCCCACTCCAAATCCATGAATCGAATTTCGATTTTAAAACATATGTATATAACAATCTATAAAATAAACAATAAGAACAGAGTACCCAATAACTGGAAGACGCATCAGTTTGCCTCAATTAAAAAAATCGAATCTCATGATCAAATTCTGGTTTAAATATGAATATACAACAATCTATAGTTTAAACATTCAACATAGTATACATGGAGGAGAAAATGGGTTCGTTTTAGTTAAGAAAACTTAAATATACAGCAGTCTATATATTACCTAGGGATAAAATTTCAACAATAATATGTGAAACTTCGAGCACTTCAATCCAGGACTTTAGATAATTACAGTATATGAAATTTTAGATCTCAAATTTCCCCGACCAATCATAAAAATCCAATACTTGAGCACCTTAGATTTTCATTCCAGAACTTAAATAATTACATAACTATAAAATTGCAGATCTTCAAATAATATCAATAAAGAAAGAAGTGAGAGATAATTTAAACCTTTAAGCGGATAAAACCTGTATGAGTAGCCAATCTAGCCGTTGGTGATGTCTCTTCCAGAATCTGTTGTCGATCCCTCCAACCTTCAAGATTCACCGAAATCCCCTCGGTTGACCACCCTACCGTATCGGGGTTACTCTCTTTCACCCCGAACCGCCGGGAAAATAGGGTTGTAAGAACACATAGTGCAAGCTTTCTGGTGGGATTCCCCAATCCCCGGAAAGCTAAACCCAACTCACAAGAATTCACAAGATCAATTCTCGATTCCGGTGCCCATCCAGCACTAGGGAGCAAGAGATGCTTTTCTCCTTCTCCTCCCTTCTTTTATAGCAAAAGTTTGTGTGCCATGTGTCTTTCCATGCACACAAATAATTTATTTTAATATTTTATTAATATTATTCTCAAATTACAAGTGTCTCTCTTTGTCTTAAGTGTGCACCTAATTCCCTATATCAGTGGGAGTTAGGTGTACTGGTCTTCATTAGGTCCTACTTGTGTTTTAGTTTCTATTTAGTTTAATCAATAACCTTTTAGTTAGACTTATTCTTTTAGTTAGACCTATTGCTTTCTACATTCCATATCGAAAGGTGATTTCTTTTACAAAAATTCTAATCTATTTTAAATTTCTTCTTTTTAATAATTTAAAAGAATCATAAATCAATTAAAATAAAATCAAGAATAAAATAGTTCTTTTAGTTCTTTTATTAAAAATCTATTTTAATTCCTTCTCAAATTAATGAATTCAACTAAAATAGAATCTTAATAGAATCTTAATAGAATAAATCAAAATAATGAAATCCATTAAATTAAAATCTTTTAAATAAAATAATCCTTTTATTAATAATATTTTTCAATAAAACAAAATCAATTCTTTTATTAAAAATCTATTTTAATTCCTTCTCAAATTAATGAATTCAACTAAAATAGAATCTTAATAGAATAAATCAAAATAATGAAATCCATTAAATTAAAATCTTTTAAATAAAATAATCCTTTTATTAATAGTATTTTTCAATAAAACAAAATCAATCTATTTAATATTGAATAAACTCAATCTTTTCAATTTTTTTCAAGATAATAAAATCAATAAATAATTCAAATTAATGAAATCAATTTAGAATAAAATCTTGAATAGAATAGTTCAAATTAATAAAATCCATGAAATTAAAATATTTAAATAATATAATTCTTTCACTATAATCTCTTTCAATAAAGCAAAATCAATCAAATTTAATATTGAATAAAATCCATCTTTTCAATTCTTTTTCAAGTTAATAAAATCAATTAAAATGAATAATTCAAATTAATGAAATCAATTAAAATAAAATCTTGAATATAATAATAAGTGGTTAGCCCCGGGCAGGATATAGGAGGTAGGTACCGAGCTAGTGGTCGACAATAGCAGCCAGTGCTGGTTAGAGCCACAGTATCATTGGGCAGGAAAGAGGTCGCCATAAAGAGGAGGTGGTCGCCCATAAAAAACAAAAGAAGAGTTTTCGAGGTAGGTTAACTTTAAATCCTAATAATAATATTATTATTTTAGAAGGATTATACTTTCTTGACTGCAGCAGACGCTCTACAGGGAGGAGACAGGAGAGGTGGGAAGAGTGATTCATGCTGCGACAACGCGAAAAACAACTATTACCACTAAGGCTACTACGATTAATAATCCTAATAGTAGGAGAGCTACTAATAATTAGCGAAGTATTTAAGTATTCCCGACTTGAGTTAATGTGCTATCAAATGAGGTATGTTTTTGCTTTGCTGCCTTTCCTGTTGCTGTATTTACTGCCTTCTTGCTGCGGATAATGGAACTGGAACTTAGCAAAGGTAACCTAGTGGGACAGGAAGGTAAGCCAAGTCTACTGCCGGGTCTACTACTGGTGATGGTCAAATTAATAAAATAAAACAAAATGGAATAAAATATTTCTTAAATATTATGTGAGATTTCCATTTATACAATTGATTAATTTCTTCCTCTCGTTCTTGTCTAGGTACCTCTTCGGTAGGCCCTTCCGATAATTCATTTTCTTTCTTCTTGTTCTTGTCTAGGTACCTCTTCGGTGGCCTTCCGAAAATTTATTTTCCTTCTTCTTATGAGGAGAACTATGTATTGATCGGGGAGTCATTACCGCGATCTATCGACTACACTTCTTGGAGACTAAGGATTGCTGAGAGATAAGGTCCTCCTTATCACGCGTCCCTCAACTCTCGTACGTGACCAAGTCTATATGGCCTTGCCCGTACGGCACACGCTTCCCCGGGCCAAATCGCAACCTTCCGACCCGTGCGTCGATTGCTAATTCAAGGTCAACAGTTTGTCATTGTACCCCTATGTGTTCTTTCCGTTCTTACGATCCCTAAAATTCCATTATGGGTCAGTCGGTAAATCGTCTTACCTGCTACTGCACACACTCAAACGCACATTAGTAGTGCTGCACTATATAAAATATTTTCATCATTCATTCTAGTATCTAAGTCAGTCGAGCATACAAATTATTCATCATTTATCATCATGTCTCAGTCAGTCGAGCATATACACTATTCTTCATTTTCATTTTAAAGCATTCTCATCATTCATCATTTTCATTATAAGCATTTTCATCATTCATCATTTTCATTTTACACGATGATTTTCAAAGTAAATTCCATGGTTCGTGTTTTACTTAGCCGATTCATTTCAAAACTAGTACCCTCATTAGTCTAATCAGTTAAAGTACTGAGGCGGGCGTTACATACTCTATGAAATAATATCTGTAGTTCGAATCTCACACAAAGAGGCTGATGTTTAAGATAGTGCAGGGATCTAACACAGTATTAGTATCTACAAGTTCTAAAAACTAGAATCAAATACTAAGCTTTCCCATCCCCACAGTTTGGGAATCACAGGACTAATCCAATACATTTACGTCGGGGTTTTTCTCTCAACAAGGGGGTTATGTACTGACTCCAATCTTGCTGAGGATTTACGTTTATGGATCTATAAGTATGAGCATCCACATTCACTACACACAAGCTTAGAGAGTTATATACTATTTTTTCTACTCAACAAAAGACTCCTTAATGTCTCTGTCCCTCGCTAAGACTATCATTTCAGATATATATAGTATATATATATATATGCACCAATATTTAAAATGCACAAGCTTCAGAAGGTATGCTGTTTTCAATTCAGAATTCAATATGAGACATTATGCAAACAGAACTAGATCAATCTGCCCGACCTCAGTAAATACAAAAATACTACATTGGGGATTAACCCTGTAACATCAAGCTGCCCACATATAAATGCTGACAGAGGAGGATCCTTACGAAAAGTAAAATCCAGGCGCAGAGATAGATTCACGCATCAGCAATAGGGATTAACTATATTATTTTCTTTTTAGGAAGGGGTCGATCCAAGAATGCAAGGTAACAAGCCCCTATAATAATAAGCAGGGTTAATAAACGTATTAGGGTAACTCTGCTACCAACAACGATTACAATCACTGGGCGCTATCTCAAGTTTGAAGGGAGATCCCTCCTCAACGCAGAGGTTTTTTAACAATTCCAGTACTCTGTAATTCAACAACAAAATATCACGCTAGGATGGGCATTATCTCTAAACAGGGATTTCAAAATACAAACGCAGAGTCGAGCTTTTGCTAATGCATCTAAACTCACATATACCTCACTAATTTATGTCTGAAATCAATATTTAACATCAGCCCAAGTATAAGAATGAAATCCCCATCTCTGCTTCTACCGAGATCTTACCACGTTTGGTACTAAATAAAATTTCGTCTCTGTTTCTACAGATATCTTTCACATTCATGCGCTATTCTTCTTTTTGTCAAGGATCTACATTAAATAATGCAAGACTATGAGTATGCAATCGATCCTCTCTGTCACTACAGAGATTTATATTAACTAATGCAAAACGTATGAGTATGCAATTTGCGTTCTATCATCTCTGTCTTTAGAGAGATCTTTCATATTCATTACGGTGCAGAACATTTAAATATTCAAATCAACGCAGGAATCATTTAGATATTCCAACCAGTGCGGAGATCATTCATAGATTCAGGATTTTATTACTCACAACATTCATAAATTCATACCAACACCATGTTTCGCTATTCATATAAGGATTTGCAGAGATAGAGGCACTAGCGTGGAGCTTACCTACTATTAACGCTGCCTTCTCCACTTATCTCGTGCTCCGTAGATAAGTAAAACACAAACAACAACCCAAATGATTAATGTTTATGAACTCTGGATTCCTAGAGCTTCGTGTTCACGTCTCCTCTTTTCTGTTTCGGCTGAGTCTGCAACATATGCTTGCATTCGATCCCACCTACTGGTTGCTGCATCCCGAATGCCCCCTTTCCTTAATAGAGCGTCCTGGAGCTTGGCGGTGATAGTGCATTATGGCTCCACTATGGACAACTGGTGTGGGCAGAGATCAGAGTGCTCTTCCCATTTAAAACAGGTGGCGTTTGTTAAGCGACAGGTGTTCCACTAAGGGGACAAATTTCTTAAACCCCTTGGCGAGGCCCTCGTGGTCCTTCACGCACTACCTTCCAGTTTGTTTGTAATATATACTAATATATATCTATAATTATAGATTAATATGTGTTCATATTCGTCGCGTGTACTTATCTCTCTAGCCTTTTATTATATGTATATAATATATATATATATATATTTATATAATATAAGTATATATAAATACATGCCTTTATCAATCAAATATTCCATTGTATAGCATGCATGAATAAAATTAACATAATAAAATTTCATTAAAGTTAACTATACTAACATCTCATAGTAATATAGTCTATACTTAATTATATTAAAATAACCTTATTAATAAACTAAGCTTATCAAACCAAATTTAATAAGTTCAGCTTATTTAACTTAAGAAGTTTATTGGGCTTTCTGACGTTCCTGTTGAAATAGGATTAAGCGAATCAGGGAAATTTGTTTGGAATTATACTTAGCATATAACGTTATACTAGGGCATAGGCCATAATGTTTCCAATTTGTTTTTGTACCGCAATCCTCTACTTTGGACATTCTATCAATTTCTTAAGTTAACAAATCATAGATTTAGTCATAAGAATTTGGTCTAAAGGCTCCTAGACATTGTCACTTAGTTTCTCCAGTTTTCCCTTGAACTTACCTTCCCCAATGGATTTTAGTTACCCCTCGTTAGTTGTGCGATTCTTTAGTTCCCTAGAATTATAATAACATTTATGACTAGGAAAGATAAAGTAACAATACTCACAAATTCCACTAGTGGGGCCTTGGCCTTGAGCTCCTCACTAGGGCCATTTACATAATTACAATTACTTTTACAAAAATAATAATAATTGGGGTCAAATTGGAGGGATGTTACACCCATCCAACACGAGGATGACACCCTTCTACTTTATTATATAGTTTTAGGTGCATCTCCTACTTGTGCTCTTCAGGAGGTGCATACAACTTGGGCGTCCCCACAGTTTTTCAAAAAATTTCACGATGCTCCAAAGTCTCTCCCGACTCAACATCAAACCATAAAAGGTAAATAGTCATGATGCTCCAGAGTCCTCCCGACTCAACACCATACCATAAAATATGAATAACCATGATGCTCCAGAGTCGTCTCGACTCAACACCATACCATAAAAGATGAATAACCATGATCCTCCAGAGTCCCTCCCGACTCAACATCAAACCATAAAAGGTAAATAGTCATGATGATCCATTGTCCTCCCGACTCAACACCATACCATAAAAGATGAATAACCATGATGCTCCAGAGTGCCTCCCGACTCAACATCAAACCATAAAAGGTGAATTGTCATGATGCTCCAAAGTCCTCCCGAATCAACACCATATCAAAGAAGATGAATAACCATGATGCTCACGAGTCCTCCCGACTCAACATCATACCATTAATTTAACTTAATTTTTCTCATAATAGGATTTAAAATTTATCATCTTGCTTTCCTATTCAGTTTCTCATAAACATATTAAATTATTCATGCAATGACTAGTATTAGTCTAGTTGTAAATTAGCATCATGTTATTTGTTCAAAACAATTATTGAATCATAATTCATGTTAGGAAATACCTCATGTATTACCTTTCATTCACAAGGCTTGGTGAAGTCTCTTGTACCCGCATGCACCTGCATGCTTCACTTACAATCTCTTGCCAGAAGTTATCTACATAATAATCTCTTTTTCATAATAAAGAAAAATATAACATATATCAAGTTCCTATCTTGATTGTATATAAAATCTTGTTTGCAACCAAACATTCTCATGCATAATTCTAATACATTATTCCTTTTTCGACAAGTATAGTCACAACTTACGCATATCAATCATATCAATCATTTCAAAACTTACGATCAAGTACAACATCTATATTCAAGAAAACCTAAAAACTTTCATGAATTCAACTGCTCCTGTCGAGTTTCTGAGACTCTTCTCATGCCACTACCATTCATGCCATCTTGTTTATGCTTTCATATAGTTTTCTCACTAGTACTTTAATATATAAAATTTTCATTATGCTTTCAACACCATGCATTCAAATGGTTTAGACATTTTATTTTCCTATAACATTCTATAATAGAATATAATTGCATGCCATGACTTTCTAGTTATATAAGAAAGTAAATACTTCTATTTTTACCAAAAATACTTCATACTTTTCCTAACTAGACATTTTCGATGACATGTTTATCGCAAATAGGGTCTCGAATCTCATTTGCATGTTTTGACTATAAATTAAAGCCATTTCAAGCATTGTTTAAAAAATATTAAAGGCCAATGCACCTACGCTACACTCGTCTAATCATGCCATGTTTTGGAACTCTACACTTCTATACAGAATATAACTATTACTTTTAGGCATACATACCTCATGTTTCCTTGGTCATATAGGGGGTAAACATATCAGTCATTATCTTCAGGTTTATTTCACTAAAGGCTTAAATCCTATCATTTTACTTGGAACCAAATTCTGTCATAGAACATAGGTCCTTTAAAGAAATTTTACTTCCAATGAAATCTTTTCTACTTGCTTGGCTATAGCATATAAAAAACATTTAATGATGTACTAGTTCAAATTTTCTATATCATGCAAGTTAATAATATAAACAACTACCGATAGGGTAAATATTTACTAGAGAAAAAAATACTGTGCAAAGTACACAATGGACTTTCACGTTTACGAGTCCATAGGCCATAGTGTTGTAACTCGGCTCTGGTATCACTTGTAATGTCCCACTAAATACACCCTAAAACAAAAATTATTATGGGTCTCCGTGTTTGTCGTAAAGCACTTATCTACGTAAATTAACTTCAACATTGATTAACTGGTTGGCGTTTCTCCTTGTATTCAAGAAAATTAACTCCATCACTGATAGAGTGTTTGATGTTCTTCTTGTTTACATCCTGATAAATTTTACTTGTATCCAAAGAGTTCTATTGACTTTCTTATTGACTGGAGCATAGTATTATGATAACATCAGCATACTAGTTTCTAACATTCTTGATATATAATCAATTGCTTCTATATTAATAGGAAGACAATCACTCATTACTCAAGTCTCAAAAAAAGGGTTTACCTAAATTTTCACGTAGTTAAACTCAATCATAGATACTTATTATACCTCTCTTTGTTTTTGGTCAACGACAATAAGACACTATGAATATTGTATTCTCCTAAAGATTTGTCTTAATTAAGGACTAAATTGGTTTCAATTGTTTACACAAATGAACACGCTAGCTACTTAAACTTAGCACTTGGGAAGAAAACAAATATTCTTAATAAACACATATATACAAGGACCATTCATCCCTTTATTCAAAAAATAAAATGTTAACTTATTTCCACTTCAAACTATATCTTTTATATATATTTTAAAAACAATATCTATGACTAAGATTAGAAATAGATCACCCCATTTAAACACATATAACCCCTTTAAGTAACTTTAAAAAGTGACAACTATAGTGACCCTATACTGCAGACCTTGAGGGCACCTATTTGAGTGACCTGACTGATTGAAACATTAATAAAATGACCCCTTTATGTTATATTGAGTATAGTCATGACTACGACTGATTGTGAATCAATAAAATAATGATATATGTGTATCTGGACAATTGATGTAAATGAATGATTACATGTTGTTTAACGATTAACTTTGATTATAAAAAATGTACTTGTGAATGATGCTTAACGACTAGCTATATGATTGATTATGTGATGAGAACGAAGAAAGTAAATATTGACGAGATGTATTTCTGATTAGATGAATGAGTAATGTTATGAGTAAAATATAAATGCTTAATGAAGTAGCAGATTGATGAATCAAATTATGATAATTGAGGATAGTACTACTAATATATGTTTGTGAGAAATGTGTGTAGCGATAGGTGAAATGATTCACCGACAGACACACAAAGGAATTGAAGGGTTGTAGAGTATGGATAAATCACACATGGGGAGAGCGACGACGATGTCGAATTTCCACGGAATACCACGCATGAGCAGATAAGCACTGATCCGCTTTCTCAAGAGGAAACCGTGAGGGTGTACGAGGTGGGCCACGATGGAGCTGGTCATGTACGAGTTGGGGGTGCACAATGAGAACAGACTCACTCCTCAGTGCCATTAGTCCCTAATAGCGTGTAGACGGAGGATAGAAGGTAACGAATCCTCAAATCCCTACATGAAGTTCCCGCTAGTCAAAACAAAAGGATGGTGGCAGAAGGGCCTGACGATGCGATACCCTGCCGAGAACGGAAAGAGTGGACGCAAGGACCCGACGATGTGGTACCTTGCTGAGAAATAGAAACGATTGATGACTACACCCAACGGAGTGGTTCCATGTCGGGGAAATGAATTAAGGAACGGGGAGGCCCAATGGTGTGGCACCGAGATCCTAGTAAAAACAATTGTTAACTCAATGGCCTAAAAACGTATAAATTGCACCTAGAGTATTTACGTAGGAAAATGCATTTTTAGTACTTTTAACATTAGAAACTTTTATTTATGCATTTGCACATAAAATAATATTTTGGCATTTAAAATATTAGAAATGGTTATTTATGCATTTGCACATGAAAGAATATTTTTTAGTATTTAAAAATATTTATTTAGGAGCAAAATGGAATCCTAGGCATGGACACCTAGTCAACTCCACCTACACTTCCAATCTAGGAGTTAAGTGAAATATCTTGGGGACAAACATGAGCAAACTTATGAATGTTGGTGCATCTCCTAGAGAAAGTGATACATGGATGGGTGAGTATTATTAAATCAGAAATTTAATAAAATATATATTTATGCATTAAGCGACATGTGTCGCATGGAATTTTCATTTAAAAGGAATGCATTTGGAATGGGTAAGGCACCCATATCCTGGATGGCTATCGTAACTTTGGATTAGTTTATGACTTGTTGCTATTGAGGGATTGGCTAGAAATTTTGGTGGGGGGGAATCCCAAGATGAGTTTCTTGATTATTGTGTGAGAGCTCTACGACCCAAAGCTTGGGGGAGGCCATGCGACTGAAACCATGAGCCTATGGTTGGGTGGGGAAGCTAACGGTTGCTTCGCCTATGGTTAAATGAGCTTTGCTGAAGGGATCCTACAGAAGATGTGGAGAAAATGATCAGGGATAGGGTCACTAATATGGAACAAGGGATGGATGTAATGGGATTCCAGATTCCTCAATTGTTACGATGCAATATGGGTGTCCCCTTTCTTGGTCCATCTAATATCCTTTTGTGATTGATGGAGATAGTTGAAAATGGTTACTAATTTGTTTAAAGAGTTACAACTAAGCCCCAAACTGTCTAAAACTACAATAAATTATAGAATTTTCAATTTTCTATATTTTTTCATGATTTTTGAGGCCCATGTTCCTTTCTCAATAGAAAATTGTGTGACACGTGTCTTGCTAATTTAGAAATAACTTATGATCACATTTGTGGTTCCATATGATAGAGAATAATAACCCTCTCTATAGCTTCATTATCCTACCTAGGGACCTACGATATGATATCATGAGTCTACTAGGCCAAATCCCATTCAATTTGGCCCTATGATTCAACCAAGAGATTCCTACCACGCTCTAGGGTCCTAAAACATCATTATCTCCCCTTTTTAGAAATATTGAAGTCTATTTTTGCATATGAGGAAAAATTCCTTCAACTAGGATCCCTACGCAAAAAAGTATTGATATATTCTTGTATAGTGAGTATACCCTCTCCTCTTGAGACAATCCAATGAGAAAGTAAATATCATCCATAGTTATTTCTAGTATCTAACCTTTGATCACAAAGGCACCTTGGCGAGGGTCCCATTATCAAATGAGTACGTGCAATAAATTCTTTTGAGCCCTCATATAGGGCACTCATAAAAATTTGAGCAAACCACACTAATGGAGAGCATTTAATGTCAATGGATCTCCAAGGGCCTCTCTATCCATATCCCTGTGCTCCTTTTCACATGAAATGAATGCCATCCTACCGAAAAAAACCAATATTCGTGTCAAAACACAAATTTGTTAAACTATTGGCTTGCCCCACGTGCTTCTTACACCATATAGGTGCGAGTACACATGCTCTAGGAATTGTACAGGTGAAATTTTTAGGCCCACTCGTGACCCATAAGCTATAGAAGTGCATGGGCATAGTTGTTGTAATACCCCATTTTCCCTTGATGCAAATACTGTGTATATGCAGTGTGTGTTTAATTTCCCTAGTGTAGAGCTCGAGGCCAAGGCCCCACTAGTGGATATTTAAGGTTATTTGCTTAGGAAAAATATTGTACAGTTCGATTATTAATGGGCTGCTAAGCCATGAAGGAATGTAAATGATGTAATTATTATTAATGAATAAAATGACCAAGAAGTTGGATAAGGAGGAAACTAATAAGAAGGGGCCATGTGTATCCACTAGGGAGAGGTGAGGGGGTTATGGGATTGGTTTCCCATGTTGCCACATGTCTGACTGTGAACCCGTTTGAACTCCCTACTGACATTAATGTAATTGTAGAGAGTGGTTGGGAACCCTGCTGTTGAAGCCGATGGAGTATGGAGAATGTTTGCGATTTCATATGGTAGGGCATGGCTCTGGTTGCTTGTCTCGAAAGACACCCAGTCACTTGGAAATTCCTAGAACTCATTTGAATACCCATTTTGGTGGAAACATCATTCATTCATTCACATTCCTCATAGATGCATTGGCACATTGTCTCTCCAGGAACCATCAAACCTCATAGAGAATTCACCTATGCACTTCCTGTATATGCTGGAACCAGTCCAGGGAAGAACCAGTCATAAACTGTGCTTCCAATGTGGTAGAAATGCCTGAGAATTGATAATCGTAGAAACCGTGTGTGTAAACTTGGTCTACCGATGACAGAGTGGTATTGGCGAAATGAGAATGACAGAGTGGTTGTGAGAAAACCCCAAGTCTGGATATGAATCAGAGGATTGAACTATGAAACAAGGATGGGTTGCTTGATAAACCCGGTGAAGGCGCTAGTCTCAAAGATCTAGTGACTGGACGTTTCTATGCCCATTCTGGAATAGCCCTAGAAGGGAAATATTGTGAGAGATTGTGTAGCAGAGAAAACAATCTTCCTTGTGTTGGATGTGGTAGGTATTGTGGGTACCAGGTCGGCTGAGAGCGAAAGGACCTTTCTATGCCCATCCTCGAATAGCACTGGAAGGGAAGATGCCTTGAGGGACTGTGTAACAGTGAAGTAGGTCTTCCTTGTGTTGGATGTGGTAGGTATTGTGGGTTCTAGGTCAACTGAGTGCTGAGATGCTTGCAACTTTGTGGTTGAGCTCACTAGCTTAGCAATGTCCTCATTGTTGTACGTGAATGCTTGATAAACCATTATAGGTTGGCTTAGCATGGGTAGGTGATCTGAAATGATTGATAAACCCAACTACATACCGATTTAGTATGAGAATGCAACCTTGACTACAAGAGAACCTGTTATCCCTCCTTAGCGGATACACTGCCCAGCTCAGGGGTGATCTTTCAGCTGAAATAGTATAGGCTAGACAGAGATCTAAGGTTGGGTGGAACGTTGATCTCACTTAGCTAGTTGCTTCAAGATTGAAAGATAAGTATTTCTTGTTATGTCAAATGATGTTGTTTCATTGTGGGAAATGATTGCTTAGGTTTAATTGTGGAAGTATGAATGCTTGTTGCATGAGTGTAATGCATTGTGAATCTTACATATGATAGATGTGGTGATTAGATCTGTTTAATAAAGCTTGCATGTTATAATAAATGATGGTGTTTTCATTGTTTATAAGATGAATGTTTATGTATAACTAACCCTGTGAAGGGGTTGTATACTTACACCTGATCCCTTGGAAGGAAGGGAATCCTGGAAGTGGTTCCAGAAGCCCCAGTGGGTCAGATGGAAAGGAAGATCTTGGTAGGTAGAAGGTTGGAAGTGTCTAAGTGGAGATATAGACAGAACTTTGGAGAAGAAAATGGGAAGGATAGATACCTCACATGATTAGGGGACTCTACCATTGGATAGAGCTCTCCAAGAGATTTCCAATGGTACCAACCTTTCCCTGTTTGGATGATGGAGGAAGGAGTTATGCCCCTTAGAAGATTTGATGAAGTTTCCCTTGCAAAAGCAGGGTTCCCCTTGCACGGTTCCGCAGTTGCGGGTTGCGGGATCGCCAAGCTCAAATTACGTGTTTTGGGATTCTGCAATTCCACATCCGTAATTACGGGCTGCGGATTGCAGGACCCACAGTTGTGGGTTGCAGGTTGCGAGAACGACCTCCTGCGATGGTTGGAAATCCCTATTTCTGCATCTGCAATTGCGGGTTGCGGGATGCGGATTGCAGGACCCACGGTTGCGGGAGCGACCTCTTGCAACAGTTGGAACTCCGCATTTCCACATCTGCAATTGCGGGTTGTGGGTTGCGGGATGTGGATTGTGGGGTCCATTATTGCAGGTTGCGGGTAGCTGGTTCGCAACTGTAGGTTGTGGATTGCAGATCTGAACCCATCTGACTGTGTGTATGGGCATTCAGTCGGTGTTGTTGCCAGGCGGTTTGGAGATGGAATATCGCAGCATTGTCGATGTTGCGACAAGCAGAAGGTACCGCAGAAGATGGAAGGACAAGCGCCTGTGACAAGTATTTTTGGGTACTTTTGAGTCAGTTAGACCGCAGTATGCAAGTTGTTGGGGTCATTGGACCATGACAGATGTATTTTGGGTCATTTGGACTAGGTCCTATGTATTTTGGGTAATTTAGACCGCATTGTGTGGATTTTGAGTAAATTTTTTAGAAATGCCGGTTAGAAAGTAGTTAGAATGTGGACAAGCAATGTAAGGCGGAAGCCTATATATAGACATAAGTTGTAAGTGTTGGATATACAAGGAAAGAGAAGTTAGGTCATGCATCTTTGTATGGATCAGGGGATGTCGAATGTGTGCATCTTTTGAGTTTGTATCTAAGATCAAGAGATATTGGTGAGATCTGCATTTTGTGGAGTTAATATGATACGACAGAACTGATTTGTGGAACTCTTGGGTCTTGTCTGTTCTTATGTGATAATGCATGTTGCAATATGGGTATATGAATGATGTGATGTTTTCTTATTGCAATCAATGTTTTAATGTTATATCTGCTAATTGTTCTATCAAATGATGCAATCTGTTGAGTGATTAAGGTTCAAATGTTTAAGTCGGAATGTCTAGATCTGATTTTGAATGTTGCAATAAGTTGAATGCCTGATGCACCATATCTTCCTACTTTTGGTGGAAACCTGGTTCCATCAACACTCCCTTGTGTGCCTCGTGTGAGACCTCATCTGCTCTGCATCTGTTGCTGGATGGGGTAAAACCCGTCTGGGCCGGTGCTTAGGGAGTCAGCAGTAGTTTGTGTGTCAATAGTGCCGGGAACTCCTATTGACTGGGTTTGTGTCAACAGGTGTTTTGGAGAAAAAAACACCGGTGTAAGGTGACGGGAGGATATGTCGCATTCAACGAAACTAGAAATTGAGGATTGGTTTGACTAGAAGTTGCAGGAGTTTGCTAAAAAGGAAAACCAGAACTCTCGGTGGACAGTGGAACAGTGGTTAGGAAGGTACATTCACAACGGTCCACTCGAATACTTCTTCTATGAATTTTCAGTCTTGTTGTTCGAGTGGTTGGAAAAATTGACCTTTTAGAAGAAGAATTTTGAAGGAGGTGACTCGACATCTTGGACTCCATAGCTGATCCAAGAAATCTAAGAAGTTGACAATAAGGTATCGCAGGGCTCTCGAAGTTTGGCTTGACAGCATGCTAGAAGGCTATATCACTGAGTTCATGATTGATACAAGGAAATCCTATAGTGAAGTCGAAAGACACTTCTTTTCTGGACTGCGAGGTAGATTTCTGTTATCGCTGTAGTTATCAATCAATATGCTTGTTGGCGAGAAGGGCATATTGAATATGCACCTTGATCTGTAAACACCCTGGTGGGTGGGGGCTGTGGGGATTAGAGCAAAAAGGGGTGCGGTGAATGGAGTGATATGGGGTAGATGGCTGGAAGTTGTGACAAGACTGTGAAAGAAGCCGAGGAAGAGAGTGGTCTTACGAGGGGAGGAGCAAGGTTTCGACAGGAAAAGAGGCAGAGGAAAGGAGGAGGTCATGCTGCGATCGAAATGCAAGGCCACGAAGGAAGACCACATGGGATGAAGCGACCTCACAGTGCTGACAAAGACAAACAGGCTACGCCCACGATAGAAGTAGGACCACACCCCAGCAGTAGTGTTCCCACACCTCCGCTCACTATCGCACAACCAGTAAGAAATACCGCATCAACATGACCATGCTCTTCGTGTCAACAACAGTTACTTACTAGTGGATCAAAAACTATAGGAAGGAATCCCACGATGGCGGGTGAAGATGTAAAGATGCTGGTGTTCCAAGGAAGTGGAAAAGACAATCCAGAACAGTATTGGTTCTATGTGAAGCTGTATGGATTTTCAAGCAGATTACTGATGATAATGCTAAGAAAGGACAATTGGAAACAACTCTCAGAGGTCACGCATTAGACTGGTTTATGCAGCTTACCCAAGTTCCCACTGGCGCCCCTGAAAAGACGCTGGAGGAGATCAGAAAAGGATTGATTGCAGAATTCAGAAAGCCTAAATCAGAGGCATAGTACATTATAGAATTAAAAGAAATTAAGCAATATCCCAATGAAACAGTGTGGGACTTTGATCAGTGGTTTAAAGCGTTGATGGAACGGGATAGCTTCGACATGAGTGAGGTCCAACACAAAGAGTGGTTAGCTGCTACATCACATTCGGTTACCATTGATGCAACATAACATTACAACCCCAACTGAAGCCCTGGAAATCGTGATGCGGTTAGAAGTTTTGCCGATTGGCAAGAATGCAACTGGTATGTCATAGCTTCAAACGCAACTGGCCAACCTCACAATACAATTGCAGGACTTGAAGAAGGACAAGGAACACTATGTGGAGGCTTGGTGTACACACTGGCGGGAGAAAGGGAATACTAAGGATAACTGCCCATACTTTTGCAACTATTTGGTATCAGGCGCACCGAACCCATTAAGTGGCATAGGTATTTCGTGGTGTCATATCTTTCGGGTATATGGACACCGGCATGAGGAATGTTAGTACATGCAGAAAATGGTAACACAACCGATGAACTTGTATTGCACTTTCTATAAATTTATGGGACATGATGATAAGGACTGCTGTGCATATGGCTTGCTTCAGGAGAGAACGCATGATGCTTATTATGTGAAGGATGTTGCACCACAACCAGCAATGGCCCAGCTGCCACCGCAGCCACAGATGCAGTTCGCACCTCACCCACAGCAGCAGTTTGCTCAGCAACCGCAGTATATTCAACAGTTGCAGTATGCTCAGGGAGGACAGCAACAGTTCAACCAACAAGGGGTTTCCATAGTGTATTTCAGGGAGGACGCAGTGGAGGTTTTAGAGGTCGCGAAGGAGGACAAGGTCGCGGCCCATTTCAATTTTTTAACTGTGGAACATTGGGGCATTATAAGAGGGATTGTCCACTACTACCACCACAGTGTCCGTACTACTTTGCTGATTACACCATTGCCAATTTTCCATAGCTAATTGTGCAATGGCAGGCCATAAATATACCGTAGATCCAAAACCAGAGGCAGAACCAGGCATCGAATCAAAATCAATTGTAGAACCAGAATCAGTGACCGCCACCTCAGAATGTGAATCAACCTATGAGCCAGCAACCAAACTAGAATCAAGGTTCGACTGTTAAGACGATTGTTGCAGAACCGAGGGCACAAGATGTTGATGTCACCGTTATCACTCGAGGAGGTGCAGTGACAGGTTCAGATAGTTCAAAACCCATGATATGACTGGATAATATGAAGAAAGCACAGTTTGATATTGATGATGAGCGCAACACATTTTTTCAAGCATGTAATGCGATGGAAAAAGATCACGGTAAGTCAATTGTTTACGATATGCCCCCAGTTTTTTACTTGAATTTGGATGCAGGCCCATCAAGTCAGCATGGTGCCTTACAACGCTTCTTGGAAAGTTTCCTATTGTTATCTAGAGACCTTGAAGCGTTGGCCGAAATTGAAAATTGGTTGCGGTGACCAACTCATGGACGGACAGAATTTGTAGTAAATTCTTTGCAAAAGAAAAAGACTGGTAACGAAATGCGCATGAACATTCAGATCGGGGACTATGAAGTCGACTCGGTTATTTTGGATCTCGGAACTGATGTCAACATTTTGACCAAACAAGCATGGCAAAAGATGGGGATCCCATAGTTGAGCTGGTCCCCAGTGCAGTTGTGATTGCCTAATCAAGCCACGGTAACACCAATTGGGCGTGTTCCACGCCTTGCTATGGATATCGAAGGCATGATGATAGTTGCTGACTTCGACGTTATTGAGGTCGTCGAATGTGGGAAGTCTTACCCTGCATTGCTGGGAAATGGGTGGGCCAATGACGTTGGCACAATTATTGACTTTAAGAGACGTATGATGACCTTCGAAAACTGGGATTTTCGTGTCATCGAGCCGTTGGATCCGGCAGAAGGACGACGCTACCTCAAACCAGTGAAGGATGAAGTAGTCCGCGGTTGGGATCATGCCTACAACATTTTAGAGGACTACATTCACCCTACTGAGGAAGGTGAACTTGGTTGGTGCAGCTCCAGCTCTGCGACTTCTAATTTTGAATATGCTTTAGAGAATTGGCAGAACCGCATGCACGAGGTATCGCTTAGAAAATGTGGGTTGGTCCAACAGTCGTTGTACCGTGTTGCGACTGAGGTGGTTGAGTTGCCAATCTATGAAGGACTCCCAGGGTTGTCTGACTTTTTGGAGATCTTTGAAGAAAGGGTGCCAGAACCTCAGTGGTTGCTGGCATTAGACAAAGCGTTGAAGGCTTTTCCAGCACGTTGGTGGCTGACCCATAAACCGTACATCACTGGATGGTCACAGTGTCGGAGGTTGATGTTTGTTCACTTCGGAGACACAAAGGTATATCACACTGGAAATTATGATGGAAGGAATAGTCCTGGTGGTCATCTACTGGAATGTCAGGCTTTATGGGCATTGGGACCAAAAGATGAATGGGTCCATGCCTTCATTCATACTTTAAATGACATGCCGCGATCTTGGTACACCATGGTCAAGTTGTGTGGGGGGATTACTACCTAGATGGAATTGACAGTCCGCTTCACTCAGAATTTTAGCTTCACGGATGACAATTCAGACGTCAACAATGCACTGCAGATCATCCACGATGTAGTTTTGAAGGTTGTCACAGTCGCTTACCCGGTGGATCCCCACATACAGTGTCCAATGCATTCCTTAATGGAGTGTTACAATGTCACTGGTGGACCGATAGATGATGATGATGCATAGAATGTTAATATCCCAGAGATAGAAGGTAGTCGGGGTATTGCAGCACCTAGTGTATTCGTTGATGCGGTCAATCAGCAGTTGAAGCTCTAAAAGGTGAACATTGGGTCAAAGGCGAACCCAAAATTTGCAAATGTTGGGGATTATTGGGATGAGGATTTGATCGCCAAAATCACAGAGTTGCTGCATGAGTTCCAGGATTTATTTCCTATGAAGTTTATAGAAATGAAGGGAATCTTAGGTGACTTAGGGGAGATGAAGATCCCATTGAAACCAGATGTGAAGCCGTTCAGACAGCTGCCCTACTGCTTGAATCCATGGCACAAGGAGTACGTCAAGGCAGAGATTGACAGGATGTTGGATGATGGCATCATTGAACGAGTTGAAGAGTCAGAATGGATCAGTCCTATGGTAGTCTAGGAGAAGAAGACAGGGGAGGTGCGCATATGTGTCGACTTAAGGAAACTAAATGATGAGTTCCTACATGATCCATTTCCAACGCCTTTTACAAATGAAGTGCTTGAAGGCGTGGGCGGTCAAGAGATGTACTCTTTTAGGGATGGATTTTTGGGCTATTGCTAGATTAAGATTGCGAAAGAGGATCGCCATAAGACTACATTCGTCACTGAATGGGGATGCTTTCAGTACACTGTGATGCTGTTTGGAATTAAAAATGTGCGTAGTCTTCTCCCGTGTCGTTATGGCTGCCTTTTGGGATTTCATTCAGAAGTTTCTGCAGGTCTACATGGATGATTGGACAGTGTACGGTCTGGTCAAAGATCATTTGGCGAACCTGCGACTGATGCTAGAGTGGTGTCGACAACATCAGATATCACTGCATTTGAAAAAGTGTATCTTTTGTGCACCATTTGGGATATTGTTGGGCCACATTGTGTGCAAAGAGGGTCTGTTGGTGGATCCAGCAAAGATTGCGCTGATTTTGAGTTTGCCACCACCTAGCAATGTGAAGCAGCTTAGGGTGACGTTGGGGCATATGGGGTATTCTCGCAAGTTCATTAGGGGTTATGCAGCGATTATCACCCCTATTGAAAAGTTACTAAAGAAAGATGCAGTCTTTCAATGGAGTCCTGAATGTCAAGATAGTTTTGAGATGCTGAAGGCTAAGATGGCTTCGACGCTAATATTGGTATTTCCGGACTGGAGTAAGGAATTCCATGTCCATGTCGATGCATCATTGATCGCACTAGATGTGGTGCTAGCGCAACCAAGATAGGGGTATATCTATAACCCTATCGCTTTTGAAAGTTAGAAGTTGTCATCCGCAGAGAGGAATTACACTACTACCGAGAGGGAAGGTCTGGTGATGTTGTATGCATTGCAGAAGTTTTGGCATTACCTCTTGGGTGGCCATTTTAAAATGTTCACAGATCATTCCGCGTTGAAATATCTGGTGAATAAGCCTGTGTTGGGGGGGAAGATATGCCGATGGCTACTTCTTTTCCAGAAGTTTGATTTTGAAGTCATCGTGAAGCTAGGTTGCTTTAACGCTGGGCCAGATCATTTGTCGAGGATTGAGACTGGTGAGGAACGGACAAATATTGAAGATGGGTTTCCAGATGGCTAGTTCTTCCGAGTGGAGATGGTTTATGGCTATTACGAGGAGATAATTCAGTTCTTGACGACAGGAGTCACACCAGAAGGGCTCACTACAGCTCAGAAGAAGTAGCTGGTGGTCAAGGCTACATATTTCTAGTTAATCGTGGGGCAGCTATACAAACTAGGACCTGATGAGATTTTGCGGCGATGTGTCCTCCCGCATGAACAGAGGTAGATACTGAAGGAGGCACATGGCGGTGTCACTGGAGGGAACTATGGAGGCCGTGCAACCGCAAAGAAGGTGCTTCGTGTAGGACTTTAGTGGCCTACCTTGCACAATCATGCGATTGATTATGCCCAGACTTGTGATGTTTCTCAACGTACAGGTAAACCATCAAGGAGGGACGAGATGCCACTGGTACGGCAGATGATGTTGCAGCTATTTGACAAATAGGCTGTGGATTTTGTGGGTCCTGTCAACCCACCTGGGAAACACACCGGAGCATGCTATATCATTACCACAACAGAGTATTTGACGAGGTGTGCGAAGGCCGCACCTGTCGTAGATTGTACCGCTGCAACTACAGCATGGTTCATGTTCGACCACATTGTTACTAGGTTTGGTTGTCCGAAGATACTGATGAGTGATTAAGGGATCCACTTTATAAATTGCACGATGCAGGTGTTGACAGAAGAGCTCCATATACAGCACAAGAAGAGTACACCGTATCATCTGCAGGCCAATGGAATAGTGGAGGCATTCAACAAAGTTCTGGAGCATGCACTCACTAAGGTATGTAACACAAATCGCAATGATTGGGATTTGAAGATCCCAATAGTTATGTGCGCATATCGCATTACCTGCAAGAGGCTGATGGGACAGACACCATTCAAGTTCGTGTACGGATAGGAGGCGGTTATGCCCATGGAATACATTGTGCCCAGTCTATGTATCACAGCAGCAACAGGTATGAATGATGATGCTGCGATGGCCGAGTGCATGATGCAGTTAGTACAGCTTGAGGAAGATTGCTTTATTGCAAGATTTCATCAGCATGTGGAGAAAGATCGCCAGAAGGCTTGGCATGATCGCCATATTAAAAATAAACTGTTGCAGCAGGGTGACTTGGTGCTGTTATATGACAACAAGTTTGTGAAGCATCTAGGGAAGTTGCAGATGCATTGGCTAGGTGCCTATCATGTTAGTTCAATAACTTCAGGTGGCGTGGTACAGTTGCAGCAGTTAGATGGACTCATGCTACCAAAGTTGATTAATGGTAGCCGGTTGAATCCCTACAGGACGGGCGAGGAACCTCGCGATGCTTGAAGGCATTGTGGAAAAAAAATTTAAAAAAATGCAGGATGATTGGTAGCAGGATGGCGCAGTATCGGGCATAGGTCGCGCTAGTAGAAGTAGAAGTATCGCGGTTCGGAGGTCGAGATGCGAAAGTTGGCAAGCCATGACCAGGTCAAATCAGTAATAAATGCTGAAAAGTTCAGATAGTTAATTAATGATGCTCGTTGGAATGATGAGCATTAATGGCGGATCCGACCAATCGGATGACAGGATCGACAATGGATTTGGGTCATTAATACATAATTTCGGCTGAGTTAATGCGGGATTTAGTGATGATTATGAAGGATCGGGGTGGATGCTATAAGAATGGGTCGAAGTTGGTCGGAAGGAACCACGAGAATTCAGTTGTTAAGTGTGCAAGATTATGCAGTGTTATCGGGTGTTGTTTTTTCCTAGTGAGTTTGCGGGTCGGGCAAGGTGCCATTGCCGAGTGTTGTGCAAGGTCTGTCAATTGCGCCAGTTGGTGTTTGTGAGAGTTGTGTGAGGTATGCCAGGAGAGCTAGAAACAATTGATATTAGCAGTGAAGTAGAGTCTCCCTTTGTCCCGGTTGTCGTTGAGGAAGAGGTCGATTTTGTGAGAGATATCAATCTTGAGGCAGAAGTTGCAAACATGTTGGTTAGTGCATCCGTTGTCACAAAGAAGTATCGGGGGATCCAACATTTGGAGTCCTCGTAGAGTAAGCGGCAGCTTCAGTCCTCCACTGTTGTGGCGGGGGAAGCTCAAGGGGAAGCAGGGCCATCCAGCTACCGAATTGATGAGTCCGCCGCATGGGCAGGACTCTTGGCCATTGATATCCCAGGGTATGTCTCCCCCAGTCGGCCTGGGGTGCATCCCCAGAATGTGCAGAGGAATCAGAAGTATACATTGCAGATGCTTGCATTACTGGTAGGAATGGAGTGCTCTGTTGATGTTGTGTTGGCACTGAAGCGTCTAAAATATGATGACCATGATATGGTGGCATACAAGGAGATTATATCGGACCCTTATGAGCCAGAGTCACAATTAAGCATTAAGCCAGTTCCGCGTGATTGGGTGTAGGGGTTGAACCAGGCAGGCTTGTTAGGCCTTATCAATATGCCACATTTCAGGAAACTATCAGAGGTCAATGCATGTGTGAAGCAGCTTCTGGCCTCCTTTCACGGAGGTATGTTGTGGCTGGACAAAGAAATTCCTGTCATGGTGCACTTGATCACATAGATTACTGAGTTTCCCAAGGATGGGGTAGACCCGTCGCAGTATTTCTGAGGAAAGGAGAACGACAAAAAGTTGGGCATGCAGTTGGTCAAGAGCTATGCCTTGGAGAAGGATGGCCATGGTTACCACACCAGCACCATCAATGATAAGGCAGTGCTCACTGGCACCAAGATACTTTCATGCAAAGTGGTGAGGGGTGGTCAACCCAATGAGTGTAATTCAGGAATTGTACTGTGTGCGGAGTAGTGTGCAGCCAGGGTGCAGATGAACTGGTTGCTGTTTCTCCTGAACCAGTTGATGGAGGATGCCATGGTGGTTAAAGTAGGTAAGGGCTCATTTACATATAGCTGGATTCTGCTATTGATTATATTCATGGCCTTGAAGGAGCCTGACACGTACCGGGGTATGGAGGTTGACGCCACGAAAGAGCGTCGCAGTGCGTGCTATCAAAACCTGTTGTTTGTATGAGAACCCGAGTGGACTCGAGAATGTGTGTTGCTATTTTGGTTATATTGGGAGATGCTCTGTGTGTCTGTGACAAAGGTGCCTCGATTGTCTGAAGAAACTGCCGCACAGTTTAAGCCGGTCATGGTGTTTGCAATTAGATCTCATGCAATTTATGTACTAGCCCGCTGTGAGCCAGATAGGAAATGGTTGTTGACACCATATAAGGTGACGACAGAAGAGTTGGAGGCTATCGTGAATGATTTTCTAGAGGAATGGCGCGAACCCATGGGGTTGGTAGAGATTGAGACTGGAGACCCAGCGAAAGGCCCAGACGATCAACTATCAGTAGACGAACAACAGAGTCATCATGACTCAGATCAAGAATCCGCCAAGACACCGACACACGATACGATAGACCACGATCTGGAAGAGGGCAGGACAAAGATGTGTCATGAATATGGTACCATCAGCGGGGCTTCTCCAATCATAGAGAGTCAGTTGCGTCACCTCATCACTGTGGTCACCAATGTGAAGAATACGGCTGCTCGGGCGATGACCACGACATCAAATCAGGGTTTCCATGAGGTTAGTGCAGGCCTTGATTCCCTGTGTGACATTGTGTCCAGGAAGGCACCAAAAGAAGCATCGGTGCAGCTAGTTAGCACAATCAGCATTGAGCCACGGGTCCGGAATGTGGAGATTCCCTCGACTGCGATTGTGACCGATGATGAGGCTTTGAAAGCCTTGCTGCAGAAGTTGAAGACAGTGACCATAAATGTCAACGTATTTCCAACACAAGGGTTGAAAACTCTGCAGATGGTTGCTAGCCAGGAAATGGTGGATAGAATGCATGAGATTAGTGGTAAGTATTTGCGGTTGCAGAAGAGCGAGGCAGCCATGAAGGAAGCAATCGCAGAGCTAACAGAAAGGGATGCTATAGCATGAAAGGATGTGGATGAGCTAGAAGAGGACATCAAGAAGGAATGAGCTGAGAAGGCTCGAGTGATCGAAGTCCTGAAAAAAGAACAGGATCACCTCATTGCAGAGAAGGCCCATATGTGGGATGAAAGTGTGCAGGTGGATATGGTCATTAATGAGGCTTGTCAACATATGTCGGAGCGCACTACAGAATTGGATGTCCTTCAACGTGTGCAGGGACTAGGTGTTGGAATTGTCCAGTTGCGGCATGACAATCAAGAGTTGAAAGCTCTGGTATATCATGGGACGCCTCAAGTAGAAGTGAATGACCGCAAACAGGCTATTGAGGAGATAGCAATGCGGATGGAGGAATTATAAACGACAGCAACAAAACTCACAGTTGAGACCGTGCAGTTTTGGGGCTGAATTGTTCAGGATGAGCAGGTTGAATAATTTACCAAGATTCGGCAGGAAGCAGAGGGGCAGTTGGCAACGCTAAATACGACGATGCATACAATTCCACCAATGGAGCAGGTCTCCAAGTCGGTGGCCTTAAAAGAATTGCAACAACACGTCACCAAGGTTGATGAGCGATAGAAGAAGCGTTCTGCACTGCTAGAGCAGTTCCAGGACGTTGGTGGCTAGTTCGTGACAAAAGCTGGCGAAGTCCTCCAGGCAGTGTAGGAACATCATCAACTAATGGAAGCAAAGCTCATTGAGCACCCATGTACCCAGGATGTGATCGATAGTAAGGGGGCGGCTACGGCAGCAAAGGAACAGATGACGACGGTCGAACCGCAGTACGAGGATTTCAGAGTCAAGACCACAGAGTACACCATGTCCAGTTGAGGTGGCTCAAGGGCGAGCCACAAGATTGTGTTGGGGTCCTGTTGGCAGGCGGTTTGGAGATGGAATATCGCAGCATCGTGGATGCTGCGACAGGCATAAGGTACTGCGGATGATAGAAGGATGAGCGCCCGCGACACGTATTTTTGGGTACTTTTGAGTCAGTTAGACTGCAGTATGCGGGTGTTTGGAGTCATTGGACCATGACAGATGTATTTTGGGTCATTTGGACTTGGTCATATGTATTTTGGGTCATTTAGACCGCATTATGCGGATTTTGAGTCAATTTTGTAGAAATGTCCGTTAGAAAGTAGTTAGAATGTGGACAAGCAATGTAAGGGGTAAGCCTATATATAGACATAAGTTGTGAGTGTTGGATATGCAAGGCAAGAGAAGTTAGGTCATGCATCTTTGTATGGATCAAGAGATGTCGAATGTGTGCATCTTTTGAGTTTGTATCTGAGATCAAGAGATATTGGTGAGATTTGCATTTTGTGGAGTTAATATGATACGACAGAGATGATTTGTGGAACTCTTGTGTCTTATCTGTTCTTATGTGATAATGCATGTTGCAATGTGGGTATATGAATGATGCAATGTTTTCTTATTGCAATCAATGTTTTAATGCTATATCTACTAATGGTTTTGTCAAATGATGCAATCTGTTGAGTGATTAAGGTTCAAATGTTTAAGTCGGAATGTCTAGATCTGATTTTGAATGTTGCAATAAGTTGAATGTCTGATGTGCCATATCTTCCTGCTTTCAGTGGAAACTTGGTTCCGTCAACACTCCCTTGTGTGCCTCATGTGAGACCTCATCTACTTTGTAGGTGTTGCTGGACGGGGTAAAACATGTCTGGGCCGGTGCTCAGGGAGTTCACGACGGTTTGGGTGTCGACAGTGCTGGGAACCCCTATCGACTGGGTTTGTGTCAACAATTGTTTTGGAGAAAAAAAATGGATCAATGTCAAATCCCCCCCCATCGACCCAATGCAAGGAAGGGATCATGACACTAAGATCCGGGCTTTTATAAAAACTTAGCCCATTTCAACATTCATGATTCATATAATTATAAACAATGACATTAGTAATAAAATGCATATGTGTGCATATGAAATTCAAATCAAATGTGCACAGCGGAATAAATATCATCCACACAACATTCACATGCATCCATCATAACATAACAAGAACAATCATCCATTAATTAAAACAGTGCAGAAGTAAATACACATAAGAGAATATACTTATCTCGCTGTAATGCTATCCCAAGAAACTAGCTATGTCGCTGCAACGTTCCACCCAACCATAGGTCTTTTCCCATCCTATATTCTTTCAGCACTTAGAGACCACCCCCGAGCTGGGCATGATATCTACAAGGAAAAAGGGACTCTCAAGCTCAGCATAACCCAAAGAAATGGATACCCATCTCATCCCCAACATTCTTTTACACATAGTAAACTAAAAAACTGGGCATGGATACACATTTCAACAAAGGGATTTACAGAATAGGGTCTATGGGTTTTCCCCAAATCGTTGCACACCCAAGATGGGTTGTAGGAAGAGGGAATCAACCCCAGGGAAGAAAACCGTTTTCTCCCACAGATGTATGAGCATTCAGTGGGCCATAACGATCTCTTTAAAACCCCAAATTTTTTCCCCTTCTTCCCCACTGTTAGCCACAACAAAAACACCCTTCCTAGCTAGGAAAATGAAGGAAAACACAGAAAATCCATGGAGGAAGACTTCCAAGTAGCTCCAAACTAGTGAGAGAACAAAATAGATGGGTGAATAATGGCTCGGGGGGCAATTTCGTGGCTCCTTTCTTTCCCAAGAAGCCAAACACAAATTTCTAGGAAGGGTGGCTTGCCCATACTCGAATTTGGATAGCCATACCTCTCCATTCCCCAAGGCATTAGCTACCTCAACCAACTCTTGGGACAAATGAATGATTGGTCACCAAAGTCAATATGGGTAGTTGAGGGTTCATGGGTTCTCTCATTGACACTGGGCTTGACTTTATTGGCTCAGGGGTTTGAATATTTCCCTCCCAATTCCTTGTAAACATCATGCCCCCATGTCTTGTTGCATTGCATAGCTAGTTGTGGGCATTTATATAAAAATGCATATTTACAATTCCCATGGCACACTAGAACATGAGTAGCATAATATCAAATACTTTCCTCTTCAAGGTCGAGCGTTCACTAATGGGGCCCTGGCTTTGAGCTCCACGCTAGGAATCATACATAATATGCATACAATATTTAGATTTTAGCCCAAAATATTATAAGGGTCAAAATGGGGACATTACAATCATGGTTTCCACTGGCCAAGGAGGTCAGCGGGGACGTGACAGACTGGTATTAGAGCTTCAGTTGTGACACTTGGAGCTGTTTGGGCCCGATCATGCCTGAATTGTTGATCCAGAGTTACACTAGGATGTGGTTTTAATGAACTTATTTGATTAATTGTTGTTCAAATGAATAAGCTCCAGGTTTGAATGGGTATGATAGAATTTATTTGCATGCTTGTAATGTCTAATAGAATGTATCTGATATACACAGAGATAGCAATAGTTGTAAGACGAATTGCATCATAGTGCAGTGCGCAAAATTGTGTAAGAATGGTTACAATTAACGATGTGCAGGACCCGTTTGGGCCAGAAGATGATGTGCTGGGTGAGAATGTGCAAGGAGCACATATAGAGGCCGAGTCTGATGGAAGAAGGGAGCAAGTGACGCCCCCAAACTTGACTGAGACTATCGTAAGATTTAATGAGAGAATGGTGAAAGTGCAAGAAGAGCAGCATCAACTCAACGCGGCCATTTTGTAGAGTCTTACAGACTTACAACAAAGGATAAATGGTGGTTCCAATCCGAGCCACGAGGGCCAAGAAGAAAGGAATGTAGAAAGTCAATCTAGGGGTTGTTCCATGAGAATAACTCTAATCTCTAGAAGGGGTTCTGCGGGAAGAAGGCACATGACACCTTCTCCTAAGTTTTCTTCTAGCAGGTCAGCCAATTCTAAGGGTTCTCAAGGGAGCCCAAGATGCACTTCTAGCAAGAGTAAGGGTAGAAAGAGGCACATAGATATTCCACAGGGTGAACTTAGGAAGGCAAGGCCTCCCACCTTTGATGGTGAAAGTAAATAAGGTCAAGAAGTAGAGGCATGGCTTCCTGGAATAAAGAAGTACTTTAGAATGCATGAGTATTCAGAGAATGAAAAGGCTAAGGTCGTTATCGACAACCTCAGTGGAAGAGCTTCTATTTGGTGGGATCACCTCATGCAAGTGAATGGAATCAGTGAAAGAAGAGTCAGTTGGGGTAGATTCCAAAGATACTTTAAGAAGAAGTACCTATCAGTTAGGTATTATGATAGAAAAACAAAAGAGTTCAATGAACTCAGACTAGGATGGAACATTATGGACGAGCATGTTCATAAGTTTCTGGAGTTGCTGAGGCACATGGACTACATCAAAGATGAAAGAGTAAAGATTCAATGCTTCCTTGGTAGTCTACCACAGAGCTACATAGTCTACCACAGAGCTACATAGATAGAATAGAGTTCATAAATACACTATGCTTGGATGAGGCTATCAGGATGGTGGAGCATTTCTATGAGCTGAATAAAGGTAAAGCATAGGCATAGCCACCATGGAAAGGTAAACCCAAGGGGAGGTTTGATCCGAAGAAAGGTGAATCCAAACCACCATTCAGAAATCATCCTAGGATATTTCCACAAGGATAGTAAGCAAGGAGAGAATTCAATCCAACTGTAGCAGTGGACATAACATCAATGGGGCCACTTCAATGTTGGGTTGTGGGGAAAACCATAGGCTTAGAGGTTGCCCAACTGTAAAGAAGAACCCCAGGATCTTGTACAATGTTAGAGGAGTAGCTACAATAGGGGATATGGCAAGAGCAACGCCTAGGATTTATGCAGCACTGGATGATCACCAAGTAGACCATCAATCAATAGTGGTGGATGTTGTAGGTAAGATTGTTGAGCAGCCTATTTCTGTTTTGATTGATCCAGGGTCTACTCATAGTTATGTATCTTCTAAGATAGTTGAAAGCTATTCTCTTGGTAAAGTAAAGCATGATAAGGCTTGGCTAGTTCACTTAGCCATTGGCACCAAGAGGAAGGTAAGTGAAGTAGTGAAGGAGTGTCCTATAGAATTGAATGGACTCCTCACACATGATGAACTAAATATCTTATCATTGGGATCATATGATGCCCTAATTGGCATGGACTGGTTGTAAAGGCATAGATCCAAGGTGGATTGTTATGAGAAAGCATTGGAATGCCTTGTTGATGAAGGCAAGCTGAGGTTAGTTAAAGGGATTCCAAAGCATGTTTCAGTAAGGCGGATTTTAGCTCTGCAATTAAGGAAGTTTTGTAAAAAGGGTTGCCAGTTATATGCTGTGCACATATTAGACTCAACAGAGGATAAAGGACCCAGGATAGAAAAATTCCAGATATTGCAAGAGTTTAAGGATGTGTTTCTAGATGAAGTTCTAGGATTTCCACCCAAGAGAGATATTGACTTCTCCATTAATCTTTTTCCAGGAGAAGCACCCATCTCCAAAGCTCCTTATAGAATGAGCACACTCGAGTAGGTAGAATTGAAGATGCAACTGCAAGAATTAATCGATAAGGAATATATTACACCGAGTGTATCCCCATGGGGTGCACCAATGTTGTTCGTTAAGAAGAAAGATGGCACATTGAGGCTGTGTATCAATTACAGACAACTCAATAAAGTGACAATTAAGAACAAGTATCCCTTGCCAAGGATTGATGATTTGTTCGATCAAATGAAGGAAGCTAGAGTCTTTTCCAAGATTAACTTGAGGTCTAGGTACCATTAGGTAAGGATTAAGGAAGAAGACATTCATAAGAAAGCCTTTAGAACTAGGTATGGTCATTATGAATTTACAGTAGTGCCATTTGGTCTTACCAATGCACCTGCTACATTCATGTGTCTTATGAACAGTGTCTTTAGTAAGTATTTGGATAGATTTGTGATTGTAGTCTTGGATGATATCCTTGTGTATTCAAAGAATGAAGAAGAACACAATGAACATTTGAGAATGGTATTGAAAGTACTTAGGGAGCACCAACTATATGCTAAGCTGAGTAAATGTAACTTCTATCAAGAGAAGGTGCAGTATTTGGGTCATATTATATCAGCAGAAGACATTGCAGTAGATCCAGAGAAGATTGAGGCCATTGTGGATTGGTCCACTCCAAGGAATGCAGCAGATGTTATATCTTTTATGGGCCTTGTTGGTTACTACAGAAGGTTCATTGAGGGCTTATCCAAGATAGCCCATCCAATTACTTCATTGTAGAGGAAGGACATAAAATTCACATGCCCTGAAAAATGTGAAAGAAGTTTCCAGCAATTGAAGAAGTTGCTTACTAGTGCACCTGTGTTGAAGATTGATGATCTGAGTACGGATTTTGTGGTATGCACTGATGCTTTCATTGAAGGACTCGGTGGAGTGCTAATGTAGGAAGGGTTTGTGATTTGTTATGAGTCGATGAAGCTGAAGGATCATGAAAGGAACTATGCCACCCATGAATTAGAGTTAGCAGCCATAGTTAATGCTCTCAAGCGATGGAGGCATTATCTCTTGGGAAGAAGATTTGAGCTCAGAACTGATCATATGAGTTTGAAATACTTGTTTGACCAGCAAAATCTAAATGTAAGGTAGACTAGATGGATGAAGTTCCTGTGTGAGTTTGATTTGTAAACTAAGCATGTCAAGGGTAAGGAGAATAAGCTTGTTGATGCACTCAGCAGGAGATTCCATATTGCAACAATGAGTAGGTGTGAATCATATTTGAAGGAAAGAATTTTAGAGGCTCAAGATAGTGATGAGGTCTACCTTAAGGTCAAAGAGAAATTGTAGCAGAATGTTATAGAGGAGAGGTATTCTAGATATCAACTAGGTGAGGATGATGTTCTCCTTTATCAGAATACCAGACTGTAAATTCCAAACAGTGCAGATCTGAAGAAGTTGGTGATGGACGAGATACATCAAAGACCATACTTAGGACACCTAGGATATTAGAAGACTATAACAATAGCAAGAAAGTAGTACTTTTTGCATGGCATGAAGAAGGACATAGCTGAGTACATTGTTAAATGTCAGAAGTGTCAATAGGTCAAGTCAGAGCACCAACATCTAGCAGGATTGTTGCATCCATTGCCCATCCCATAATGGAAGTGGGAAGTGATCTCTATGGATTTCATAACAGGATTGACTACGACAGTGAAGAAGCATGATTCAATCATGGTAATGGTGGATAAGCTATCAAAGGTAGCTCATTTAATTCCAGTCAAGTCCACCCACAACACTAATGACATTGCAGATATCTTCATGAGGGAGATATTTAGATTGCATGGATTGCCCAAGGCAATAGTTTCAGATCGTGACAAGAAGTTCACATCCAATTTTTGGAAAGGATTGTTCCAAGAGTTGGGAACTCAGTTGAAGTTTAGTACTACCTATCATCCTCAGACATATAGTCACACTGAGAGAGTGAATCAAATCCTTGAAGATATGTTAAGAATGTATGTGATGGAAAATCCATCCAAGTGGGAAGACTATTTACACTTGGTAGAATTTGCTTACAACAATGGGTATCAAGCATCATTGAAGATGAGTCCTTTTGAAGTGTTGTATGGTAGAGGATGCAAAACTCTAATGAGCTGGGACAGCCCAGTGAACAGAGTAGTGCTTGGACCAGAAATGATTGAGGAGATGGAGCAAGCAATCGTGAAGATCAAGCAAAATTTGAAGGAAACACAGGACATACATAAGAGTTATGCATATCTTAAAAGAGTGCATAAGGAATTTCAGATTGGGGATCATGTCTACTTGATTGTGAGACCCATGAAGAGTTCCATGAAATTGGGAAGCTGTACCAGGTTGGCACCAAGATATTGTGGGCCATTTGAAGTCCTTGATAGGATAGGACCAGTTGCATATAGAGTTGCCTTTCCTGCTAACATGAAAGCTCATAATGTTTTCCATGTATCTTTGCTTAAGAAATATGTACATGATCCTAATCATATCATTGATTGGCATGTGATACAGGTGGAACCAGAGGGAGAGTTCTAGGTGGAGCCTACATGCATCCTCGACAGGAAGGCTACCTTGCTCCGAAACCGGTCCATAGGGAAGGTAAATGTGCAGTGGAGGCACCTTAGTCCGGAAGAGGCCACGTGGGAGCTAGGGGATTCCATGAAAGAGGCATTCACATTTTTGTTCAGTTTTTAGAAAACCGAGGATGGTGTTATTTTAAGGGAGAGGGAGTTGTAATGCCCCATTTTTCCCTTGATGTATTTGGACTTGATGTAAATACTATGTATACGCAGTGTGTGTGTAATTTCCCTAGTGTGAAGCTCGAGGCCAAGGCCCCACTAGTGGATGTTTAAGGTTATTTGCTTAGCCAAAGTATTGTACAGTTTGATTATTCATGGGCTGCTAAGCCATGAAGGAATGTAAATGATGTAATTATTATTAATGAATAAAATGACCAAGAATCTGGCTAAGGAGGAAACTAATGAGAAGGGGCCATGTGTATTCACTAGGGAGAGGTGAGGGGGTTATGGGATTGGTTGCTCATGTTGCCACATGTCTAACTATGAACCCATTTGAACTCCCTGCTGACATTAATGAAATTGTAGAGAGTGGTTGAGAACCTTGCCGTTGAAGCCGATGGAGTATGGAGCATGCCTGCGATTTCGTATGGCAGGGTATGGCTCTGGTTGCTTGTCCCGAAATACACTCAATCACTTGGAAATTCCCAGAACCTGTTTGACTACACATTTTGGTGAAAACATTGTTCATTCATTCACATTCCTCATGGATACATTGGCACATTGGCTCTCCAGGAACCATCAACCCTCACAGAGAATTCTCCTAGGCACTTCCTGTATACGCCGAAACCAATCAAAGGAAGAACCGGTCATAAACCATGCTTCATGTGATGTAGAAATGCTTGAGAATTGATAGTCGTAGAATTTGTGTGTGTAAACTTGGTCTACCGGTGACAGAGTGTTATTCACGTAATGAGAATGACATAGTGGTTGTGAGAAAACCCCAAGTCTGGATACGAATCAGAGGATTGAACTGTTAAAGAAGGATGGGTTGCTTGATAAACCCGGTGAAGGAGCTAGTCTCAAAGATCTAGTGACTGGACCTTTCTATGCCCATTCTGGAATAGCACTAGAAGGGAAAGACCGTGAGATATTGTGTATTAGAGAAAAGGATCTTCCTTGTGTTGGATGTGGTAGGTATTGTGGGTTCCAGGTCGGCTGAGAGGGACTGGACCTTCCTATGCCCATCCTGGAATAACACTGGAAGGGAAGATTCCTTGAGGGACTGTGTAACATTGAATTAGGTCTTCCTTGTGTTGGATGTGGTAGGTATTGTAGGTTCCAGGTCAAATGAGTGCTGAGATTCCCACAAATCTATGGTTGAGCTCACTGGTTTAGCAATTCCCTCCTTGTTGTCCTTGAATGCTTAATAAACCACTATAGGTTGGATTAGCATGGGTAGGTGCTATGGAATGCTTGATAAATCCAACTACATACTGGTTTAGTATGATAATGGAGCCTTGAATACAAGAGAACCTCTTATCCCTCCTTAGTGGATACACTGCCCAGCTCGGGGGTGATCTCTCAGCTGAAATAGTATAGGCTGGACAGAGATCTAAGGTTGGGTGGAATATTGCTATCACTTAGCCAGTTGCTTCAAGATTGAAAGATAAGTATTTCTTGTTATGTCAAATTATGTTGTTTCATTATGGGAAATGATTGCTTAGGTTTAATTGTGGAAGTATGAATGCTTGTTGAATGAGTGTAATGCATTGTGAATCTTACATATGATAGATGTGGTGATTAGATCTGTTTAATACAGCTTGCATGTTATAATAAATGATGGTGTTTTTAGTGTTTATAAGATGAATGTTTATGTATAACTAACCCTGTGAAGGGGTTGTATAGTTACACCTGATCCCTGGGAAGGAAGGGAAGCCTAGAAGTGGTTCCAGAAACCCTAGTGGGTCAGATGGAAAGGAAGATCTTGGTAGGTAGAAGGTTAGAAGTGTCTAAGTGGAGATATAGACAGAACTGTGGAGAAGAAAATGGGAAGGATAGATACCTCACCTTATTAGGGGACTCTACCATTGGATAGATCTCTCCAAGAGCTTTCCAATGGTACCAACCTTTCCCCGTTTGGATGTTGGAGGAAGGAGTTATGCCCCTTAGAAGATTTGATGAAGTTGCCCTTGCAGAAGTAGGGTTCTGCATGCACGGTTCCGGAATTGCGGGTTGCAGGATCGCCAAGTTCAAATTACGTGTTTTGGGATTCTGCAATTCTGTATCCGTAATTGTGGGATGCAGGACCCACAGTTGCGGGTTGCAGGAATGACCTCCTGCGATGGTTGGAAATACGCATTTCCGCATCCGCAATTGCTTGTTGCGGGTTGCGGGACCCATGGTTGCGGGTTGCGGGAGCAACCACCTACAATGGTTGGATCTCCGCATTTCCACATTCACAATTGCGGGTTGCGGGATGCAGATTGCGGGGTCTATTGTTGCAGGTTGAGGGTTCACATTTGTGGGTTGTGGATTGTAGATATGAACCCATCTAACTATGTGTATGGGCATTCAGTTGGTGTTTTGGAGAAAAAAAAATGGATCATGCTCTCAACTGGCCAAGGAGATCAGCGGGGACGTGATAGTTGTCAAAGTAAAATAGACTTAAAAGTTAAAATTTTAGCAAAAGGAAAAAAAGAAAAGCATAAAAATGAAAGAGGATGGCATAGGAGTATACTTGGAGAAGTCATAATAAAAACATGTGACACGAGGACTGCACAATCCATTATTGA
Organism: Larix kaempferi; assembly: GCA_027924585.1. Taxonomy (NCBI): domain Eukaryota; kingdom Viridiplantae; phylum Streptophyta; class Pinopsida; order Pinales; family Pinaceae; genus Larix; species Larix kaempferi. The sequence continues at coordinate 8,663,602 of BSBM01000641.1, forward strand.
AAATTCTAAGACAAAAGGGCTCCAAAGAGGTAAAAAAAAGGTTAAAATGACTAAGTAGTTTCTTTTTTACTTGGTAATTATATGTTTAAAACAAAAAAAATCCCACTTCATATAATTTTTTTGTCCTATTCTTAAGTGTGTTTTGACCAATGCTAATGTCATCTCTTCAAGATTTAAGGCTAGTTTGATTGATTGGTTTTCCATCTAATTTTTTTTTTTCACAACTCGCATATAGGGTAGAATTCACTTCCACCATGCATACTTTGCATTGTCCTGCCATCACCACCACATCTTTGGATCCCAAAACAAGGAGTTACGACAATAGCCCTTATTCTTGTGAAATGTTGTAATATCTATGTTAGAGCTTACAAAGTCATGGGTTCCATAGTTTAGAACATTGAATGCATGTTGGTTTGTGCATGCCGAATTTTTTGTTAGGCTCAAGAGTCCCTTGCTAGCCTCATCATGTCTTTGAGTTGAATCCTTATGATCTCTTAGAAATGTTATTATATCTATTACTCTTGGGGAATCTCAATTTTTTTTCATTTTGTGTTATTGTATCTACATCCTATTGCTTGAACTTTCAATTTTGATCTTCATTTTACCTCTTACTACTTTCGATTCTAATTTTACCTCTTAATACTTATGAACTCTCCTGAGTCACTCTCTTTTTCTCATTATTGTAGTCACATCTTGCTACCCTTACCATAGAATACATGCTTCAAGAGCGTTCACATCGTGCACATACCTTTTTTGCATTTTATTTTTCATAGGTATGTTTTTTGTGCTTGGAATGTAGTTGCACGCCATGCAATGCTCATCTTCTCCAATGTACTATAGCATTATTTTATTCCTTTTTAGGCTTCATAATATGAAAAAGACAAAAAAATAAAACATTTAAAAAGGGAGAGGGGGGGGAATATATAAAATTTCTATTGTATGGTGGAAACAAGTCAAATAATCCACGAACAAAGCACCAATCTATAAGTTGGGTATTAATATGGTTTTAGGATTTGAACTGTGATCCCAAAGTATCTACTCCTCCAATTGGTTACTCTTCCAATTATATGGATAATTTTTCGATGTCTCCTACATCACATATTTACATCATTGGTCCCTTAAACACAAATGCTTCCCAATTCATGAGTGTTTCATGCTCAATTTTCAAGGATAGTCTAAATCATTGTCGTCCACTACTTATTTACCTTGACCTCACTTGTCGACCATTCCTTGATGACAAATTGTTCTCACCATGTGTTATTGAAACTAGTGTTTGGGCTCATGCTTGTGTGAAAGGTTCTCATTGACTTCTCACTGAAGGTTGTGTCCTATCGACAATGTCCCATCTTCTTTAAGGAAATAACCTAGATTCATAGCACCTTAGGCCTACTTTCATCGTTGGTAGAATACCTTGCGCTCAACAAATGATACTTCATCATTGGTCCCCGACTGAATGATTTCCCAAATATTTGACAACAAGACCTCTATTCACATTTTGGTATTCGTTTTGTACCTTGGATTCCATTTTCACCATTGGTGGAAGTCCTCTCCTCTGTAAATAGATTTCATTATCGGTTGTATCTTAGAGGGTATTTTTCATGCATTATTCACACTTGGTGCATGCAAGAGGCATACTCAGTGGTCCATTATGCAAAACTTTGTTCAAGTCCTTTTCCAAGTCAAATAAGTTCTTGATGTTTTCTCGTGTTGGTTGATGGAGGATTCCCTAATGCCTCCCTTCCAATGGATTTCTTCCCATTGAATTAAACCCATAATTTTCTTAGAGTGGGATCTAGAGTCTATATAGTACCTTGGGGCTTATAGTCATCAGTGGAAGTTTCATCACCATTAAGTAGTGGGAATACATCAATGTCTCATTCTTGATGCATTCTATAAGTGTTTGACTCCAATTCATCTATTCACACTTGATAGAATTTACTAGGTACCTCTGGGTCCATCATCATTGTCAGTGGGTCACTGATAATCAAATGGTGTTCTCCATATTCGACATCAGATCATCTATTAACATGGCTAGGATTCATACCTCTCTATGGTTTGAATGGAAGATGTTGGGCCAATTGTATTAGTCTCATATATCACTACTACTTGAGTCACGCAAGGTTGTACTACACATCATACATTGGTACTATTGGAGAAATAGTTGCACTAATTCCAGTCATAGTTTTTCTCCTGACATGTGTTGAGACATAGATCCCCGATGTATCTATTTTATGGCTATGATCTCCTAGTTGGAATGGATCCATTGTGTATCATTGTCGTGGCCACGATCCATCATCATATATACCACATGGATCCATTGTGTACTCCTTTGAAGGCCATGGTCTTACATATACTTTATGACATGGATCTGTGGTTTACTTAATTTAGCGGTCATGTTGTGTCACATTTTGAGCACAGGCATTCCCACATGAGGGAAGATGAATTTTGTACACCTTTGTCTCTGATTCAGGTACATTGTTTAAGTAATGATCGAGAACCTTATCCTTGATAACACCTCATCCCACTCCATTGCTTATTATAATGTATTTTGGCCATCAACTTCCCTTTTAACCTCACACCTTAGAGGGCATTTATTATAGTGCAAATTAGGCACTTCTCTATTTGTGATTACAATATCCCAACTATCCATGTTCTATCACAAAAAATAAATTCAAGGGCCCATAATTTGACTCCATATGATGGCTCACATCCCTAAATAAAGATCCCAGTTCATACGCTTTTGATTCCATGAGGTTGCAACCAAAAATGTGCTCACACATGCTTTCTGAACTAGTAAGGCACATGCCATGCAAATTTCTCTTCAGAAATGCGTGTGGGCCTGAAAAAATCATGCAAAAATATAAAAAAATGATAATTTATGGTAGTTTTAGGAAGTTTGGGGCCCGATTGTAACTCTCTAAACCAATTGGTAACCATCTAGACTATCTCCATCAGTCGTAAAAAACGATGAGATGGACCAAGGAATAGGACACCCATATTGCATCCTAACGTTGGAGGAATATTGCATCACATTACATACATATCTTGTTCCATATTGGTGACCCTAGTATCCCTAATCATTTTATCCCCTACTGGTTATATCACCATCTCAAGGTGATTTATCCCTTGCATACATTCATAAGATTGGATAGTGGGACCGTTGAAACCTAGTCTTTGGTTCGAAAGGTCGTGGATAGTGGAAGACATAACTGTATTGTATCATTTCATTGCTAATAGAGATTTGACATCTTTCCCTCCCAAAAATAAATTGTTCTATATTTGGTTGTTAATAATTGAAAGTTATTTATATTCATAAAAACATAGCTCAAAGTTATTTATATTATATGCATGCCTTTATGATAATTAGGTCTTTGTTTGTGGCCAAAATATTTTGAGGAAGGGTGTGGGGTTGCTGTTTTGTAGGTTGGAGATCATTACCAAAGAGCATATGGAAAAGGGCACGAGGAGTAGCAAGGATCAACTTTCATAAATAAGGTGCACATATTCTCTCTTATTCTATATTTATTTGCTTGTTTAAGCCTTGAAGTTTATTTTAATTTCCTTTAATTGAGTATTTTCAAGCCTATATAATTGGGTATTAGATCAGTCTCTACTCAACTTAGTATGCTAGTGACCTTTCCCTGTTCATATCACCAATTTTGGAACAACAACCACCCAATAATGTATGGTTGCAGATTCAATATCATGATTAATTGAAATCTTTCACTATATTTATTACAATGAGATTCTCCATGCATCCAAAATCCAAAATGAACAATTGTAAAAGTAAATTGTTCACCCAGAATTGAAAATGAAGTTGGTGCTCATTATCTTCATTTAGATATACTACTTCCATCTACATGTTTACTGGCCTTGTTAGTGCAATGAGTATTATGAATTTACACTAGTTCTGAATGTGGAATTTGTTTCTCTTTATATTGTGATGTCATTTGACATGTTCATACACTAGAAAGGTATTCTATAGGTGACATTTGTCATCTAAGTATGTGGAAGACTTATGAAATGTATATCATTTATCTAACTACTTATTCTATTGTTGTTTCTATTGCCAAGCTGGTCTATAATGTTGAACATTCCAATTCCACAACATGTTTTCTCACTAACACGATGTCATTCATTAGCATGGCACTAGGTATTTCACATTGTTTGGTTCATTGATGCCTTAGCACACCTTTTTTTGTCTGATTTATTAAATGAATCTCGACATAATGCTTAGCACAAAATCACCCTTTAATATCATATGAAAAAAATATGTTGCTCAATTCAGTTAATGGTAAGGAATTCTAGGATAAGGAATTCCATCTTTAACAATAAAATGATGAAGCCCACTACAAAACTTAAGGATCTTGTTATGCTCCATGACTCAAATATTAACACATGCCATCATGTTATGGAGCTCAATCATGTATTCTTGAATCGTTTAGTCTATGCATTGGGAGGAATTGCATATATTGGTCATCATAATAAGGGTACAATGCAATACACATGGCTTTTACAAACTTACTCCATACTTAGTTTATTTTGTTTACACAATGTTGACTATAGAAACCACACTAATAGTTTAAAATGGTAAAAGCTACTTTTATTTATCATCTAAACTAATAGTTTAGAATAGTAAAAGCTACTTTTATTTATCATTTAATAGTTTAGAGTAGTAAACATTACTTTTATTTATCATTAAATTCATTAATGACAAAGTATGCGTTCACCTTCTACACCTAACCATCTAATTCCTTTGCATTTACTCTACCTTCAAGCTATGGAATACCTATATTACATTATACATTAAACACACTAAATCCTCCAAATAAGCCTACTTTGAATGTTAAAGCTATGGAATAGCTATATTGCATTATACATTAAACACACTACATCCTCCAAATAAGCCTAGTTTGAATGTTAAAGGTGTGGAATGGGGTGAGAACCTCTTCAAGCTCATAAAATTGATGATGCTTGTTATCGACTATGGTGTTGGTAGTAGGGAATTATTCTACCTTTTAGATTACATCGAATGATGTGGAAGGTTAATTTGTAGAATTATAGGAGTAATTTCAGTTGTACTCTTGTTTAAATGAGCATTCAACACATTTGTTCAACAATATCAATACCCTCTGTTATCAACATTTTTCATTAAATTGTTCTAATCTTTGTAGAGATACATGTGGAGAAATTTCATCTTAATATTGACACCACTCCACATAATGAAAAGAGAGTGTTGTTACTACCATGAACATAGATCCATCTAAGTCCAAATCTATTAAGCACAAGAGGGATCCAATTTCTTGAGGTGTAATTTTTTTTTTATCTTAATTTTTTTACATAATAAGAAAATGTTTACATCTCAAGAATTTGGACCCATTTTGGTGCTTAATAGAGCCTAGTTTAAAATGGATATACAGTGGTTTTAATTTTTATTTATTTTATGAGCAGGTATGAATTTTTTAATTACTTTTTATTTTTGATAAGTTATGATCCAACATGGGAAGTTACCTTAAGTAAAGTGACAAACATGATAGACATGACAACATCTTCACCATACTCGGTTGTAAGCACTTCGCTACTCTCAGTGCAATTAACACTATCATAGATCCATCTCAAACCCTAATCTACCAAGAACTGAGAAGGATCCAATTTCTTGAAGTGTAGTTGCTTGATAGATGAGTGTTTAAGATTGATTTATTGTTTTCTAGTTTTATTTTTATTTTATAAACCAACATATATTTTTTTAATAACTTTTTATTTGGTTTTAATTATTTATTTTATGGGCCTCCTTTTTTTATTTGGTTTTATTTTATTTTTTCATAAATCGACATGCATTTTTTACTTCTAATTTGATGTCATTAATCTACACTCTCAACCTAAACATATAAGGACAAATATAAGGACAACCACTAACTTGAGGAAACAAATAGTTATAAAGAAACATATAATTTATAAAGTCTTGAGAAGTGAGATAAAACAATATCCAATATAATGGTACCTAGTATGTCCTTTAAAAGTCCTTCAATTGCATTATTTCATAGAATGTATATCAAGAGTAACCAAAGATTATGCTATAATCCAATGATGTAAGAAAATAACATGATAAAAGATTATGGCATAATCCAATGATGTGAGAAAATAACTTGATAAGGCTAAAGAAGCTAAAATTATCTATGTGAAAACTACAATTTTGTTGTTATAGAACTTGAATATAGGAATCTACTAAATTCATATACATGATGTTATTATAATTATAAATTAAATCATTAGTGTTACATGTATATTTATTTATGTTTATTTATTTATGTATATTTATCTATGGTGATTGTCATTGCTTAATGTTGCCATTATCTATTTAAAAACACTAAATGCATAGGTTTAATACAATTTATAATCCTTATGCTTGAAAAACAGTATCTCCATAGGTTTTCTTATACAAAACTTAACCTAATTTTGATACATAATCTTACAAAGATTAGAGTATTTCATAATGTAATAAGACTTCTACCTACAGTTAATCATATCAATATTCATCACCACCCTATAATTGCATACTATGGTTACCAACGTAGTGTCAAATCAATATTTATTTATCTATTGCTCTAAAACACTTTAATTCAATGGAAAATGTCCATAACAAAGGAATGGTTTGCATATCACTAAAATATTGTTCATTTTCCTACCTCATAGAAAACATATATTAACAGTTGCATATCAATATAAAAAAATTATTGTGTTTAGTATAGGGCTATTATCAACATTGTAAACAAATTGTTTGACATATAGTTTATTTTAAAAACTATGAATTAGCTTTCTATTTGAAGCAAGGTTTTAATGGTTTTATTATTTGGTTCATCATATTCATTTGCTACAAAATTTCATGGATTTCCATTTTTATGGAACTGTTGAATTTCACACATGAGAGATTTATATTAAATACTGACAAAAAAGCTCTTGATTACAAAATTTGATCGATTTACATAGAGTTCTTTGTTACAAAATTTCATGGATTTCCATTTCTATGGAACTATTGGATTCCACTAGGAGAGAGATTTATATGATTTATATTAGATACCGACATTTTCTGCTAACGATGCAGTAGTATTTCAAAACAAAATGATTCTGCACAGCTTAGATGAAGAAAAAGATTTGCACAACAAAAAATTTACGTTTCAAGCAAATAATGATAATACTAGTAACAAAGAATATCCCAAAGGTCTTGAAAAAAATAAAACCACGAGTCATCTATTAACCAAACGCCACCAAACACCAAACACACATAACCAAAGCTCTCTAATTATCATTCACAACATTCAAACAAACTTGATGAGCATAAAAACGTGCTGCAATTACTTTTCCATAAGATATTGATTTCAATAAACACAAACTGTGATATTCTGGTTAAATGTTTCAAGCGCCGGATTCACTATCTGACTCTTCAATATGCTTCATCAGCTTCTTCGAAAGTGCCTGCCTGTGCTCTTCTACCTTTTTCACATGTCTGACAAGCTGTTTCATCTCATCTATCAGAGAAGAGATTTCTTCAAGAAACCTTGCTTCATGGGGGCTTCACTAGAAGGCAATATAATATCACGTTCATTCATATTGTGGTATTAAATATTCATGAAAACCTAAAAATTATATTGCTTATATATTAAGGGGAAAAGGGTTTTTTTATTTAACATAACAATACAAAAATACTTTGGGGTCTTTTTTATATGGGCGGGCTGACAAATATTTGCCAAATGGAGATGGCGAGATCACGACCGGATGAGAAATCGGGTTGAGGCAAGGCTCGGGCTCACTAGTACGCAAGGAAATCGCGTCTTGAGGCATGATTGAGGCCAGGGGTTTCATCGTGAGGTGGGTTTCCAGTCGATCATAGTCGAGAGACAGTGGTCATTGATAGCCAATTGTTACCAATATCACTCATCCAGTTGTTACCAATATCCTTGGGAGACTCTAAGCCTCCAGGGCCTGTTTTAGGCCCTTGATAGGCCTTGGGGGCTTGAATACCCAACCACTCATGCCTATTACAGGCCTTAGGAGGTTTAGTCAGCATCCTAGAGCTTGTTATAGGCCCTGGGGGCTTGGATACCTAGCCCACAACAGGCTTAGTTAGCAATTGGGGAACTCCAACATGCAATCTAAATATTGTACTATGTGCATTGGCTCTAGTGACATATAAAAAGTGATCTCCTATCTCTTCATTAGACCATTAGATGTTGCAAATCATAATGACATGTGGTTGAATAATTGCATTGTGGGTGAAGTAATGTGCATCCACAATATACATCAAAATAAGAAAGGTGCATTGTAGAATGCATGTGGGGTCATAAGAGGGATATCATATCAATATACTAGGTAGAAATATAAAGGGGTATAAAAAATCTTAATGAAAAAATTGATACATACAATATCTAGTGAAAATAGGGGTCTTTTAAAATTGGGAATACATATTGGGAGGGGGTTAAAAAAAATGATTTTGGAAGGTATTTTTCAATATTTAGTGAAATTAGGTGTATTGTTTCATATGCCACGAACGAACATGCTATGATAGCGGTTTATTGAGTGAAGCCCCCGTGCCTTGCTTCAAGGCTCGATACTTACCTGGAAAACCATTTGAGCTGTCACCTTTTTTCTCAGATTTATTTTTTGATTTTCCGCCTTGCTTACTTCTCCGTACTCGGCCTCGTTACGTGCTTGAATCAAGTACTTACATTTCATGGCTCAAGGCTCGATACTTATCCAACATTGAACATTCTGTAAGACTATTTGAGGGAGACCTGGAGCTGCATTTTCTTTTATATTTCTTAGAATTACATAGATTAACTATGGAAATTGTATAATTTAGGTGTCATGGATGTATTTGAGAATGTTGAATCTATTTATGAATTAAAAAATACAATTTAAACACGTAGAAATTTGGATTTTACCAAAAAATATACGAAATCTCACTAAAACTTATCTTAAAAAAACTAAGAATAAATAGATTTTACTCTTAAATTAAGTAAATATGCTAGTTTATGATAATTCATTTTGTATCACATATGGACTTCTTAATAAATAACCATCTCAATTATTTTTATAAAGATTTTTTTTAATTTAATTTATATTTTGAAATTTAAATATCACACTAATAATTTTTGACCTTAAATTAAATGGATATACTAGTTTATGAGAATTTCTTTTCTATGACATATGGACTTCTTAATAAATAGCTAACTGAATTATTTTTATAAAGATTTTTTCTTAATTTAATATATATTTTGAAATTTAAATATGACACTAGATAAATTTTGAAATTTTTTGTAGAATTTCTTTATTCATTTTTTTAATGATAATATATGTCATTTTAAATTACCAAAACTTTAATATTTATGGAATTTGTTTTGTAAAGTGTTTTTTCTAATTTATTTTATTTTTTATATTTTAAAATTTGAATAAAAGACTAGATAATTTTTGTAATTTTTTGGGGATTTTTTTATTCATCCCTTTTTTATATGATAATAGATGTTATTTACAAGACTAAAACATTTAAATGCAAAGTTTTATGACTATAGTTTGACAAAGGTAGAAAAGATTGATTAGTGGAGCATTCATTAATGACAAGCAAATACAAGATAAGATAGGTTCGTGGAGCATTTAATAGTTGTATGGATTTTAAAGGTGTAAGCTAAATGATTGATGATTTGTACCCACTTTCTAATGATTTTTTCGAGTCAAGATCCAAGTGGATTGTTGAAATTGCAGTTTTTGGTTATTGGAAATGTATATTTCGAAGTGCCCCATGGGTAATCAAGGGAGTTGAATCCATTTCTGCAATCAAAATTGTAATTTAAACAACGAAAATCAAGATTTCAGCAAAAATCACATTTGTAGATTCCAACAAAAAACGCTAGAAATGTAAAAATTGTCTACCCTCTAACTTACTCATAAGTTAATAACAGTGATAGAGAAGATGGATTGCTGGAGCATTTATTAGTTGCATGGTATTTACTAAGATAGTTAGAATAGGCATGAAAATGGGCCAAAAGCAAGGTAGAATTTGAAAACAAAATAGGCTTTTGACAGTTGGATAACCCATTTTGACTACTATGTTGAAGATTGATGGCAGCGAGTCAAATTTCATCCATAGTTAAAATCCTCAATGAAAAAGATCCATGGTAGAATTTTAATGACTAGAGAAGATGGGTTAGTGGATCATTTATTAGTTCCATGGCATTTAATGACAAGCATAGTGAAGATGGACAGCTTAGTGTCCAAAGCATTTATTAGTTGGATGGAATTTATTAAGTTAGTTAGAATAGGAATGTGGACACAACCCACTTTGATTATTTTATCATAGTTGACATTGTTAAACTTAATCATTCTTTGTAATCTATATTTATATGTTAATAGAATATTTGTCTAGATATGGGTATATTTTCAATGTTCGTCTATTTGTTCTCACTTATTCTCTCCAGTTTCAAGTTAGTTCCTTCTTTGTGGCATATTAAAATTTTCATTCATCTAGTGGGATTATAACTCCCCACAAAATTCTTACTAAAATTAAGAAATTTATTTTTTGTCAAAATGAAGTTGAGCTTGTCCATTGATTAACTTATTTCATGGGATAGAGTGACTTAATAAGTGGAAACAATCAACATTTTTTATTACTTCATTTTTTTAAAACAAGGTAATATTCTACCTTGACCCACTCTTATTTTTTAAAATCCTAGTGATCTCGGTTATCTTACATTGGGCCAAAGCTCCGAGGGAAAAGTTTCAATGTATTAACAATGTGTAAGTTAAGCACATCCAATTGTGTATATATGAGGGTATATTAACTGATCCTAAATGAATCAATATATTGTAGAAATAGATTTTTAACCCTCTCTTAATGTTGAAAATAATTTGGTAATAAAATGTCGGTATTTTATTCTCCAAACGAATATGATTAACCAAATAGTAAAACCATAAACCCAAACATATTTTAAAAAAAGCTAATACATAGTTTTTAAATGTGGCTAATACATACTATATGTCGAACAATTTGTTTACAATGTTGATTTTTTCTCAAAGAAAAAATATCATACTTAATTATATTAACTAATCAACTTTTGTATAGCCAAAAATCAACCACTTATCTATGGAGAGTATATTTTCAATGTCATGTCCATATTACATATCAATTCTTCATTTGATGAATAGAATGATAACCATCTCCATTGGTCTCCATGAATTCTCATATACACATTAGTCATACATGCACACAAGCATATGTATATTATTATTAAATTATTTTACATGTACACAAGCCATATATTGACTTTGTTTGAAATTTGAAAGAACAAACATTTATTAAATGCAATTTTGACACATTAAATGATATTATTATTTAAAAAAAATATATTTAGAAAAACAACATAATTCCCTACAATTTGTTTTTTTTTTGTATATCGAGATTAACAAGGCATGGATGAGTTTCGAGGGTTTTGATTTAATAAATGTGTAAAATATCAAAATTCCACTGTCACTTTTGGCAAAAAATTATTACCTATCTTCATGAATTCCCCAAAAATTACTACCCATCTTCATGGATTCACTGATCACAATTGCAATATGAAATTTAAAAATTGAAAATGAAAATGAAAACCAAATTGAAATTGAAATTGATATCGAAATTGAATTTGAAAATTGAAATTAAATTGAAACTGAAAATTGAAAACTGAGTAATGAAATGTAAATGAAAATTAGGAATTGGAAATGGAATTAGAATTTGAAATCGAAATTGGAAATTGAATTTGAATTTGAAATCCAAATTTGAAATTTTGAAATTGAAATTAAAATTGATTTGAAATTTGAGATTGAAAACCGAAGTCGATGTTGGAATTGAAATTGAAATTGAAATTTAAAATCGTAAATAAAAATGATATCGGATTGAAATTGGAAATTGGAATTGGAATTGGAATTGAAATGTAAATTTGAAATTGGAATTGGAATTGAAATGTAAATTTGAAATTGAAAATGAAAATGATATTGATATTGGAAATTCATATTGAAATTGAATTTGAATTTTGAAATGAAATTGGAATTGAAAATTGAAAATTGAAATTGAAATGGGAAATGAAAATTGAGAATTGGAAATGTAATTAGAATTCAAATCAAAATTGAAACTTGGAATTTGAAATTGAAAATTGAATGTAAAATTGAAATTTGAAATTGAACCTAAAATTGAAATTTGAAATTTGAAATTGAAATTGAATTTGGAATTGAATTTAAAATTTAAATTTGAATTTTGAAATTGAAATCGAAATTTGAAATTTAATTTCAATTTCAATTTCAATTTGAATTGAATTTGAAATTTGAATTTGAAATTTGAATTTGAATTTGAAATGTGAAATTTGAAATTTGAATTTGAATTTTAAATGTCAAATTTGAAATAGAATTAGAATTATAAATTGAAATGTGATGTAGAGAGTTCTCAAGAGAGAACTTGATCCGAATTTTATGAGCAGAATGAAATAAATACAGATTATTACCAGATGCTTAACACAAAATAACAGAGTACAGTAAAAGTGGTTTTCTATTCAATAAGGAAATAAACTAAAACTGTAAAATGCAGTGGAAAACAAGCTTGTTGGAATGGTGGCGGCTTATCTCTGAGAAGAGATGTGACGACTGTGCTCATTCAAAACAAGATGGTTACAATGAGGCTCTCAAGGCCTTTTACAATAAACAGGAATGTCAAAACCCTAGACATCCAAAAACCTAACCCTAGGAGACGAAGCGCCAAAATTCATGTGGGCCCCGTTTGGGTAAGTTAGTACATCAACTTCCCGAGGTCATAATTTTTGCATACAATATCTGTTTGGGGTGCACGATAGCTCATTGGAAAGATCTATTCGAGGGATACAGTTGTAAAAATGAATTTGAAGATCAAATTCACTCTCAAAAGATACCCCAAAAAACGTCATTTACGGCCTCAAAATGGCCCCGGATGTTTAGGACCCAGAAAACTGCTAAAAATAGTAAATTACGAAAAATTGCTAGAAGACTATTTTGAGCCAGTTGGAAGAGGCGTGACGCCACCAATATCCACCTGGATCAGAACTTCATTGCTTCGTGCTCACTGAAGCATGAGAGGATTTGACATCGCCCAACAGGGCGCCCATCGATAGTGCTCCTATTCACCGAGGAGTGAGGCCACACTGGGGTTGACTGCCACTGGTGGCAGCAGTAGGAGAGATAGTGTGTTGGTTCATCCCAACGACCTACATGTCTATCCCCAGGTGGGGGATGTGCGACAAGACATGAGTGCATCATGTGCATATTTTTTGTTAGATACATTTTTAGTATATAATGCATTGAATTTCAGTTCCAAGTTATAATATATATTTTTAGTAACATTTGTGTTTTGGTTTGGACCGCAGGTCCATCATGGGGATCGTATGACGATGAGGTCGCATGCATTACTCTTGCTGATTTCACTACCCAGTTAGAGTGGGTGCACTCATGTGTCTACACATTGAGGGAGGATAATCCCACCCGACGATCATTATTCATGATGTTATCAGCAGTGGATGACATGTTGGTCCTCTACAAGAGGGTGGGACCTCTTAGTGACATTTGGCGTTTTGCATGCTAGAGGAGGAGACAGGATGTCATTGGGCCCCACAAATGGGAGGATGTCAAAGTTGCCATAAAAGGGAATGACATTAAGGGTACTTTGTTCTACATCCCTCACGACCTCCCTTCCGGTCAACCACTTAGACTCAAGGAGTTGAAGTTGGAGGCCGCTACACCATATGTACATGATAGATTCGTCGGAGCGTGGCGCATGCTCCCCCACCATGACCAAGTCACATTGTACTTTGCAAAACATATTTATGCAGAGTTTATTTTGGATATGCACCCAGATTTCACCAACACAGGGTCTGAGTTCTTTGGGGCTAGTAGGGGACACTCCTACCAACGTCCTCGAGTTCGTAGAGACCCTGACTTTGTGCCACCCCCTTCTAGGTTGGTACCGATTCCAAATAGGACTTTTATCAGGTTGACGGACGTGGTCATCTGAAATTGCTGCAGAGGCTAGACATGACATTGCAGAGTCGTTGTTCACTGCCATGGGCAGTGCTATTGTTGTTGTGCATGGAGAGGCATCTAGACCACCCCCTTCACTTGCACAACTAGAGAAAGATTGGGTTGATAATGACCTGCTTAGGATTTTGGATGGTGAGGCCATACAGGGGTATGCTTAGTTAACCCGAGATGCATACTTTCAGTTGTATCATAGATACGTCGCTCCAGGATAGATATACTTTTGTATAATTATGTATATATGTTTTCATGTTACATCATATTATATGTCATAAATTGAATGGTCAATAATACTTAAGGGAGCTGTATTCTATTGCACCATGTAGGGGACCACATTCATGGATCAACTCTTTGGTAGTGAGCCATCGGTTGGTGCATTCGCTCGTCCAAACCCGCGGACGCTAGTAGTCAAGGTAAGTTATAATTTATGTTCCAATTTAATTTGTGTTTATTATTTCTTAGTTTAAATAATTTATGTTTTATTTCTCAATTTTATGTTTTAAATCGTAACTTCAAATGAATTTCAAATTGTACAAGGAAAAGGAAAGGACATTGCTCCTGATGATAGACATCAGGACCGCGAAGGTCCTGACCATCCTGGTCTAGACACAGAGGTGAGTTTTAATTTATTTTCCAATTCATTATTTAATCACATTTAGTAATTTATTTTTGTACTTTATGTTTCAATTTATGAATTATAACTTAAATTATGTTTTAGTTTTAATTTTTAATAATTTTAACTTATTACATGTAATGGCATCTTACACATGCATCGCTACAGGCAGGTGTCGATGCTGCAATGAATTTCTCATTTGATTGGGATGAAGCTCAACCACGTGTTCCTGATGAAAGGCCATCTACCCATATTCCTACTGAGATGCTAGATATCACCATTGACTCGATGGAGATCGAGGCATTCTTTCATAGTTTACTTCCTCAAGGTCAACATCGGTCTACTACAAATGAAGGCAGTCAAAGGGCCGATCAAGGGCCTCATCCAGGTAGTGGCCAATGAGTTGATGATCTATACATTTCCATGTTTTGGATATTTTCATATTTTATATATTTTCATGTTTTGGATGATCTATGTATATGTTTTCATGTTTTGGATATGGATTTCTATCATTTATACATGGACTTTTATCATATATGGTCTTTGGATATGGAATTTTGAATATTTTGTTACATATTTTGTATATTTTATCATATTGATGTCTTCATGTGTATTTTGTATCTGATTTGAAATTGAATGTTTTTTATATTACATCTGGATATAGTTATTATAGTTGCAAATTTATGTTTTGTCGTTTCAAATGCAAATTTAATGTACAGTGATTACAATATAAAAGTTCAATCTCGATATAAAAGTTCAATCTCAATGTGTAGTTACAATTTAGTTCAATTTAAAATGCAAATTTCGACTACATTACAGTTGCAAATCCAAAATTTAGAATTGAATACATACATTACAATTTAAAATTGAAATTACAATTCGAATTCAATTACAATATAAAATTTCAAATTTAATGTGTAATTTCAATTCCAATTCAATTAGAATTTAAAAGCACAATTTCAACTACATTACAATTGCATAAATGAAATCAAAATTTAAAATTAGAATACATTTGAAATTAAAAATTGAAATTACAATTACATTATGTTGTCTACACATTACAATTCAATTACAATTTACACATTCCAATTCAATTACAATTTCAAATTAGAATTTCAAATTTAATGTGTAATTTCAATTGAAAATTCAATGTGTTGTTCCAATTTAAAAATTCAATTTCAATTACATTACAATTGCATTTGAAATCAAAATTTAAAATTAGAATACATTGTACAATTTAAATTTTACAATTTTACAATTTTACATTGTATAGATGTATTTTAAATTCTCAGTTACATTACAATTGTATTTGAAATCAAAATTTAAAATTAGGAATACTTTTGAAATTAATAATTGAAATTATAATTACATTATGTTGTCCACACATTACAATTCAATTACAATTTCTACATTCCAATTCAATTACAATTTAAAATTTAATGTGTAATTTCAATTGAAAATTCAATGTGTTGTTGCAATTTAAAAGTTCAATTTCAATTACATTACAATTGCATTTGAAATCAAAATTTAAAATTACAATACATTGTACAATTTAAAATTTAAATTTTACAATTTTACATTGTATAGATGTATTTTAAATTCTCAATTACATTACAATTGTATTTGAAATCAAAATTTAAAATTAGAATACATTTGAAATTAAAAATTGAAATTATAATTACAATATGTTGTCTACACATTAGAATGCCATTACAATTTCCACATTCCATTTCAATTACAATTTAAAATTTAATGTGTAATTTCAATTGAAAATTCAATGTGTTGTTTCAATTTAAAAGTTCAATTTCAATTACATTTGAAATCAAAATTTAAAATTAGAATACATTGTATAGATGTATTTTAAATTCTCAATTACATTACAATTGTATTTGAAATAAAAACTTAAAATTAGAACGTACATTACAATTTAAAATTTAAAATTTAAAATTTACAATTACATTATGTTGTCTACACATTACAATCCATTTACATGACAATTCAACTATCTAGTAGATCTTTAATATTGTTTTTAAAGCATCGATACAAATATTTATAAAACTATTATGGAGGAAGTTCATGGAGCACTAACCATACATTCAGGTGTATCCACATTGGAGCACCATGACCCAATTTTCACAAAAACCTCCCATCTAGTATTTTTAATCTTGATATTAAAGCATCTAGAAAAATAAATTTATAAAACAACCTCCACAAAAATTTCCAAAAAAGTATTCAACAAGACAACATGACAACTATGTCAATGATGCAAGTGGCATACATGTAACTCATTCAGCTGTCCAATGGGTTATAGGAATGCAAGTCTCCATAATACGATCATGGTCAGATTCTGTCATCTTCCATCTCTTTGGATCACCTCTCTTCACCTTGATTTCTGTTAGATGTATCTGAGATGCAACCACCAAATGACTGTATTGGCATGATATATATTCAGGCATACAATATTTGTAAATAATATGACCACCCTGTTTTTTCACTATTTCAAAAAAGTGTCCCATTAGAACCATGTCTCCAATTTGGTATGTGAAGTCTCCATCTTGACAGGGTTGCACCAACCTGATTTTTATTTGTGTGCATCGCATCAAATAATATGCTACATCTTCTTATTATACATCACTTGCAAAATACATTACAAATATTATTCAAATATCCTATGTGCATTTCTACAACATTTGTATATGTGTAATATATAGTGAACTAATTAGCTTAATGAAGTCTCTTGTACCTTCCCTGACCATGTCAGAAACTCAATCATGATCTAATGCGACTATTGCCTCATCAGTGTGCATCTCTGGCCATGTTGGAATTGGATGTGGGACTTTTGGATTAAGAGGGACACATTTCCATGGTTTCACATATACATCATTTTCACAGTGATGAATCCATTTGCATCAATGCAAAAATTGCAAAAACAAGCATAATTCCTAGTTTCAATGAAAAATATGTCACCCATGTCTTTACTTTGAATAGAATGTAATTACCTCGTACTAGGTATGGTCTCACAATACCACGACATGGATCTATTCACATCATCAAGGGAAACATCCCAAAATAACCTGCATGGAATTCAATTTGTCATATATAAATTCCTATCGAGTATGTGTTCTTTTGGAAATGATGATATTGAATGCTATTAGCTTATTAATTGAGTTTGGAGTTTATTACCTGCACATCATCCTTGCTTGTTTGCCACCTTGATGTCCCAAATGACGTGTGCACCAATCAACTACTTCCGTGGATCATTTGAGTCATCTTGCACCATGACTCATCTAGTACCTCCGAAGTGCTCATTTCACACATGCACCTGCGCCATCATGTGAACACCCTTTCCATGCCCTATTTCAAAAAATCTCCAAGTTTGTTAGATTCCTGTCTCTTTGGGAAGGCGACTCAACCAATAAAATGAGCGTGCTGATTTGAATTGCCTTGCACACCCATCTAACCAAATCCAGTGTTCAAAAAATGATACACCTCTCTGCTTGAATGAATCATAAATCAACCCAAAGCAGTGTTGAACGAACAATGTGTCATGCTCACGATCATCACTGACATAAAAATGGTACTCCTTGATCACTTCCCGTGACCGAGGAGTGTTATCCCTACCATCAATACTTTCTTGAGCATGTATGTACAATACATGTACGAATATAGACACCTAATCGGAGTGATAGTACTCACTCTCTATCTCTCTCTGAGGAGCAAATGTATAGTTCTCAACAAATTCTACCACTATTAAGATTGTGCCTAGCTCAAATACCTCATGAGAATGTTTGAATTCTGAAGCTTTCCACCTGGACCTATGGGAGTGCTTTATGTATTTATAAATCCAACTTTGAAACTTCTCCATGAAATATGAAACAAGAATCTCATCCTCGAGCAAGTCGATCATCTTATATGGCACATATGAAGAAGATGATGGATTCATGGAGACGTACTCGTACCTCTTCCACTTAACTGTGATATCTGAAAATCCATGGTGTGTTGGATCGATAGGAAATTTCCTATGGAACAATGTCAAATCACCGCATTCAGGGCATCTTCTCCCACCTACACACCTTATATTGAAAAACATGTGTTCAGGATTCCTATTGCATAGTATCATACAAATAAAATCTCGCACTGTGTGAGGAGCTAGTGCAACGTTCCAGTGCCTTTTGCAAAAATCGAAAAATGTGTCATAGTGTAGTTGAAATTCAACATGATACCGGAAGCAACAAGTGTCACGAATTGTATTCAGCCTAATATACCACGGTTTCAATTTGTTGAACACGTGAAATGATATTTGAACACCAGGATTGGTTTCTTGGAATTCCTCGTAAAGTGCAACTCTCGTCATCTCCATAACATGCTTACAATGCTCCTGATAAATTCCTCTGGATAAATGTTGTCACAGGACATGCTTTCGATCTGGAATAGCATGAGAATGGATATCCAAAAACTCTATCACCTTCTCTCTAATGCCTGCTGCCATCTTGCCTTGATAGGGTTCCCTACAAATAAGATCCCAACAAGCAGCTTCATCATTTTCATCTATCAGGACCTTGAATTTAGTATATTTGAACAATGTTCTTTTTGAAACTTTGAGCAATGCCACTGTTGACACCATTCGATTTCTTGAGGTGCTTTGTGCCACAACAAATGTTGTAATTTCCCTACGAACAACTCGGATATCATTATTTATTTATTTTCCAAATGAAGATAATGTAGTTCTTAAATTTTCTATTTCATTCTCGCATGTGTTTTTTGTTTTGGCATCTTGAATACCCAACAAGTTTGTGGCACGTTTCAGTTTTTGGTGTTTATCAACCCATGTAGGATTTTAGCTTGTGCCATCGTTGAATGTTTTTCAAAATATGACTCAATTATATTACAGATATTCTCTCTAACTCTTCGACTAGGGATCGAGTTCCCAATCTCTTCTCATGCAGAAACATCTGCACAATCCTCAAGGCAATTCCCACCCCTTACAACCCTACTGCAACTCCCAATTATACTAGAAATGTGAGAGGGCAAGGTGTTATGTGATGGCGGATCAAGATCATGAGGGGGCACGGGGTCATGTGATTCTTGATCACCATGATGTCATGGTTGACCATAATCTCTCCCTACATAATCAAAATTCATGTGAAGATAATTCCAATTAGAAATGCACTATTCAAGGATCGATTAATTTTAAAGTACCAAATTGAAGTGTTTTGAAATGCATAATTGGTACAAGAATTGAAAATACTTTTAAAACAAGATTTAATTGTTTGGAACTTGAATTCAAAATAAATAAATATGTACATTTAACTTGAAAAAGTTGGTACAAGTATTGAAAATAAATTAAAAACAAGAAAATTGTTTGTGACTTAAATTCAAAATAACAAAATATGTATGTAGTTACTTGAAATTGTACATTTAGATTGAGAATTGTTATTAAAGTTTTAAAATCAATTATGTATAATTTAACTTGATAATTATTAATAACCTGATAGTTATACATTGAACTTTAAAAATGTTAGTAACTTGATATTTGATGTGGAAATTAAAAAATTGAAAATAGCATGTGAATTGAATATTCCGACTATTGCATAACTATCCATTTAACTTGAAAATTGTTACAAAATTTTGAAATATAAATAAAATATATACTTATTATAAGAAAAAAAGATATTTAAAACTCATCCCTACATTCATGCATAGAAAAAATTGGTGTACATGAATTGAAAATACATTAAAAACAACATAATTGAATTTTCCAACTACTACATCATTATCACAAAGTTCATTTTATTTGTTGCCATTGAATTTTACATGTATTACATAACTATTCATTTCATTTGTTTTCAAATTGAATTTTCTAACTTTAATACATGTAACTATCAGAATGTTCATTTCAAAGAAAATGAGGACTAAGTTAAAATTAGACATTCAATATTTATTTCAATTAACACATGTTCAGGCTTGGAGCTCAAATTAAATTTAACTTGAAATTGTTAATAACTTATAAATTTTAAATTAGTTAAATATGTACATTTGAAATTGAAAATAGGGTCCAAGTGAACATTTAACTTGAAAATTGTTCCTATAACATTGAAAATTGTTAGCAACTTAGAAATTTGAAAATAGTTAAATATGTACATGTTTTAACTTGAAAATAGAATCCAAGTGTAGATTTCATTTGAAAATTGTTCCAATAATATTTGTTAGCCACTTGAAAATTATTCATTTAACATGAAAATTGTTACAAATTTTGAAATATAAATAACAAAGTTATGAAATAAATAAGAGTATTCGTTATAAATAAATAATAAATAAATTAGATTATGAAATAGTTAATTTTTTTGGAAAATTGTTAGTAATTTTGTAGTCTAAATAACAAATTGTACAAATATTTTTTTAACAAATAACAAAACAAGAATTGAAATTAAATTTAACTTGAAATTGTTAGTAGCTTACAAATTTGAAAATAGTTAAATATGTACATTTTAAGTTAAAAATAGGGTCCAAGTGTATGCTTAATTTGAAAATTGTTCCAATAACATTGAAAATTGTTAGCAACTTTGAAATTTGAAAATAGTTAAAAATATGTACATTTTAACATGAAAATAGAATCCAAATGTACATTTCATTTGAAAATTGTTCCAATAACATTTGTTAGCCACTTGAAAATTATTCATTTAACATTAAAATTGTTGCAAACTTTGAAATATAAATAACAAAGGGATGAAATAAATAAGAATATCATTACAAATAACTAGTAAATAAATTAAATTATGAAATAGTTAATTTTTTTGGAAAATTGTTACTAATTTTGTATTCTATATAACAATTTGTTAAAACTATTATTACAAAAAAAATATAATAAGACTAAAATGAAAAAAAATAGTTAGTATATAACAAATTATTAGAGAAAGATAAAATATGATATTTAAATTATGTAGCATGCTATTAAAAAATTTACGTTGGTTGTCCTCCATTGGAATTTGTTTCACCAAATGTGCATCTTCTTCTTCTCTCAAGCTTTCTCTTTGTTGTCTCATCCTTTCTCTATTCTTCTCACGCTCTTCACTGTCATTTTGTTGACGCACATGCTTTCTTTGTCATTTTCTTTTACTCCCCATCAAACTACAATGATTACATAATATAAAATACCATCCCTTCAAGGATGAGCATTCACTAGTGAAGCCTTGGCCTTGATCTCCATGCTAGGAATCATCCTTCACATATATACAATGTTTAGATTACAAGACAATACATCTGAAGGGTCAAAATGAGGGTATTACAATTCCACCCCCCTTATAATAACATCGTCCTCGATGTTCCAATTCTTAGTAATACTTACACAATTTACACATGTCCAAAATTCACAAAAAATGTAGCAAGTCTTCCTTGCATTTCATTTTTTACTTTGATCTTTCAGGACCAAGTCCCTTGGCTTCTATAAGTTTCTCCTGCTGGCTTTGACCTCCTAGCTCCACAACAATCCCTTCCTTTACTTTACCTTCTAGCTGATCCACAAGTCTAGAAAGTTATGGATACAATTATTCTTGTTGTCCTTTCCACTGTTGATAGATTTTGGTTTGATGCCATGGTCAATGTGCACAAATTCCCACACCTCGCTTACTAGAAACACTTTCCTTATAAAGACTGCAACCAATTGATTTATTATGAACATCTGTAAAATGCATCATTGCAAATCTTGTTGGGCCAAGCATAACATAAGCATTAAGATCAGTCAATTAATTTCCCAATTGACATGTAAAGTCCATTCTTTATCCATGAGACTTCCACACATTTCATGCTTGTCAAGCATACAAATGAACTCATTCATGTTCAACCTTTCACGGGAAATTAACTAATTCAGCATTCACACTTTATTCCAAGCAAAATAAACACAATCAAATTTCAGCCATAACATGCATTCAACAATTTTTTGTATCTAAAATGCATCAATCAAAAAGGAAAGAGAAGAGTAAGAGTTTCCCCCTCTTAATCTTGTTTCAATCCAGAGCCCCACCACAACTGTGGTTCCATGCTCCTTGGTCTCTTTCACTTCAAATGTGAATGCTTGACTCGCCTTTTCCTTGTTTTGGCAATGAAACTTGGTGTCCAAGGTTTGTCCAACGCTTGTCAACCAGGGAACCCATCTCCATGGTTTCCTACAGAACCTTTGGCTACTAGGACCCACACAAATCCACTAGCACTGCTTTCCATTGCTACTCATACTGAGATTTCTATGACAGTCACATGCCCACATGCATCCTTAATATGCCTTCAAGGTCCTTGCATCCAATAATACCTACACTCAACATTGAGTTAATTCACATGTCAAGTTCATTTTCATAGGATTGATCTTTAAACAAGAGTTAAAAAAAAATCATAGCCAAATCATATAACATGTATATTCATATTAGATAAGCAAGAAGATGCATGATATAAAAAAATACTTATCTATATTGGACGTGTTCCTTTAGACCAACAGGTATCCCACATTGACTTCAGACAACTATGGCACCCACAAGACCTTCCCCACCCAACACAAGGATGGTACCTATTCTCTACTACATAGTCCCTCGCGCGTACCCACCCCTTCCAGTGCTCTTCAGGGTGTGCATCGAAAGGTAACCAAGTTTCTGCAATCATTGGATCACCTGTGCATACAATAACAAATGTTTGGCCAGCACGTAGGATACTCCACAACATTCAAATAACCAATTCCAAGCCAGTACACCAACTAGATTTATCAGGAATTCCATTAAACAATATGCTAAGCCAGTTCTCCGACTGGGTTTAACAAACATACACCAACCATCCACATACATAGGGATGGTACCCCTTCTTCACTTTGCTTATTAGTATGCAACACCAAATGGCATGATATAAGATTGCAACATATTTCATAATAATAATAAAAATTCACTATCTTATATTGAAACACTAGGAATGCGTCCATTCCCTTACGGTGTAATCAATGTTGATAACTATAACATGGCATTGCACTCGAAAGATGTGCACCCGTTTCTAATGTGATCCATGTAGGCCATAATCACACTCAAGTAGTCTAAAATAAAAACACATAATCACACTCAAGGAATATGAAATAAAAATACATAATCACACTCAAGTAGTCTGAAATAAAAACACATAATCACACACAAGCAATTTGAAATAAAAACATGCTCTAGATATTAATTCTAATAATTCGACATGCATATTTTTAGCAAGGGTTAAAAACTAATTATCTATTTTGCAGATGTATTTCCTCTTCCTTTAGCGAGGAATGGTG
The DNA here is from genome assembly GCA_027924585.1 of Larix kaempferi. Lineage (NCBI taxonomy): Eukaryota > Viridiplantae > Streptophyta > Pinopsida > Pinales > Pinaceae > Larix > Larix kaempferi. The sequence continues at coordinate 8,687,589 of BSBM01000641.1, forward strand.
CCCCCTTCTCCGAGTTAACAGTCCCTCTGGATTGTTACCCCAATCCCTTTCTGTTTCATAAACAACATATTCCCTATTGGCATAAATTCACCATCTCACCCACATTTTTTACTAACAAGCAGTTCAGATGAGACATTATCAAAATTTACAATGGTGTTTCACCCGAAACCCATTTCCAAAGCATGGTAACCTTCCCATGGAGTTTGGATTGTCCAGGCCATAGTGCATGGTCTTCCTGCAATGTGTCTTCCTGACACACTTAAAAAACAACCAAACAGTCAGCATGATTAGCAATCAAATTCAAATCTAAATTTACAATTATGTTCACTACAGAAATGAGATTTGTTTAACCATGAGGCCGTCCTAATATTGTTTGGCTCTTGTATGTGGTATCACTCTGTCCATTATGGTTTTACACTTGCTTCCATGGATGAACATCCACTTACAACACGTCCTCTAGACACAATTATGGAGAAGCCAGACAGCCATTAGCAATTATTAGCAAAATCTCAAATCTGAAATTTAAAAATTTGTTTTCCTACAGAAATTAGATTTTTCCACCCTGAGACCATTCTCATAAACTTAAATCAGAAAATTTCAAATTTATTTCATACAAAAATCAGATTTCACATCCATGAGATCCTTCTCACAATGTTTGACTTTTGCACATAGTAGATTCCAGTCTTTATTATGGGCTTACCCACACTGCCATACCCAAGACATTTCTACCTGTAATCTGAAATTGTCAATCAGTCAAACACTTTGTGAGTATCTGTGCCAATAATATTTTCATTGTAGCCTTTACAATAGTCACTGAAGTGATCTGAGAATTATAATACTCAATAATTCAAACACTATCAACTGTTTTTTTTTAAAGACAATGAGATACATCTACTTTATGTGCATCATTATCACAATAAAATTGCATGATATGGGCACATTATCTATGCTATAAAATAAAATTTTAAATACTCATGAATGCACAATCACATCCTTTCATGCAACTCTATCCTCCCAACAGAGCATTCTGGTAGGCCATCAAACATGACTACCTTTTTCATTCGTTTCTTTCCATTGCATTCGTAGAAGCTCATGAAATGATCTCAGAATTGACACTAATTCATCATTTCATCTATTATCTACTTTCAATGAAATGTATACCATAACCATGCATTCACACAATGCATAACCAAAATATTTACAAAATATTTTAATGTACATTTACTTAATGCACCCAATGCACTACAACATTGATCTAAAATAGTTTTGTGCCTGCATAGGTTTCTTACCATGGTAAGTTGGACATCCTAGCCAATGCTTCAACACCATACCCAACCATCTCCCCAGTCACTTGGTTTTCTATTTGGGGTCTTCCTTCTCCACTCGAACAACACATTAGGAGTTTTCTCACTCCTTGGTTATTGGCAAAGAGATTTCATCCCAAATTAAAACCAATAGGGAGTTCGTGGGATACGTGTGTAGTACTATAGCATCAACACTCCAACCACCTTATGGCCTTAGCCATGACTATATCATATGGCATACACTACCACAACAGGTGTGAAAATTCTCACAGCGTATCTAAGAGCTGATGTATACCTCACAAGAAAGATTAAGATTAAGAAGGAAAATAGAAGAAGAGTGGACAATGTAGTGTAAAAGAGAAACATAATTATGATACAATAGAATTCATGAGATAGAAGCAGAATAACATCACACATTAATTCATTAATAAAAAATATGAACAATAAATAGTACAATGGTGGAGAGGATTCGAATGCCAAGGTGGAAATTCGTATGAGCCTGCATGGGCATGGCTAATCTACACTAGGAGTCATCATCATCATCAGTGGAGTGTCAAAAGTACACCACTAGGAGTCCTAATCATCATCAGTGGAGTGTCATCAATACACAAGTGACTATCAATTAGGTGGAAAACTGAGTCTAACTGAATGTAGTAGGTGTATCACATGCATGATGCACTAATGTAGTGATGGAGGGTCAAAGGATGGCACAAGAGGATCTGAATGGAATCAGAACTGGCTTTCTAGGCTCATTGGAGGTCCATCGGAGTGTCTCATTCAGTAAACTAGTCAATCTATCCTCATATCAAGGAGTAGATCCACAAATCACTCAACTAACTGAAGTCTAACTGGTGGTAGATGAGGGAGGGAACCTTTCTCACATGGAAGGTGAAAGGAGGGTGCCTTACTAACTATGAGGGATGTAACTAAGTTGAAACAGGCTCCTGAGACTAGTAAACTAACCTCTAGGTGCTGGGATACACCATCCTGATGACTGGGATGCATGCGATTGCATGCCTGCATGCAAAAATGCAAGCATGACTGAAATGAAAAATAATGAAAATGATGGTAGGACTAGGATGGATTATAGGAATATCCTAACACCCCCCCTTAATCCATCCTAGGCCCTCGTAACTGAGACCAAAGGTCACCCAATACAATGAATAAAAAGAAAAATCAATAAACTGAGGAAATGGGGAAAACCTCATGGGAAAAATACCCCCCCTCAAAATAGACTGTAGGGCACACCAAAAATAAATGCTCCAAAATCGAGCAGGTGTGATGCTTGGCCATATTTTTGGAGGTATCTTCTTCTTGGGAAGAAGTGGTTCATGCTCAAAAAACATGTGCTTGTACTTTCTCTTCAGATCGAATGTGATGAGAACAAATTCAAAAGAATGAGGATGATCCTGGAACCTGTGATTTGAATCAGCTAATGTAGGATCAAATTCATGAATGTGTAGATAGTCTTTTGTTATCTCCTTTGAACCGTCATAGGTGAGATCATTCCCAAAAGAACCATCATATGTCCGTGATTGCTTGGAATCCAAATCAGATCCAAGACTTGAAAAATGGTTTCTTGAGATCTCCTTTGAACCATTAGAGGTGAGATTAAAAACATGAAATGCATGAGAAATTATCCCAAGTGAATGGCAATGCCCTACATCTTCAATAAAATTCTGAGAGCATGTACAAATGATCTTACAATAGTACATAAGAGGTGAGTGATCAAGGAGAGAGAATGCATTACCTCCAATTGTTGATTTAACCTCCAAAACATTCATGAGATCATCATTATGCAAACCAACAGACTCTTGTGCAAAAGAGGATTTAAGAACTTCTATAGTTTCTAGAGTGTGAGCTAGCACATAATTCGAAATAGAAGATATTGAGGGGATGAGTGTATAATCTGCGAGTTCTTCTTCTTTGTGGACAACTGCATTATGATATATGTTTGATATTGATTCATGATTAGAGAGACCATCAAGTAGGGTGAATGCATCAATGGGTTTGCTCTCAGAATAGTTTGCACCAATCCCTTCATTCGGTTTTCCAAATCTTTCATCTAGATGGGCGCATAGATATTTTGGAGATTCAATAGAATCATGGAACTAGATTACCATACAACGAGATATAGCAATCAACATTGCTCCATAGGCTCCGTCACTTTCATTTAACCAATTATTCTCCTCTTTAGAGGATTTGAACTCTCTTTCAAGACAATAATTAAAAAGATCATGTCTCTTCAAATATGCTATCATCTGTGGTTTCCACTCATCATAGTTGAATGGAGAGAGAGGAGAAATTCCTTCCAGATTCATGGAAGCTATTTCAGAAGACTTGCAAAAAACAATAGAAAATATCTGCAATTGCTATTGCTGCAAAACTACAAGAAACTGTTGCAACTGTTGCACTCGAAATCTTGATAATAACCTGCAAAAAAATCTCAGGAATGGAGATAGAGAATACTCTCAATAGGCTCTAACACCATGTGAAAATCCTTACAGCAGATCTAAGAGCTGATGTATACCTCACAAGAAAAATTAAGATTAAGTAGGAAAATAGAAGAAGAGTGGACAATGCAGTGTAAAAGGCCAACAGAATTATGATACAGTAGAACTCAGATAGAAGCAGAATAACATCACACACTAATTCATTAATCACAAATATGAACAATAAATAGTACAATGGTGGAGAGGATTCAAATTCCAAGGTGGCAATTCGAATTACCCTACATGGGCATGGCTAATCTGCACTAGGAATCATCATAATCATCAGTGGAGTGTCAAAAGTACACCACTAGGAGTCCTAATCATCATCGGTGGAGTGTCATAAATACACAAGTGACTGTCACCTAGGTGGCAAATTGAGTCTAACTGAGTGTAGTAGGTGTAACACATGCATGATGCACTAATTTAGTGAAGGCTTCTCAAAGGACGATGCAAGAGGAGTTGAATGGAGTTAGAACTGGTTGTCTAGGCTCAATGAAGGTCCATCGGAGTTTCTCAGTTAGTAAACTAGTCAATCCGTCCTCAAATCAAGGAGCAGATCCACAAGTCACTCAACTAACTGAAGTGTAACTGGTGGTAGGTGAGGGAGGGCACCTTTCTCATGTGGTAGGTGAAAGGAGGGAGCCTTACTGACTAGGAGGTCTGGAACTGAGTGGAAACAGGCTCCCGAGGCTAGTAAACTGAGCTCTAGGTGCTGAGAGACACCATCTTGATGATTGGGATGCATGCCTGCATGCAAAATGCATGACTAACTGAAATGAAAAATAATGAAAATGTTGGTAGGACTAGGATGGAGTATAGGAATATCCTAACAATTGGACCATAAGTCCTCACTTGATTTGGTTATTAACTCATAACTTACATACACACATGGCATGATACATTTTCGTATGAATGCAGTCTAAATTTTAAATAGTTGCATGGTATGAGGCTCCTTTCCCTTACTACCCAATACCTCACCATACCATGGCAGTATGGCATTCACATAAATCAATTCAACCTTAAATGGATATCATTTTATGATGATTAAAAATATGGTAGAAGGGATTCTTACCCATCCTCTTTCAACATTTATACAATTAGCATAAATAAAAATTACCTGCATGGATTCCATTAACATATTTGATTCTACCTAGTCAATTGGCCTCTTACCAAGGACTACACAGTCCTTCCACCAACATCTTGATCATGGAGTTTTTCTCCAACCTTTCTTCGCAAGGCTGCTAGTCATATGAAATAACATCATCAACATTTTCAACCATGTTTATGTTGTATTTCTCCTTACAACCAACACCAACAACATTAATTATTATCAACCACACTAATTATTAAAATTGGCTCATTGCATATGCAAAACCTCACTAATTTCATCAATATGCAATATCCACCATGTCACTATTATGAGCCGCATGCCAATCCCACATAGAAGCCTTTGCATGGCCACCATGTCACTATCATAAGCCAATGGAATTCCCTTATCCATTCTCCTTACTTACTCATATCTTTCAACTTCTCTGATCATGCATGCACTTGGCCATAAGGATTATTCACCCAGGAAAATGATACACGACCATCAATCCTTCTTCACCTCTGCTCATTCCACAGCTCTACCAAGCCCGTAAGATATTGCTTTGTCCCAAGCAACCCTAGTGCTGCAACATTTAGTATCTTATACCATCTGTAACGTCCCCAGTCCCCTCGGTGACTTTTAGAGGTGATGGGGGATCTTCTTAGAACAACCTGCTAAATTTCATTTTTTGAACTTATTCACTACTTTGCCCTTTTACACAACCACAATATCTTCGATCCATAATATGCGATCTGCAAGTCAGAATTCAAAAGTCGGCACCCCATTGCGCCACTTCAATAATTACGCCTTCAACTTCCACAATCCGTGATGTGGGAGTTGGAAAGTCGGAATGGATAATACATGGAGTCGAAGAACTATGCCTTCGACTTTCGCATTCCGCAATTCGTGATCCGAGAGTCGGAAAGTCGAAACACCCAATTTTCTGCATCACCAAATCACACCTCCTACTTCCACAATCTGTGATGTAGAAGTCAGAAGTCGGAACTCTGAAATCAAAACTACAGGAAAATTACTCCTCCAACTTCTGCACTCCGCAATACAGCTTGTAGGAGTTGGAAGTCGAAACTTCAAATTCACTATTATGGAGAAAATTACTTCTCCGAATTCCACACTCCGTAATCCGGCTTGTGGGAGTCGAAAGTCGGAACTCCCAATTCACAACTCCAAAGAAAATTACTCCTCTGATTTCCGTACTCTGCAATCCTTCTTGTGAGATTCAGAAGTCGGAACTCCAAAGAACCACGCTAAGAAATCACGCCCCCGAATTCCGCAATCCGCAATCTGCATTACAGGTTTAGAAAGTCGGAAGTCAACCCTATACCCCTATTACTGCCAACTCATCAAGCTGATAACTTCCCTAGGATGATAACTTCTTTATCCTAAGTGCATTTTTGGAAAACTTGGTATCGTTGGAAAGCTATCGGCAAGCCCCATGCAACTGTATGATCCTCTTCGAAATCCGATGACTCTGATCTTGTCCTTCTTCCAACCTAAAATGTGGCCTCAAACTTCATCAAGGCCTCTTTACCAATCTGTAAGGGCTCTTTCACTACTCCGTCATGTCTCCTCCCATCAATCCAGACCCTCAGAGGTAACATGAACACATAAGCGGTGTCTATTTATTCCCCAAAGTCATGACTAAACATTCTGAACCTCTTGGGCCTCAACAAGACTTATCCCTATTCATTAATGAAAAAATTCATTAAAACACATGGATGGATATGCATACTCAAATAAACAAAGCTAAATGGAACATTAACTACAACCATATCTATCATGCATTCAACATATCAATAACAATCTTCAATAATTAAATCATTGCAGAAGTAAAAGAAATAGAATAACATGATATGAGATCACAAAGAACACTTATTTTTCCATTGAAATCTCTAAGCAACTGGCTATGGACTGCAACATTCCAACCCAACCTATATTGTTTCAGCACTCAGATATGAACCCAGTGTTGGGGATATGTATCCACTGAGGAGGAACTACTCAGGTCCACTCAAATCCTTCAGCATAGTCAATCAGGGTTATCTAGCACACAATTGGCTCTGTCAAGCAAGTGGGGAGACAGGGTAGGGTTTTTATAAGTCAATGAGCTCAACCAAAGAGCTACATGTATCTCCAATTGACTTCAGACAGTCTAGGCACCCCCATCACCTCCACTCTCATCCTAAGTAAGGTCCCCTTCTCTGCTGCACAATCACTCGAGTGTCCCTTCCCTTAGTGCTGACCTGGGAAGGTATGGATGGTACCGACTGCTAAACTATGGATAAATGAGCCTTCAATGGTTGTACCATGAAGTCTAACACCCTTGGTATCTCTCCCACTGTGATCCTCTCTGGGATTTCCTCAGCGTTGCAACCGAAAGGATCTATCCCGCAACCTAATTTATGGGCAATCAATACCACTCCAATCCATTGTGGGATCTCCTATGCGTTGCGGCCAAAGGCTCTATCCCACCGTTGTACTTTCGAGCTTCCAAATCAGGGTTCCCTATGAAATTCTGGGCGTCTCACACTCAAAACTTCACCTAGGGTTCGGGTCGATGGATTTCCCCATCAAATTCCAGTGGCCACACATATTTCCTAGGTGATTTTGGCTATGCAAATTGCGGCTTCCTTCCAAGTCATGATTTCTGGTTCTTCTTCTTACTGTCGGCTACATCCTCCATGAAAAATCCAAACTTCCCCATTGGATTTCCTTCCCCACACAAATTTCATGGGCCATCTTGGCACTTCCAAACGCGACTTCATTCTTAGCCATTGTTTTTAGGTCTCCTATCGCTAGAAATTCCCTTGCCTCCTCCCAATAGTAGTCTGCATGTTTTATCCTGGAATTGGGATGAGGGAAAATGTCCACCATGTTAGAAAAAAAGGACCACAAAGCAATAACAATAAACATAATGAAAATACAAATTACAAAAACACATTTCAAGAGAGACACCAATATAACACGGTTCACCCAAGATGGGATGTGTCTACACAAAAATTTCCAATATTTATTATTATCATCCAACAAATGAAGGGATACAACCTTTAGCACATCTAGGGCAACTTCCTCTTCACTCTCTCACAATCTCTCAAAACCCTAATGTTACAATACACAGCCGTATTACAATGTCTTCCTTATATAGGGGAAATACCATGGGAAAATACCACAGGTTAACCAAAACCACGGGCTCGTAATCTGTCGACGAAAAATAACCCAAAAATTTCTTTCGGGGGCGTTTCCCTCGAACCCTCGACGGGGGTCCACTGGCCCCAACAGCGCCCAACCAGGGGGGTGCACTCCCCCGGACCCCCTATTGTGCATGCCGAGATCATAAAAAAACCTAGGGTACAAAAATGGTTGAATCATCATCTATGAGACTGGAAGATCAGGTTCCACAACCAACACCCCCATCAGGTAGAGTGACTTATGGGTCAAGCAAACCGAGACCATACTTTTCCTTACGGATTTCAGGGCTTCCCATCCTCTATCAATCCATGGACGGATTTATTCAACCACTTCATTACACATAATTAAGTGACAGTTAGAACAATCAAACGAGTTCTCAAGATGACATATGGAAGCCTAGGTTTCAATCCCACAACCCCCTCACCTCTCCCTAGTGGATACACATAGCCCCCTCATCTAGTTGCATCCATAGCCAACACCTTGGTATTTTTGTTTGCATTATAATCATTTACATCATCTTTAAAATTTCCATGGCTTAATAGCACATGGATAACACAATATAAAATACCAGCCGTTATATAAATTTCCTTGAGCTCCACACTAGGAATCATCCTTCACGTATATACAATGTTTACATTACAAGCTAATACATCATAAGGGTCAAAATGTGGGTATTACATAATTAATTGTGTTTTAGGGTTATATTGGTGCAATTTTTATCCAAAGGACCATTTTTTTTTACAACGATGGTACTTTTCGCATGTATATGGTTTCTTAATTCACATATAGGGTAGGGATTTAAAATTAAATGTCGTAAGATTGCATTTAGAGCCTACTTGTCCCATGAGCATCCTATATTTTGGTCCTGTTTCCCATTGATGCTCATACTGCTTTATTTTGTAGGATCCAATGGTCCCACTACAGTATTTCTTGACTCTGCATTCGAATTGCATTGTTTCATTCTCATATGTTGTTGGCCATCTTCCATAGTGGGACTCCTATTATAGAGTTTTCTTTAAGCTCTTTTCTCACTCTTTAAAAAATGAAAAGATTGTCAAGTTATCTTGTTATTTTTTGTTCTCAATAAAGTATTTGAAAGGACATCCACCTAGTATAAGTTCACCCCTTCTCCATACCAAGGGGACTATGTTACGAAGAATGGATACTCTACCCAATTTTGGCTATAAGTTATCTCCCCTATATACCTTTATTCTTTTTTCCTGACTTGGGAGACTAAATTTATGAAAAGGACATCTTAAGAGTTTTCTTTAAGTTTTCCAGACTCTCTAAAATTTAAAACACTAGTGAGTATTAACTAATCCAGGCTCGACAAAAATCCATGGGACAATAGTTAAGTTGTAATTGCATTGCATATCTCATGCATGCACTTTTTGAACTTTATGTCAGCTTCCAACTCTTAGCTATATGTTAATCCCTCATTCCCTATCTCATCATCACTATGTTATGCATCATTTTTCCTTCACGACTTCACACCCTTTACCAAGAAGAAATATATCGTAAATGTCAATATCATGCTCACATTCCTTGCATTATGCATAGGTTTGTTCCATTCACTTGGGGACTAGTTCGCTTTCAATGGACACTCATTTCTTCCTATGTCCTATATCATTCTGTTATTGTTTTTTAGGTTTTAATAATATTAAAAAGAAAAAAAATCAAATATTCCAAAAAGATGGATGGGAAAGTGTCATGTTCTTACTTTTGTATGGAAGCAAGTTGCGTCACCCTTGAACAAAGCACACTATTTTGAGTCATTGTCTCTGCACTTTGGGGTTATAGTTTGAATTTAGGAAGCTGAGCTCCTTTTGTTTTATCGACATCAACTCATTAATATTCCAATCATTATGGAGTAGTCTTTGATGTCTCATACATCACTGACTTATATTGCATCTCTTATTGGGCCAGTGACTCCTTAGTCACTTTTTGTGTCGTGCTTATGTTCAAGGGAAGTGTTTACTTGAGTTCGAAAACTCTTTGAGATTCCCTAACTTTGTTGTGTTATCCTTCCCCTATCAAGTATGTTTCAGAATCATCATTGTTCCAACAAATATTTTTCCTCCTGTTACTATCTCATGTTGGATGATGGGGGATGCCCCCATTCCCTCCTTCCAACAATTCACATCCCATCGAATCCAAAACATGTATTTGGGACTGTTGTCTAGAATCCTTTTAGTTCCATGGAGATTGCAGTCATCATTGGAAAGTTTCCTCACTAGAAAATGGGGGAATACATCAATGTCCCTTGATTGTAGAGTCTACAAGTGTTCAATGTCAAAACCTGTATTCACGCTTGTTAGAATGTACTAGGTACCTTGACTCTCTTTTTCATTATCGATGACTTGGCTCACATGTGTTAACAATATACATCAAGGACCGGTAATCACATAGTGTCTTACTATGTTCCACTTTAGGACATCTATTCACATAGTCTATACTTGTACCAATGTTATTTGGTTCAAAGACCTTGAGTCCATTATATAGCATCATAACATTTTGCTATGCCTCGAGTTGCGTTGGATTTCCATTCACTCTTTGGCATTGATTTTGATGAAGATTGATATGTTCAACTTTATATCCAGATATCTTCATCCGATTTTGAGACAAATCCACTTTGTATTTTCTTGGCTATGATCTATTTATGACATGGATCCACTTTGTATCCAAATGGCCATGATCACTATTTCTATATATTTTTTGGATATGCTTTGTACTTGACTTGTGGCTATACTTTTGTCTCTTTTGAGCATGGGTATGCCTGCCTCAAGAAGAGTAGTTCTGACTTGGTTGATTGCAAATGTTTCCCATGGCTACTTGCTAGGGAAATTCCAATTGAATTACTTCTCCACTCACCTCTAAAATTAGTATAATGTATCTTTTTCCATCGTTTACCCCTCTGACCTCACACATTAGGGGGAATTTGTTATAGCATCTTTTTCCACATTGTTCTCATAAACGTTATGATGGTCAATATCACCCCTGGTGGCGTTCAGAAATGCCTACCCTTTTACAGGTATTTGTTCAAGAATCTCACTTTAAATATTGACTAGGGAACGTACAAAATTTAGAGGCACTCAAAACTGTATGTGCACTATGTTGAGAGAATCTCTATCGTTGGGTGTTCAATGTATTCTAAGGAATGGTGAAATTTTTTTCTAAAGGGAGTGAAATAACTGAATTTCTATCAAAATTGAAAGCAAAGATGAACCTACTAAAATCATGAACCTATTTTATGAAATCATTAATCTAGTTTAAGAAAGCAAGAATTTATTTCTATAAAAGCATGGAATTTACTGTATGAAAGAATTCAGCTAATTTAAGAAATCCAAAGCAAATCATTCACCTAGTTTATGAAAGCAGGAATTTACTCTATTAAAGCATTCACCTAATTTAAGAAATCCAAAGCAAATCATTCACCTAGTTTATGAAAACAAGGATTTACTCTATTAAAGCATCCACCTAATTTAAGAAAGCAGGAATTTAATCTATTAAAGCATTCACCTAATTTGTGAAATCCAAATAAAAAATTATTTAGTTTAAGAACCTGAATCTAACCTAAGGAAACAAATATCTATTTAATTGGGAACTAAGGACATCTAACCAAGAGTGTGAATCCGATCTAGTCAAAGAATACTGTATAAGAAGTGAAAATATAGAGCTAGAAATTATTTTCACGGATGGTAGATACATGTATACAGACTCGATGTATTGGAACTACGGATTTTGTGTTGCAAAACTACATATGAAAGATGCTATGCGCAGAAATGAACTCTGGTATCAAATAAGTGTTTTAAATAACCCATGTGTATTTGTCTAAGAAATAATCAACATAATGCATAAACTAATAAAGATAACAAAGAACATAACTCCTAATCTATGCAATGAGGGGGCCCTCCCCAATGCGTATCACGAGAGTGAAATAAAACTTATGAACTCACAAGTGTTAGGTAACGTTGGTTATGAACTGAAAAACAAAGAATAGTTTCCAATAATATGCGTTAGGCCCCTTGCTACCCAGGTTCCTCTACTTATTACAATCTTTCAACCTTAGTTTCAGCATTGCAAATCATGACCTCAATTCAGGGGATTCTTTCCTATATGTTAGGAAAAACAGGAGCGTCATGTCTCTTGTTAGATTTAACTGGACCTTGGGTATTTCCATCCTTCATATTTACCTGCACTTTTTCCACATATAGCCTCATTCACTTGATTAGTAGATAAAATATGATAAAAACATAAAAGGATAATTACTAAATCACATTGTTCTATTATCAATGAAATTGCATTCTTCCCTAAAGAAAGGAATGTTTTTCTAATTTTTTTCTTTGCTCATCTATGGCACAATGGAGTGTATTGAATACCTATATCATGGAATTATAATCTCCCTTGAACTTGAAGATGTTACCCATCCTATTGTACAATGGCTTCTCTGATGTCCTAGGAAACAACTCTAGGACCTCCTACATGCCGGTGATATCCTCGACTCTAATCTTCCTTGGCCCAAACCCTCCTTTCTCCATCCTCATCGATGTCCTCTTTAATTACAAGGGGAAGGAAGAATAGTGGGATCAACTTCATCCCAATCCATCTGAGTTTGTTCTTCATCAAGGATTCCTTATACATATTTTCCCTGATTAGCACGGCTTCCAATCTGTGGGTAGAATGAGGTTCATGCTTTTTCAGGTCTCCTGAAACTCTTTTCCATTGATCGCTTATGAACTCCCGTACCATTTTGAGTGTGCTCTGTGTGGTCTTGTTGAAATTATCTATGGATTCTTGTTGTTTCTCAAGAAGTATGGAGACCAGGTCCTCATCATAGGTTATGTGATGATGATCCTGGATCACCTTCTTTGGGTGCGTGGCTTCGGCTCTTATCCAAATTGTGTTATCCCATTCCTCTATTTCGTAGAGGTGAGCATCTTGTGACCTCTCCATCTCGTGGTTCATCCATGAACACAATGCTCTGAGCTGGAAATCACCCATATAAGGATTTGGTGACCAGTTTGGTGAGCTAGGTATGACTAGGTTGTGACGAAAAATATCACATAGCTGATCCTTCTCTAGTTCCGTGCTCTCCAGAGAAGCATCCACAAACTGTTTTGGGGTGGTTACTTCCATGGTTAAGTGATGTTTCGGTCTCTGTAACTGAAAATGACACCGTTTATCCTTAATATATACTGCATATATCTGAGATGGAGGTCTGTCCCTGATGATCTCCTCATATAGCTTGGAAGCAGTGGCTAGAGTAGTATTTGAATGTAAGATCGGTTGGTCTTTTTGGACCAACCTATCCTGCGATTTGCTTATTTTTTCCTACAATGCTTGGTTTTTTTGTTCCATTTGCTTGAATTGGCCAGCACACTGCATTTTCAAGATTTGAGTTTTCTCATGCATAATTAAGGGTGCGACTGATGAAGTGGCCTAGGTATTATGGAGTTGTGCCTAATTTTTCATGGCTGACAACTCTTCTCTAACTCTTGATAGTTCAGACAGTGCCCCAGCCAGACAGTCATCTTCTTTGGTTGTTGCAAGGTCCTGGAGTGGTGTGTCTCCTCCCACTTGTGTAAAAGGGTCCCCTTGCTCATCCCCATCATCCTTAGAGTCTTAGTGGTCTTGGGTTATGGGGCTTGCTTTGCCTTACTCTTATGATTTATTTTTAATTTCCTTATCCTCCATGGATTTTGTCTCATGCTTCAGCCTTCTTCTCTGTCACGTAAATTCATGTGTTCTGGCAGATGACCTTGTAGGTTTTTGATGGGAGGCATCTTTGGAATGTTTTATCTTTACCAAAGTTTCGGCTACAACCTCATTGTCATCTATGTCTATGTCAATTTTCCTCTTGACTCCTAATTAAGTGGCTTCCTTTTCTTCTTTCTGCTCCAAGACGGGGGTTGTTCCCGCAATTGGGGTGCCACTCATTCTCTGGACATACTTAGTAGAGATATGGATGAACTCTTCCTAGGAGATTTTGGGGACCTAGGATTTCGATTCTTCACATATGATTAGTTTGATTAACCCGTGATGAGCTAATGCATCCCCGTTCCCCTGTGTTACCTTCCTACTCATATCCCAAATGGATTTCAATAGGTATAAATGAATGGTGATATTATTGTTGGGTTTTATATGCCCCCTGTTCCTCAAGAGGTCTAGTATCCTGAAAGGAAAGGTAGGTATATAGCTGAGTCTCCCTATGCAAGTAATATATTTGAGTACAACAACAGCTACTTCATCCCATGGATTCGACATGGTTTCTCTTTTGACGCCATTCTTGTCTTCTACATAGCGCTCACCTTCTACAAATAAATTTAGTTTTTCTCTAAGATCGGATTCCGTGTCATATTTCCACCAATGTAATCCCCTGGACATGCGTGTGTATGCTACAATTTTTTTCCTCACTTAAGCAGATGTGTAACCCCTTCACCTTAGTAACATATTGTTCTTCTTTTAAATGTTTCATATTTTGGGCAAATTCTAGGGATCTTCTACATCATGTCGTCTCAACCGAGTGATAAACGTCATCCACCCCATTGTGCGGAGTATCGTCAGCACTTTTTGTTTTTCATAGATGGGGGCATGGTCCTCTGGTTCACTCTTTTTAAACCCTACAGTCATCTTCTTGAAATTACTAAATGGATGAATAGTATAAAATTCAGGGTTAAAGTCGGATTGCTGAATGAGTCCTGTATTCTTCTTGCTGTATTTTCTCTACTCAAGGTGTGAAAGCTTCCATATTCTGGTCGGGCTTGTTTACTTATTCCTATCCCATTTTCATCTTATTCCCCCATATTTTCTTTCTATTTATGCCTTATCTTTTCATCATTTCATGTTATCCTGTTGTTTGATATGAAGGGGCGTTGTAGGATACATACATTTACAAGATCGTTATTTATTAATTTGGATCAACAATCATTACCTGGTGTGGTTACTTTGAACCATGTGTCGCCGTTTTGTCTAAAGAGAGTTATCCTCAGCTCTGATTTATTCCTTCTGTAGTTAGAAATTGATTTGAATGAAAATGGAAACAAGGGATTCAAGAATTACCTTTTTTTGCATAGCATACCTTGGTTTATCGCGTGAATATTTTCACAGTAATGTGGAGTTCCGTAGTTGATTTTGTCTATTTATGTATTTTTTTTTGTCAGTTCTGTAGTTGTGGTGTTGGATATTTTTCCTTTGTGCTGGATCGCTTGATATCATTCGCTACTTTGGTTGATTTGCTGGCTCGCTTGATATCTTCTTGATTTGTTGGATTGCTTGATATCTTTTTCTAGTTTGGTTGATAAGCTGGCTCACAAGATATACTATGTTGCTTCGGTCAGTTTGATGGCTCGCTTGATATCTTTTGTTGGTTGTGTTGATATTGCAAAGAAGTGTTCATCAAGGAAATCATCTTTTACTAATTCATTGTCCTGTACATGGGTCAGCCGTGACATAAAGTCTTCTACCACATTATGTTTTTGAGTTTTGTCAAGGTTTGTTAAGTCAAACTCTTGTAAAAGAAGCAACCATCTAATAATCCTAGCACTTGTATTGGTTATTTTCATGAGGTACATGATTGCAGAATGATCTATGTGTACAAATACAGGGTACCTTGTGATGTAGTGCCTAAACTTGTTTATGGCATGTAAAACAGACAAAAATTCCTTTTCTGTGACTGTATAGTTCAATTATGCCCCCGCCACGTTTTTTGTTGTTGTAATAGATTGCATATGGTTTTTTATCTTCCCCCCATCCGAGGACCTCCCCTATAGCTTTGTCTGAGGCATCTAAGTGGATGTGAAATGGTAGCGTCCATTTTGGTCCTTGGAGGAATGGGGAAGTTGTGTTTTTCTCCTTGAGGTGGTCAAAAGCTGTCATGCAATGTTTAGTCTAGACGAATTCTGTGTATTTTGTTAAGAGGGAAAACATTGGTGCAACTATTTTACTGAATCCCTCTATAAATATTTTGTAGTACCCTATTTTCCCAAGGAAGCTGCACACATCCCTCTATTTTCCAAGTCGGGGTAGCGTTTTAATAACAATGACTTTCGCTTGATCTACTTCAATACCTCTTTAGGATATGTGGTGGCCCAAAACTATGCCTTCTTGCATTAACATTCGACATTTATCATTGTTGAGGCATAGAATCATTTCGATGCATTTTTTTAGGACCAATTCTATATGTTGTAATGCTTGATGAAAACTTTGTCCATATGCTATGAAGTCGTTCATGTATACTTCCATCTGGTCGTTGATAAATTAGAGAATATAATCAAGATAGCTCTCTAGAAGGTTGTTGGAGCATTACAGAGTCTGAAAGGTAGTACTCTGTATGCATATGTGCCCCATGGGCAGGTAAATTTTGTTTTATCTGGGTTAGCATGGTGGATTTGGATTTGGTTATAGCCATTGAATCCGTCCAAGAATGAAAAAAAAAAATTTCCAGCCAGAGTATCCAACACCTGATCAAGAAATGGTAGATGGAAGTCAATCTCTTCTAGTTTCTTTGTTAAGTTCCCTATAATCTATGTAGATTCTCCACTTTCCTCCTTTCTTCGGAACTATCACTAAGGGTGAGACCCATTCACTATCTGAGATCGGGTAAATGAAGCCCACGTCCAGTAATTTTTGCAATTCTAGTTTAAATATATCCTTTAACGCTGGATTAATTCTTCTTTGGGGTTGTCTTATCGGCACAATGAATTCCTTGATGTAAATATAATGTTTACAAATATCCGGGTGTATCGCCTTCATAGCAGTGTAGGTCCATGCGAAAGTCCCGTTGTTTTCTAAGAGCACTTTTATTAATTGCTGCTCTTGTTCTGGCTCCAAATGTGCATTAATATTGTTCGTCTTCCCAAGAAATATTTCCACAATTTTTACCCATGGGATTTTTTCTTCAATGGAGAATACATGCTTCCACATTATGTCTGTGTTGATAGAAGTGTTTAGCATTTCTTGTTGTTTCACTGTTGCAAAAATGTCTTCAAGCATATCATGATTAGGATAAATTTTTTGAATAAAATTAGCTAAATAAGAATCTTCATCCTTAGCTTTTAGGGTTAGAGTAGTTTTTATGTTGAGGACTGGTTGCATATTTTGATCATCCATGTCATCATAATCGTCTATCCAATTCGGGTGTTCTACGTCTGTAGATCATTTGGATGGAAGTTATATGGTGATTTTATTTCTATCTTGTCCACTGGTAATTGTAATATCCCCAGATTGACAACCTATATAGCCATTTGTTGTTTCCATCCACAACCTCCCTAGGATGATTGGCTACCCACTTAGCTTGCTTTTGACTTCTATGGCTATGAATTCTGCTGGATATTCCCAAGATTCAATGTTAATTATTACATCTTCTAGGACACCTTCCGGCCTGAGAGTGGATGTGTCAGCAGTTTCAACACCGTGCTTGTTGGTCTTATAAAGTATTGGATACCTAGGGCTGACATAGTATCTTTTGTCATAACATTTATTGCAGCTCCTAGATCAATTAGACTGCTTGAAATAGGATTTTTGTTTATGGTTACATTGTCGATAGGTCTTCCTGAATCGAGGTATTTTGGGTTGACAAATATTCCTAACATAAGGTTTGCTAGTTGGCCTATCACATTCATGGTTGGTGGATCCCGTTTCTTTCTCCCAGGTTTATTCAAGCAGTTTTCCTTTATGAATTTGTTACAGATTGGAACATCTCTGATTTTTTGTAAGAGGGGAATATGAATGTTTAAGTGTTTAAAATCATTAAGTATGGTGTTTTCTACTTCTTATTTGTTGTTTTGTTTTATCTTTTCAGGAAATGGAGGATTAGGCGGATTATGTTTTGGTAGTCAGGGTTGATCCTCTTCTTTCTGGGAGTGTATAATTTCAGGCTGCTGATGTTCTGGAGATGTGGGTTGTTCAGAATATGTGGGTTATTGATTGTTTTGATAATGGGAACCGTGCAGTGTCTTTCCAGATCTCAAATTAATCTCATTCAAATCTAGTGTGTCTACGACATAAGATGGAAACTGCATCACTTCATTGTTGTAGGGTTGTTGTCATGTCCTATTGTTATTTGGATTTGGGATAGGTTGAGATGGGATTGTAGGTAGTATGGGGGGCTGTTGGTTTTGTGGAGGCAATGATATTAGAATTGGTTGTGGAAGTGGTTCTCTTCAATTTATGGGAGATGGATATGGATTCCCATAGTTCATTTGTGGTTGTGAAAAATGTGGGGAATATGGTTGGCAAAGCTGGGTGAAGTATGGTTGATGGTAAGGAGTTTTATTTTGGTTCCATTGACTTGTCCCTGCTTATGGAGGCCATGAAATATGTGATGAAGGATTCCAATTCTACTGAGGGTTCCCTTAATTAAAATAGGCTTGATTATTGGATTGGAAGGGTCTAGAAAAATATTTTCTTCGTTGGTTAAAAAAAAGAAGTTTTTCTACATAATTATCTGAGGTAGGGTCGTGTATGGTTGCTTTGCATGATGTAAGTAAATGGAATTTGTATGTGGTATGATCATCAGTACAAATCCCGCAAACTTCTATTGTATTTAATAGGCATTGTCCTTTCTCATGTTTTTTTCTACATCTTGGGTAGAATACCGCTAGTGCCTGATTGATTTCATCATGTTTCCTTTTTAGCTGAAGTGCATCTAATTTCATATCTAGTGATTGAAGGATATCTGCCTTCATGTCGTCCAAGAGATTCCCCAAGTCGGATTTTGTGAGGCTTGGGATTGAAAAGGATGATCCCCCTTCTAATGGGTGTATGTCTCGCATTCCATTTTTTCCTTTTTTGGATCTGGAATAATTTTTAAAGATTTGTAGAATTTGGTCATAGGTTTTCTGAAATATAGCCCCATCACCTAACAAATTCAATACTTTTAGGTATTCTTCCTTGATTCCCCGAAGAAGTATTAGTTTTAGTGATTCTTGATCCAATGTACAATGAATAGCTCTCTTATAGCTGAGTTGGAACCGATGTACATAATATTCCAAATATTATTTTTCTCCTTGTTGCATCCTAAAAATATCATCCCTAGTGTCTTTGAATTTGTAGTAATCTCTGTATTTTTCCAAAAAGTCTTGTTTCATTTGATCCCAATAAAAAATATTGTTTCCTTCTAGGCTCATAAATCATTTGAGTGATAACTCTTTTAGTGTGGAAGGAAAAAGTCTTAATTTTTGTGCGTCTATAGTTTAACCAAAGGACCTGCAGATTACTTCAAATTCAAACAAGAATGTGTCAGGGTCTTCTAAAGTTAAGACATGGAAGTTTGGGAGATTAATAGAATTGATATTTTTCATTCTAGCATCTCCAAGGGGTATGCTTATGGGAAAGGTAAAAATTTCTTTGTGTTCTTCTTCATCATCCGCCATGGTAATGTTTGAACTAGATCTAGCGAAGAATTTATCAAGGTCTGGGTTATAGATGGGATCAACTTCTTCGTCAGTATTGAAAATTTTTAATTGAAGGTGTTCAGAACTGCCATTGCTCATAGGGAGGTTAGGAAAAAAATGTCCAAATTCATCCCTCCTTCGCCGAGGCATTCATGGTATTTTTTAGATTTTCGATTTTTTTTCAAGATGTCTCCTATAGTTTAAGCACCTCCTCGGAAACAACGCCAAAAAGTGGTGGCGTTCAGAAATGCCTACCCTTTTACAGGTATTTGTTGAAGAAGCTCACTTTAAATATAGACTAGGGAATGCACAAACTTCAGACACACTCAGCACTATATGTGCACTATGTTGAGAGAATATTTATCGTTAAGTGTTCAATGTATTCTAAGGAATGGTGAAAATTTGTTCTAAAGGGAGTGACATAACTGAAGGTCTATCAAAATTGAAATCAAAGATGAAATTACTGAAATCATGAACCTATTTTATGAAAGCATTCATCTAGTTTAAGAAAGCAGGAATTTATTTCTATAAAAGCATTGGATTTAATCTATGAAAGAATTCACCTAATTTAGGAAATACAAAGAAAATCATTCACCTAGTTTATGAAAGTAGGAATTTACTCTATTAAAGCATTCACCTAATTTATGAAGTCCAAAGAAAATCAGTCACCTAGTTTATGAAAGAAGTAATTTACTCTATTAAAACATTCACCTAATTTAAGAAAGCAAGAATTTACTCTATTAAAGAATTCACCTAATTTATGAAATCCAAAGCAAATCTTATTTAGTTTAAGAACTTGAATCTAACCTAAGGAAACCAAGATCTATTTAATTAGGAACTGGGGACATCTAACCAGGAGTGTGAATCTAGTTTAGTCAAATAATATTGTATAAGAAGTGAAAATATAGATATGGAAATTAAATTGGCAGATGGTAGCTATAGGACTACATACTCTATGTATTGGAACTACAGATGTTGTGTTGCGGAAGTACGGATGAAAGACTTTATGCACAAAACTGAAATCTGGTATCAAATAAGTGTTTTAAATAACCCATGCCTATTTGTCTCAAAAATAAATAGCATGATGCATAAACTAATACAGAAAAAAAAGCACAGAATTCGTGATCTACCCAATGAGGGGGCCCTACCCAATGCGTATCACAGGAGCGAAATAAAACTTATCAACTCACAAGTGGTAGGTAACGGTGGTTCTTTATTAAAAATCCATAGCATCCATCACAATCGTAAGAATTATAAAACGAATATCCGAACTGAAAAACATAGAACAGTTTCCAATAATATGTGTTAGGCCCCCTACTACCCAAGTGCCTCTACTTATTACAATCTTTCAATCCTAGTTTCAGGATTGGAAATCATGACCCCAATTCAGGGGATTCTTTTCTGTAAGTTAGGAAAAATAGGAGTGTCGTGTCTCTTGTTAGCTTTAACTGCAGCTTGGGTATTTCCATCCTTCGTATTTACCTATGCTTTGTCCACATATAGCCTCATCCACTTCATTAGTATATAAAATACACTAAAACACATAAAAGGATAATTACTAAATCACATTGTTCTATTATCAATCAAATTGCATTCTTCCCTACATAAAGGAATGTTTTTCTGATTGTTTCTTTGCTCAAATATGGCACAATGAACTGTATTGAATACCTATATCATGGACTTATCAACCCCTGTTCATATTTTGTGGACGCCCTTAATTCTTAATCATTTGTAAATAACATTTTTCCTTGGAAATAACTCTAAGAAAACTAGGTTTTCCAAGAGGTACACAACCTATGTATGGCTATCCCAGGTCCACGTGACCCATTAGTGTCTAGCCTGCTTACATTCCTATGCAAGGGTAAAAAGTAAAAAATGAAGTTATTTTATGGGAAAATTATTGTTCTTTCCATTCCCCGACTTCCCATTCTTGTGAATAAACATATCTTAACCTCCCTAATTGCCTCCCATCAATATAAAAGATGCATATGAGAGGAAAAATGATACATTCAATCTAATAGAGAGCACCTTCATGTTTTTGGAATTCAACCAAATTTGAAACCCTTGTTTGTCTAGTCTACAAAACCCTATTCCCTTATTTGAAACTTTATTTTTAGTCACCATTCGAAGACATTATTATAACAAATAATTATAGTGATTCTTTTGGGTATATCTTTCAGAGTGAATAAGGAATGAGTATATGAAGGACTTTGGTTAGAGGATACCAGATTTTTAGTTTCAGAACAGTGATGACAATGGAAATCAAGTGAAATCATTTTAGTTATAAATTATTGTTTATTAATATATAAAAACTCTCACTCTCTCTTGTCCAATTCAACATTTCATTTTTAAAATCTTCATGTTGCAATTTGGATATTTAAATCAGCAATTGGTTTATAGATTATCTCTTGCAGTAGTGACTATTTGTTTCTTCAATCTTTCTTTGTTTCAGATTGAATCTTGAAGACTTGTAGAGAAGGACAAAGCAACGTCAGTGTGGAGAATCTACATCAGACATTGGAATCGAGGTAGGTCATACTTTAAACCCTCCTTCTATATTAGAAAAGAAGCCTGCTTGAAAATGGTTGTAAACTTGTTTTTCTGCTTGGTTGTTGAGGGTTTCATTTCAGGGCATCAACTCTGTGGTGGTTGCACCCAAAATACACTAGGGATTAATCCCAAAAATAGAGGGTAAACAAAAATATCATTTAGACCCCTCTATTTGGAAACCGACTAAAAGTTGTAGAAAAATTATTGGGGGTTTTGTAAAAAGAGAACCCCACAATCCATTCGAACTTATTTTGAAACCAAAAAGAAATGGAATACTTCCAAGGTGTAGGGTGGATTGAGTATTTTCAAAAGCTCGATCGGTACCATGATGAGATAATAGAGGAATTTTCCACAAATTTGAGAAAAATCAACGAGAACACATGCCGAAACTCAGTCAAAGGGGTTTCAGTAGAGCTTAATGAATACATAATCAACAAGTTTATTTGTCTACATGAGGAAATGAAGTCGGACAAGAACGACTTGGATATTTCCCATAAAGATAAAAACAGTTCTTTAGGTTCACAAAAAAATATGAAGAAATTTTAGGAAGTGTAAGGAGGGATTCACTTAGAGCACCATAGGGCCCAAGCTCACTCTGAACATAATGAAGTACATCACTTGTGATGGGATATATTCCCTTATGCATTCCTACCATTTTAATTTTCTAAACCTCCTTAGAAATCTAATCCAATGGCGGAGACCATGGTGAAACATCATCCTTCCATGGTTTCTATTCAGGTCTCTTTCTTCCATGAGTATCAAATTTCAATTAGGGAAACCATCTTCCCTATTTCATCATTGTCTCGTTAAACTTCTTATCTATGACTCTCTAGAGACACACTATTCCTCTTGTCATGGGAAAAATTTCTCAAAATCAATAGTAGGGAAACACAAGTATTTAGGAAAGAAGAGAATCAATGATCAAAATACCTCACACCTCCTCCAAAAGAACAAACATCTCGAAAGGGATTAAAATCCATCTCTTCTACAAGCAAGAAGAGAAAAACTAGTTGAATTTATGTTTATTGAAATACAAAGGATTTTATAAAAAGGAAGGTTGAGCGAGGAAAGCAAGAAGCCCCTAAGAAGAATGGGGAGAAAAAATTAATTGCAAACACATTGATCCAACTTGGTGTACCGAGGAAAACTAAATTGATCCAACTTGGTGTACCGAGGAAAAATAAATTGCAAACACATTGATCCAACTTGGTGTACTGAGGAAAACTCCTCCCAGAGGTGGTTTAGCAACATCTAAAATCTAGGAGAGTGAAGGCGCAACTACAAAGAAGATAAAAATAGATGAATGACACTCATACAATTTGGTATAATATTCTATCTCAGAATAAAAAAACTCTTGAAGTTTATCAGTATGTAGAAGAAACAAAAGCTCATGGTAATTTCCCTAATAGAACCATGCACAACACTTTTACAAAAATGAACATTAATGATCTATTACATGAGAAAGAACATAAAAGTTTGCAATTACAAAGTCAATTAAAAGAACAAGAGAAGGATACCATAAAATGGAAGAAAATCACTCACACAATGGAAGCATTGAAAGTTGGGAGCACTCAGTGATATCAAAGCCACAGATATTATGAATCCATCCATTGGAAGAAAAAATCCATGTGATAAAAATGCAATACCTAGAAGACAAGAAACAACTAGTGGAGGAAAATCTCATATGAGTTAAGAGACAAAATTATATAAAGAAGAAGTAGAGAAAATATCAAAGAAATGTTTCAAAATTATGCAGGAACTAATACAATGCTGGCCTCCTTCCCAAATATATTCAGTGTTCCTAAAGGAACAATGGTTAAGGTACCAGATAAAGAGACTACAAGATAAAAAATGTAAACATTTGGACAACCCTTAAGCCTTCATAAATACTTTCAAAGAAATGGGTGAAACGAGGAAGGATCAGTTAAGTGAAATCTATATTCACAACTACATACTGCCCCCCATCCTTATAGGTGGTCACCAAACACCTATATAAGAGATGTTTCGCTCAGGTCTCTATGCTATTGGTTCACAAATGAAAGCATAAGAGCCATAGAAATGGACCTATATTACGAAGCCTAAAGGAACTCACATTTGTGGATCAAGGAAGAGCCTCCTACTCCTGAAACGATCCTCACCTCCCACTAGAAATTAACACAAGATTTTGAGTTGGATCCAATATTGAAAGAGAGGAAAGAAGCTAACATAACACATTCTATGGAAGAAGTCTCAAGAGAAAGAAAATACAAGACATTTCAGTAGAGTGCCACCAGCTGGAAATACATTCCCTCTAGATTATGACACTTTGAGATCCATTCACCCTCCAACCTAGGGAAATCACATCGTTCAGATCCTACTTATATATTTCTACTTTGGAATAGCTGGAACTATAATGGATTCGTCTCAATTTCAATCCCCACTCCTTCTATCTAACATTAACTAGGATGGGAGTGGAGAAGAAGATGAAGAGAAATGGGAGCAGATAAAAAAGGACAAAGGATTTCATCCATGAAGGGAAATGAAAAAATGTTTTGCTTGGAATATCAAAGGAATAGTTATGGTGCACCCACAAAGAAATCAGGTTTCACTCCCTAATTGCGCAGGGCTGTGCAATTGTTTTACTTGGGGGATATGATGGCTCTAAATGATGGTTCTCCTAAATAATAGTTCAGCCAAAAAATTATATAATACGCATTTCGTGATGTGATTCTCACCGAATAGACACCCATCTTCGCGAATTTACCCTTAAACTTCATGAATAATCCATTTTAGGTTGGCGCCCTTCTGATTATGCTACTATCATATTTACCTTGGACAATTACAATTAAAAAGATAATTTTCCGCATGTTAACTGTTTCTAGATTTTAATGGAAGAATTTCTTATTCACGCATATATCTTAGCGATATTTCATTCTTGTATAACCTTGGATAAGGTCCCATCCAAAGGGAATTACAAGAGCCTTTTTCAGTAGATTAGACATGTTCTTTAGATCATTATTAGTCAGACATAGTAGTTGCTATGTAGAATTCCTGCACTTTGTAGAAGTTCCTATATTTTATGTTAAGAATGTTGTTTGTGGTTACTTATGCACAAAGTTATCATAGGATTTTTTTCTTAAATAGAGAATGTTGTTTTTGATTACTTATCCACAGAGTTATTATAGGATTGTTTTCTTAAATGCAATTTCAAGTTGAAAATGTCCTTTCCTTTAATCAATTGCATGGAACTCGTGGCTTCCAAATGTCTACATTTAATAAACTAAAGGTAGAGTAACCCGATTGCTCAAGACGAGGCCAGTTAGAGTTTCAATTGGCATGTATGGTTTTGTTATAATGTCCACCCTATTTTGAGTATGTTTTATAGGCCCATAGTGCTCAAACATGACTTTTTGAAAAACCTGTCAAGCAATTTCTAGCTTATTTTTGTAAAACTTCATGCTAATGTTGGAAAGTGATTTTTTGTTCAAGGATTAGTCGTAGGTCAACATATTTTGGTCACTGGGCCCAAAATGGATGTAACTGCTATTGTACATATTTTTATCCAATAATATAATAACTTACTTACAAAAAGAAAATACATGGTGAGTGAGTAGTGTGCACATGATGATCCTAAGATTATAGAAATATTTTTCCAAGGTCACCCACTTAACTAGGGACCCTAGGTTGTGATGGAAGCCTACAAAACCTATATCTAGGTTTTTGTAGGCTTCCATCACATCCTACAGGCCTGTAGGATTCCCCTATGGTATCTTAAAGACCTGTAGGCTATGATACAACCTACACGGGTTTGGGGAGGCTTATGGAAGTTGCCATCACAACCTACAAGCATGTAGGATTCCTACTAGTATAAAATTTCTGCGATGTATCACACAACGATACATAAATAATGATTATAGGGAATCTAAACTAAAATTTATTCAAAGGAAAAGATTCTTTCAAAAAGTTGATGTGGTAGGTGACCATTATAACAATTAAATATTATTCAATGTTTTACAAGATTTCTACCATTTAGAAGCTAATAAACCAAACTATTAATCAAGCTTGAAAATCTCTAATTATGTGCATTTGAGAATTCTTATGCGAGTGTTAATTGTGGTTTTATTTTTTGCATATGAGAATTCTTATGCGATTGTTAATTGTGGTTTTATTTTTTGCATATGATCAATTGCCTACCGAAGGCTATCAAACATGTAAGGACTCATGGTGTATGTGCATGTTATTGATTTTTGCTACACAAAAGATAAATTTTACAAGCATTTTGATGTGTTAAAGTTAATAGGAATGTTTGTGGAATGAGCACATTTTTTGTCTTTTTTGGAGCATATACAATAGATTTGGCATTTAATAGTCTTTTTGGGAAAAATGTTAATATCAACCATTGGATTTACTTGTAGAATAGGTGCACCATTTACTCATTGACATAGTATCCATTGCCACATTTTCTATTGCAATCCTCGGAAGATATCCTCCATTAAAGACATAGGTAAGTAAAACTTGTTCAAAGCAATTGCAATGGGATCTTGTATTAGCTTATGGAAATTGTTGATTTTACTGCTAGCATGCCTACATTTTTTACATGATAGGTTTGAATATAGAATTAGGGTAAAATTGTTTGATAAGTTTATATGCTTGTGAAATGCACTAAATTTAAAAATCCTAAGAAAAATTGATCATTTTATCAAAATCTATTGTTTGTCTTAGTTGTTGCTTCTATTTCTGCTCAACCTGGTTATGACCTAAGTTGCTCAAAGAGTTATTGCACACCTATTGGGCAATATCCTATATATGTTGGACAATGTCTCAACTCTCTTGAGTTCATGGTAGAAAGGCCAAATTTTCATTTGTTTATATTTTAAAACGTTCTTGGAATGGGCAAGGAATCATGATGCATTTCTTTTCCTTGATGAAGATAATTTGATATTTGAATCTTTCGCTTCTCTGAAGTTAAATCATGAATCGATATTGATGAAAATTTAGAGGTTATTGATGTATGCATATTTCAAACTTGAAAATTAGAGTTTGTTTTTTATGACGCTCTAATTATGCAGCTTATTTTTACTTTTGATCATGTGTGGATATTGTTTTTTCTGAAAAAAAATGAAAAAAAATTCTATTTTCCTCACTTTGCGTGATTTTAGAGTTGAGGGTATGAAAATGGTGGTTTCCCTTGTTGAGATGGAATGGGATTTTTTTCCCAAACACTTTATTCACCTTCTCTAGAGGAGGTAATTGGTTTTAACTATGATATTTGAACGGGTTTCTAGAACAAAATAGTTGGTATTTATTGGCCACTTTGGGTTGGTTTTGGGTTGGAAATTCCTTTGTATGGCCCTTTTCCACAGAAAATCAATAAAATAATTCTAGATCATAAGAAACCGATGCTCAATAGTGAAAAAAATAATGTGGTGGTTATGTAGAGTGTTTTCTCCAAGGTGGTTGTTTCCTTCTTCAGGATCATGAAACAAGAGAAACCCTGTCAAGATGACATGTGTGGCCTCTCTAAGAAAAACGTCCCATCTAGATTGCATAAACATGTGTGCAAGTAACCCTTCAAGAGTGATAAATGAAACATGTGTGCATGTAATCCTCTTGAAGAGTGAGACATGAAAACATGTGTGCATGTAATCCTCTTGAAGAGTGAGACAAGAAAACAATGTGTGCATGTAATCCTCTTGAAGAGTGAGACATGAAAACATCCTATTAAAAGGAGTTGAACCAAGTCAAAAAATTCCCAACTACTCATGCAATGCCCTTTGCAATCTAATCTCTTATTTGCATGAATGCAATATGAATGGTTTGTGCCATGTTTGAAGTTTATTTTTATTAATATATATATATTGCTTGAATTGAACTTGTTAGACTAAGGATTACCCAATTTCCTAGAAAGAAAGAATGAATGGCTATGGTGCATGTAAGATTACAAATAAGTTCCCCTCCATTTGAGAATGGTGTCCTTGAATGGGCACACACTTCTTACCATGTGTGAAGAACCTGCAATAATTAATTAATGAAAACACACGAGATAGCAGAAATAACAGAACTCAGAATCACTTTTATATTGATCGCAGGCCAATTCGAGGGGGAAACTTCCTTTGAGCAAGCTCAATACAAATAACTCCACAGTACCTTCATTGGTCTCAACACAAACTTATGTGCATGAATGCATTATGAATGGTTTGTGTCATGTTTGAAGTTTATTAAATTATTAATATATATATTGCTTGAAATGAAGTGGTTAGACTAAGGATTACCCAATTTCCTATAAAGAAAGAATGAATGGCTATGGTGCATGTAAGATTACAAATAAGTTCCCTCCATTTGAGAATGGTGTCCTTGAATGGGGAGACACTTCTTACCATGTGTGAAGAACTTGCAATAATTAATTAATGAAAACACACGAGATAGCAGAAATAACAGAACTCAGAATCACTTTTATATTAATCACAGGCCACTTCGAGGGGGCAACCTCCTTTGAGCAAGCTCAATACAAATAAATTCACGGTACCTTCATTGGTCTCAACACAAACTTATATACTAAGTGTCAGTGCCAATACCATGGGTCAATACCATGTGTCAATACAAACCATGTGCCAATACAAAATATGAATCAACAATTACTATGGGACGACTTACAAAGCATATGCGTCCAACAACAATAATACAAACTATGGATCAACAAATACTATGGGACGACTTACAAAGCATATGCGTCCAACAACAATATACTAACAAAGAAAATAGAAGCGTTGACATGGGTTCCTAACACCACGATGTAAATATTTTCTTCGCAAATAGATATGCCCTCATAGATTTGGGATATATTGAACTAGTGCCTAAGTCACCTATTGTTTGATGTGTTTTACTTAGAATCAAATAAACTATGATTAATTTTGATTGTGCATGGGATCATGAGATAGAATTTGCTTGATGGACCAATACAATACATGTTTAGTAACTCTATATCTATTTTTGATGGTGATTGAGTTTCTTTGGTTGTTGTAAATAGGTAATGGCATGTGATGGAACTTGTTTAAAAACTGAATCTATTTAAATATATATCTATTATTTATGTAAAAGATGGATGCAAATAATGATTAATTTGTTTATAATTTCAATGTCGAAATGGAGACAATGGGCCAATAATTCAGGATGAAAATGAATTATTCCATAACTTTATACTATAGGAAATATCTAGTTTATCAACAATTACTTAAGACATTTGTTTGTTGATATTTTTGTTTTAGGTTACAACCATAGGAAAGAATCAAAACAGACCATCCATAAAAAAAAATCCAAATGCGAAATCTGGTTTCAATGAATGCTTATAGGAAATATCGTTTCAATGAACGCTTAGTCCACATTAAGTTTTATTATATGATCCTTGAAAAAAGTAAGGCTTATTCTTCCAATAGTCCACATTAAGTTTAATTATATGATCCTTGAAAAAAAGTAAGGCTTATTCTTCCAATAGTCCACATTAAGTTTAATTATATGATCCTTGAAAAAAAAATAAGGCTTATTCATCCAATAATTGATGCACAAGAACACTGCTTAAGCTATGTGTAGTTATAGATGTTTGTTCCACATTTGGACCCACGCCCATACTACATTAAAATTCCTTTAATGAGATGCTTCAATCTAGAAGTGAAATATTTGTAACAATAGGTTGGTTCCTACCAAGGTTTGTACTAGTGGGGATTGGTGTCTGGAGTAGGTTAGTGCCCGAAAATATTTGTAACAGTAATTTGGTGCCTACAAAAATTTATAAAGAGAAGTTTTATAGTTTTCTGGTGAAAGGGTTTCCATGTAAATCCTGTATTCTGTGTTTTATATATTTGATTGTTTTCTTATGATTGATGAATGTTTGAAAAAAGTAAAAAATTGGCATAAATTGTTGACACAGCTCTTCTCAATGTAAACGTGTGCTCAACAAAGAGTATGGGTACATACTATCATTAACATAATGAAATACTTCTACTTTGATGTTGTTAAACTACACTCTTAAACTAAACATTGGATAACGACCACCAACTTGAGAAAGCAAATGAAACATGTTACCATTTATAAATGCTTGAGAAGTGAGATAGAAAAGGTCCAATACAGACCATCATGGATTTACATTTCTTTGGAACTATTGAACTTGACAGAGGAGAGATTTATATTAGATGCCGGAAAAAAGCCGTTGATCTTAATAAATTACAAAACTTCATGGATTTACATTTCTATGGAACTATTGAACTTCAGAAAGGAGAGATTTATATTAGATGCTGGAAAAAAGCCGTTAATTACAGAATTTCATGGATTTCAATTTCTATGGAGCTATTGAATTCCACTAGGAAAGAGATTATATTAGATGCTGACAGTTTGCAGTAGAATAAAATTTATATTAAACGATTCTGCCCACCTTAGATGAATAAAAAGATTTTCATTTGCACACAGGAAAAATAATTATGATGTTACAACCCAGCAAGAAATTTATGTTTCGAGGAAATAATGATGATAGTAGTAACAAAGAACATATCCCAAATGATGAGTCTAACCAAAGCGCCACCTAGCACCAAACACAGATCATAACCATTCATACAAGGATTTCAATATCTGACTCTGAAGTGTCGGATTCAATATCCGACTCTGAAGTGACGTTTGAAGTGTCGGATTCAATATCTGACTCTGCAACCAAACCCTCCAACACGACCAGCTTATCCAAAAGTTCATGTTTCTCCTCTTCTAGCTTTTTCACATCACTTTCTGACTGTTTCAGCTCATATTCCAGAAAACAGGTTTCTTCCTGTAGAAGCAAGTACTTACGCTTCAAGGCTTCATAGTTAGAATCAAGTAGAATCAAGTAATTACGCTTCAAGGCTTCTTCCTCTAGATAGTTATCCTCTGATGTTTCGGGCTTCTTTACTTCTCCGTAGTCTTCTGCCTCGTCGTTGCGGATTGCTGGATAGTTATCCACTGATGTAGTGGACAGTGAATATTCTGGAAGGCCATTTGAGGGAGACCTAGAGCTGTCATCTTTTTTCTCAGAGAAATTTGTTGACGTTTGGGGCTTGTTTGCTTCTCCTTCCTCCTCGGCCTCATTGTGTGCAGAAGCTGTTTGAGACAACGGTTTCTTTTCTGGCTTCTTGGACGTTGAAGCATTATCATTTATAAACATATTTGGGTTTTCCATTTTTGTAGATCAAATATTTCTGAGTTATGTAAAACTTTGTAGATAGGTAAGCAAGAAGCAAAGAAGCAAAGATCTGTCAAAACATACAAAATACAAAATAGGTAAGCAAGAAGCAAAGATCTGTCAAAACATATTTTTGTAGATAGGTAAGCAAGAAGCAAAGATCTGTCAAAACTTATTTTCGTAGATAGGTAAGCAAGAAGCAAAGATCTGTCAAAACATACAAAATATAAGGATCCCATATTTTCCAATATTTCGTAAATATAACTTCAGCAATTAAAGAATCATAACCCTAAACTCTAACACGAATCTAGGATAAAACCGCTATTTGCAATACCCCATTTCCAAATGCAATCTCTGAAAACAAGTTAGCCCCCTTAACTACACACCATAAAAAAATAACGACAACCTGCAAGCAAGAGAAAAACCATCTTAATTACGGAGACCACAAAAAGAAATAAGGGCAAAGAAACCCGCAATCAAGAAAAACCATATGCAGAGCTCAAATACAGAAACCCAAAAGTAAAAATTAACGCAGAGTTCAAATACAGATGTGGAGATCAAAAACCCAAAAGTTGAAATTAACGCAGAGCACAAATACGGAGCGCTGAGCTAGAAAAGTCATGAATAACAAATAAACAAGAACTTATCCAGCATCTACCCAAAACATATTTACGTAGCGCTGAGCTAGAGAGATCATAAATAGCTAATAACAAGAGCTTATCCAACAGCCACCCAAAACATATTTACGTAATCAGCTCCGTAACAACCTTCATGGATTCAAAAAGTAGAGTGCTTACTGGATTGAATTGACGGAGACAGGAATTGAACACTCGACCTATAGGTGGCTTGGGCTATCAGCTCTCCTGCTTCTGTCTTCACCTACAAATAAAAAAAACATGTTCACAAAGATGCTATACGAGTCTCCACGAGGGGTCAATTTGTTTTTATTAATTAATTAAAATTATAATTTTTGAATTTTTTTTTTTTCTTTAACTACTCTTTATATATATATATAATAATAGTTTTAAACAGAACCAAAACTCTAACGGTTAACAACATATGTTTTTTTAATTAAAAGATCATAGTTAAAAATATAAAGGGATAGAGTATTTAGAGCATTACAACTGTTAAACTTTATCAATTAAATCTTGGTTCTTTGTTTCACAAACAATAAACTCTTTTTTCTTTTTTTACATATTACAGGATCATTTTACTACTACCATATATTATTAATATAACCCTATTTATGAAGATTTACCCATTCAATTATGTAGATAATAGGTAATATAGATAGATAGTATTATTATAGAAAATTGTGTCATAGATGAGTTGGATTTCTCACACTATTAGAGTTTCAATAACTTTGGTCAACCATTATGGTTGAGTTGCCCATATAAAATTCAAAGACAATCACGTGTCATAATTTTATTTGAGAGTAGCTAACTTCATATAACACTCACATTGGTTAAGATTTTGAAAAGTTCATCTCGAAATATGATCAATATACTTGAAATAATAAATATAGAATATTTTATATTATCACTACTTCTAATTTCTTTAAAATATACACATTAGTTAAAATGACAGCAGAGTAATTTTGAAATAATAAATATAGAATATTTTATATTATCACTATTTCTAAATTCTTTAAAATATAAATCTCAAATTAATTAAGATGATAGTGGAGTAATTTTGAAATAATATAAACATTTCTATAATTAATCTCTTAAAAATAAAAATAAATAATTAAAAAAAGTATCATAAATAAAGGAAAAATAGGAGTTATTTCACTATTTTTGCGACAACTTTCATCTCCAAACTCGGAATTTGACGCTTTTGGTACCATTGGAAAGGTCCAATCATACCAAAATTGTCAAATTCCAAGAACGTAGGAAAAATTTATCGTAAAAATAAAGAAATATTATTTGATCTCTCTCCTATTTTTTTATTTATGATATTTTTATTTTTATTTTTAATAGATTAATTATATAAATGCTTTTACTATTTTAAAATTACCCCACTAGCATCTTAATTAATATGAGATTTGTATTTTAAAAGACTTCAAAGAAGTGATCATATAAAATAAAATAAAAATAATGATTATTTATTTCTAGTATTTTTGTAATTATATTTTTAGTTTTAGTTTTATATTTTATTAAATATATAAAAAGTAGTTGTACTTTTACTAAAAAATTAAATAAAGTATAATATAAAATTTTTTACCACTATATCATTTATTGTGTATGCACACGTATCTGAACCTTTCATTATTATTTTCAACCACCATCTCTTAACTCTACACAAACCTAACATACTTGTCAACTACTATTAATGAGATATTATAGGTTCACCTTCACTAGATAACACCTTTAATTTAGTGTGACATGGCATATTTGTAGTGTGATGTAACCTTTTTTATTATTTTCCTTAGGAAACCCATTTTAGACCCCAAATTTCCTCTAATCTCCATCCTAGTAAATAAACAAGAGCATGGTAGCATAATTTAGCAGTATTTGAATTGGTTGAATGTTTAGTGTAGGTGTAATACGGATACAGATTCTTATTAGTGTACAATTAAATTTTGAAAACCAATTAAAAAAACAAAATTTATTTATTTAAACACTATAAAATAGAAACACCATTCAATTAATTCTTTCTTATTAAAATTATTATTAATAACTAATGCCTCTCTCTCGCACTCACCTTATACCATGTTGATGAGATTTATATATATATATATATATTTTAATCCATACGTTTGATTTTATTATATAAATTTCTATGTACAATTGTGATATATTTGATTAAAAGTATTATATATAAATAGTATATTTGTATATTATTGTACTACATTTTTTTATTACCTATTTGTGATGTATCCAACCTTATTCTCATTAGCATTGGTACTCGAATTATGTTACTATGGAGGAGAGTAATATAGTATGGTAATATACAGATCTCATGAACATATATGCTATTGATGCATTGTGCTACTCACTTCATTTTTTATATTTGAAATTACATAGTGATCATAAGGTTCTAGGACCTTCTAACATGGATCACAAATTGTTTGCAATGTGGCACACAACCAGTCAATAGATTGCCCAAACCTGAGTTTTGTTATGTTTCTTCTTATTTCTCTCTTAGTGATTTGTATTCTCTTTTAGTTAAATATTAATCTCTTAGTGATTTGTCTTCTCTTTTAGTTAAATATTTATGTAGGAATAAGCCTCATGGAAAAATATTTAGTGGAGTCATGGATCTCCATTAATGTGGGTTCATGTATTGTTTATTGTGATGGAGTTTGGAGACATGACTTAAAAAACCTCCATAGGAAATAAAAAACACAACCATTGCTACAATTGTTTCACAAATGAAGACAAGCAGTGTTGGAAAAATATCTATGCATAGGAAGTGTTGGAAATATTGTAATTTATGAGCCGATAGTGTATCTGATCTGCGCCGGCTCTATCAGTCACCCTGTCAGCTGTTTTTTGTCGGCGTGATCTCTGCGATGTCAGTATGTCAGTTAGTTCGCAGCCAATCTGGTGCACTTCTTGTTTGTATTTACTTCACCACGTTAATAGTTCAGAAGTCAAGAAATATTAGGTTAGAACTTATTTCAATGTTTAAATCAATCATGTAGCTTCCAAGTGAAGCAATCCTAAGTCGGTTCATAGGAAACTCTATAAGTAGAAGCTCATTGTTCAAAACCAGGATGTGATGTGTAAGGGAGAAATTACGCAGAGTAAGAGTGAAAGAAAGTAGTTGAAGATTGTATCAAAAGCCCAAGCTCTGTGAATGTAAACTTAGATCACAGTGAAACTCATTTCCATGTATTGAGGAGCTGCACAATTTACTATGGTAAATATATAAGTCTATGTTTTATGTTTCATTCTCAAGAATGTTGTATATTACGAGTCGCACATCATCTCCAGTTTTACTCGTGTGAATATTGTTTACATTTACCCGCAGTAAAAGAAATCAAGATTTACAAATAGTTCACTGCAGTGAAAGTTTTAAATTAACAAGAGTAACTTATCATTAGATGTTTTAGTTGTTATGACTTAGAGAAATATTTTTCATGAAAAAGTTTGTTTAAGTGATCCGCGAAGTATTTGAGAAGTCCGCGAAGTAGAGTATTG
This sequence comes from Larix kaempferi, assembly GCA_027924585.1. NCBI lineage: Eukaryota > Viridiplantae > Streptophyta > Pinopsida > Pinales > Pinaceae > Larix > Larix kaempferi. The sequence continues at coordinate 8,722,942 of BSBM01000641.1, forward strand.
CGAAGTGAACTTTGCATCATTGCAAAGTTACTTGCCGTGAAGTAAAAGTTGATATCGTGTAGTTAAAACTGTGAAGTTAATTCTTAGTGAGGAAAGTGTTCTGCGAAGCAAAATTTGGGGTTCTCTATTATATGGTCCGCGAAGTCCGAAGAGAAGAAAAAGAAGGTATTCATCTACTATGCAGTTAAATTTATTTATTGCACGGTGTGCTTTTCCCTTGATCTGGTATCAGAGCCTTGTTTACGGAAAGAAGGAATTCAATTCATAAAGGAAAAGCGGTTAAGAATGGCTTCCACTTCTGGTAATTTGCAAACTCCAATCTTTTTAGGTAAAAATTATGAATATTGGTCTCTAACTATGAAAGATTTGTTTAGAGGTCAAGATGTATGGGAAATAGTCCAACATGGTTATGCAAAACCAGTAGACCTGACAGCATATAACAATTTCACTTAAGTTGAGAAGGATGTTCTAAAGGAACAAAGGAAGAAATATGGAAAGGCGTTGTTCCACATACATCAAGCGACACATGAATCCATACTCCCAAGAGTAGCAACACCGCAGTCAGCTAAGGAAGCGTGGGACACACTGGAAACAACATATCAAGGTTTGAACAAGGTAAAGACTGCAAAACTTCAAATTCTTAGAAGAGATTTTGAATCTCTGTCAATGAAAAATACAGAGTCAATAGACTCATTCTATACTCGTGTAATTGGCCTGGTTAATCAAATAAAGTCTCATGGAGAAACACTAGCTGACCAAAGAGTTGTTGAAAAAATTCTTAGAGTTCTTCCAAAGAAATTTGAATCTTTAGTTGTAACCCTGGAAGAAAACAAAGATCTATCCACATTTACTATTGATGAGTTGCAAGGCTCATTACTTAATCATGAACATAGAATCAGTGATTCAGAAACATCGGTGGAAGGTGCATTCGCAGCATAGTCATCCATAACTCGTGGAAGAGGCAGAGGAATATCAAACTCTAGAGGCAGAGGACAAAGTTCGTTCAGAGGAGGTCGCAGCAGTAGCCCTGCGAAAATCACTGGTAGAGGCCAGAATCAGAGCCCCAATCAGCCAAGTGGACAAAAGTATGATAAATCAAAGATTCAATGTCATTACTATAAGAGGTATGGACACTTCGCATATGAATGTAGGAATAAATAGTATGACCAAGGAAAGCAAGGCGAAGCACAATCAAGCAACAACAACACTTCGAACAACACATTGTTCTTAGCATGCGCATCACTGTTGGAATGCAATGTTGTCCAAGAAAGTCCAAATGACATATGGTATTTAGACTCAGACTGTAGCAATCATATGACTAATAATTTAAATATATTTTCTAGTCTAGATAAATTAGTTCAAACTGATGTAACACTTGGAAACAATATTCAAGTTACTGTTTTGGGTAAGGGTACTGTTGATATTCTAACAAAAAAGGGGGAGCATAAATGTATGCCTAATATTTATTATGTTCAAGGTTTGAAGCATAATTTGATGAGCATAGGACAGCTAATGGAAAAATGTTATAGAGTTCACATGATAGGAAAGCATTGTGTGATTAAAGACATATATCCAAGCAATCAGTTAATTGCCAAAGTGCAGATGACAAGCAATCGCTTGTTTCTTTTAAGGATAAGACCAAACATCAAAGGAAAAACAACTGAAGTTGTTCATACAAGTCAGAATGAAAATTTTGGATCTACGTTCAAAGCACAAAGCAAAGGAGCAGACATTCACTACGCAGCAGAAGAAAAACATAGCGCAATGCAAGTTGCGTTTCAAACAGAAATTCGGCATGAATCCTGGTTTTGGCATTTCAGATTTGGACATCTGAATTTTGGTGGGTTGAAGCTACTACACATGAAGGAAATGGTGAAAGGACTGCCACTGATTGAAAAACTAGAACGAATTTGTGAAGGCTGTATTTTTGAAAAATAATGCAGATAGACTTTTCCAGTCGAAAAGTCATATAGAGCTCGCACACCACTTGAAATTGTGCACTCTGATATTGGTGGACCGATGAAAACACCATCCATGGGAGGATGCACTTATCTTCTCACATTCATTGATGATTTCACAAGAAAAACCTAGGTATATTTTCTAAAACATAAATCTGATGCTTTTAGTTGCTTTCAATAGTTCAAGGCACTCGTGGAGAAGCAGAGTGGTTATAGCATCAAGATATTAAGAACAGACAGAGGTGGTGAGTATGTCTCAAATGATTTCTTAAATTTTTGCAAAAATCATGGCATACAAAAGCAATTCATTGTGCGATATACACCGCAACCGAATGGTTTCGCGGAGAGAAAAAACAAAACCATCATGGAGATGGTGCATAGTATGTTGGTAGTGATGCATCTGTCAAATGAATACTAGGATGAAGCAATGGAAACTGTGGTATACATCATGAATCGATGTCCGACGAAGAGCTTGAAGAACAAAGTTCCTCGGGAAGCATGGACAGGTATGAAACATAGTGTTTCACATTTAAAATTTTTTGGTTGTGTAGCATATGCACATGTTTCAGATGATCTAAGAAGAAAAAATAGACAATAAAAGACAAAAATGCATCTTTATTGGATATTCTAAAGACACAAAAGCATACAAGTTGTATGATCCTGTCACAAGAAAAGTTATTATCAGTCGCGATGTTCAGTTTGTGGAAAATGAAGCATGGGATGGAGCTGTAGAGAAAAATGTGAAAATCGTGTCACATGTTGAACATGATGACATTGCAGAAGACATGGTTGAGACTCCACAAGTGAATTAGAACTTCGCAGCACCGCCTACTCCAAGGATTGCGTAGCATGGTTCAACACAAGCAACTCCGACACAAGTCACAGCTACTCCAACAAGCACACCAAGTGTGCAACAAACTCCATCAAGCAGTCACGCAATTCGACACCAGCAACTCCACTAAGGACAAGAAGTCTGTGCGAGATATATGAGACTGGTAGACCCAATTCATTCTCATGTTTTGCTTTATTTTCTCAAATTAGTAATCCATTAACATTTGAAGAAGCTGTTGAAGATAAAGTCTGGGCACAAGCCATGGATGAAGAAATAGAATGCATTGAGAAGAATCAAACATGGGAACTAGTCGATGTTCCTAAGAACAAGGATGTGATAAGTGTGAAATGGACTTATAAGAACAAGAAAGATGCTGATGGAAATGTGCAGAAGCACAAGGCAAGATTGATAGCAAGAGGGTTCACTCAACAACCTGGCATAGACTTCAATGAAACCTTCGCACCTATAGCATGAATGGATACTATCATAACAGTTTTGGCCATCGCAGCACATAAGACATGGTCTGTTTAAAAAATGGATGTTAAGTATGCATTCTTAAATGGTTATTTGGAGGAAAAAGTATATGTGGAGAAGACACAAGGCTATGAAGTTCCAGGACAAGGACACAGAGTATACAAACTGAATAAGGTGCTCTATGGTTTGAAGCAAGCTCCTAGAGCCTAGTACAGTCACATTGACTCATACCTCATTCAGAATGGATTTCACAGAAGTGAATGTGAGCCAATGCTGTACATAAAAATCAACCAGCAAGGTAATAAACTAATTGTCTGCCTATATGTAGATGATTTGATATTTACTGGTGATTTTGGCATAGAATAATTTAGAACAGTCATGGAAAGTGAATTTGAAATGACTAATTTGGGGTTTATGAAGTATTTTCTGGGCATTGAAGTCCAACAGATTGAAAATGGTATATTTATATCACAGTGAAAATATGCAAATGATGTCTTGAATAGATTTAAGATGTTAAACTGTAAGACATCCCCAACACCAGTAATAACAGGTTTGAAATTGAGCAAGGATGATGATGGATCCAATGTAGATCCTACTCTATTTAAAAGGCTCGTTGGCAGTCTTATGTATCTTACAGTGACAAGGCCAGATATAATGTATGGAGTGATCTTAATCTCAAGATTCATAGAGTCACCAAAAGAATCGCATTGGCAAGCAGGTAAAAGAATTATGAGGTATGTAAGTGGAACAAAATACTTTGGTATTTTGTATTCAAACTCAGAAAATTTCAAACTCATTGGATACACTGACAGCGACAATGGAGGCAGCATAGATGACAGAAAAAGTACATCCGGGAATACATTTCATGTAGGAACAGGTGTTGTATCATGGGCGTCAAAGAAACAACCCATAGTAACTCTTTCTTCAGTAGAAGCAGAGTATGTTGTAGCTACAAGCGCTGCATGTCAAACCGTTTGGATGCGGAGGATGTTAAGTGATTTGTCGCAGCATCAGCAAGAACCTACAGTCATTTACTACAACAACAATTCAGCTATCGCGCTATCAAAGAATCATGTATATCACAGGAGAACTAAGCACATCGACACAAGGTATCATTTTATCAGAGAATTGATAAACAACAAAGAAATCTGTCTAGAATTTTGCAGGTCAGAAGATCAGGTAGAAGACATATTTACAAAACCATTGGAAAAGGACCCATTCCAATTTCTGCGAAGTTGTTTGGGAGTGACAAGTTCTATGTAGTGAACTCTGTCATGAACAGAGCATGTTTCAGCTCTGAAATATTTTGCAATACTTTAATTTTGTTTAAAGATCCCCATCCGCTCATAATTAAGGGGGAGTGTTGGAAATATTGTAATATATGAGCCGATAGTGTATCTGATCTGCGCCGGCTCTATCAATCACCCTGTCAGCTGTTTTATGTCAGCGCGATCTCTACGATGTCAGTATGTCAGTTAGTTCGCAGCCAATCTGGTGCATGTCTTGTTTGTATTTACTTCACCGCGTTAATAGTTCGCAAGTCAAGAAATCTTAGGTTAGAACTTATTTCAGTGTTTAAAGCAATCCTGTAGCTTCCAAGTGAAGCAATCCTAAGTCGGTTGATAGGAAACTCTATAAGTAGAATCTCATTGTTAAAAATCAGGATGTGATGTGTAAGGGAGAAATTACGTAGAGTAAGAGCGAAAGAAAGTAGTTGAAGATTGTATCAAGAGCCCAAGCTCTGTGAATGTAAAAGATTGCAGTGAAACTCATTTCCATGTATTGAGGAGCTGCACAATTTACTATGGTAAATATATAAGTCCATGTTTTATGTTTTATTCTCAAGAATGTTGTATATTGCAAGTCGCACATCATCTCCAGTTTTACTCGTGTGAATATTGTTTACATTTACCCGCAGTAAAAGAAATCAAGATTTACAAATAGTTCACCGCAGTGAAGGTTTTAAATTAACAAGAGTAACCTAGCGTTAGATGTTTTAGTTGTTATGACTTAGAGAAATATATTTCATGAAAATGTTTTTTTAAGTGATCCGCGAAGTATTTGAGAAGTCCGCGAAGTGAACTTCGCATCACTGCGAAGTTACTTTTCGCGAAGTAAAAGTTGATATCGCGCAGTTAAAATTGCGAAGTTAATTCTTAGTGAGGAAAGTGTTCCGCGAAGTAAAATTTGGGGTTCTCTATTATATGGTCCACGAAGTCCGAAGAGAATAAAAAGAAGGTATTCATCTACTGCACATTAAATTTATTTACTGCGCGGTGTGCTTTTCCCTTGAGGAAGGAACGTTACAATGCATAAACATGCCCTTTTTCCCTTTTCCTTTCAGTTATTGTTAACAACATCCATAAATTTGTTCTTTTCTTTTCAGTTTTAAATGTTCCAATACCATCCATGATAATCTCTACTCTATTTCTTTTAAGGTTATTCTTTGTCTCTTAAGAGCTAAGCTGACAGAGCAATTGCTATAAATAAAGTTAGGTGTGTGAGTCTATTTTATCACCATTATCAATACAATAGTGTTCAATAATATCAATTCAACTAGAGTGGCCCATATAAATAACAAAAATGACTACATATTAACAATATTCTCTAAGTACGACCGCTTATTGTCAATGTGCCAAGGAAATGAGGAGCGGTCTTAATAGTGAGACTTTCAAATTTCATGAAAAATATCACAAAGGGTTCTCCCTTTTTCTTCTCCAGTTATTCAATCAATACCTATAATAACTCATTTATAAACAAAACAAGGTTTTCGTAATAGAAAAACCAATTAATCATGTCCATTAAGATTACAAGATGAAAATCATCATTCTAGCTATTAGTTGTAATATTATTTTGATTAATTTCTATGCACATAATTTATTGTCTAGGTTTTTTCATAAATATGGATGTGGCCTAAGAAAGACACTTGCTCTACAACAAGAGATATGGCTCAAGAAAGGAACTTGCTTTACAACAAAATATTTGGGTTCAAAATCTAGCACCCATCATAATATCTTAATTGTTTAATAGTTCAAATATGTTTAGTGCATGTGGCCTTTAAGGCAGGTGAGTATTTGACCCTAATATTTGCTACAAAATGTAACAACCCTATTATATTATACATATTTAAAACCTAATTTAATGACAAGTTTGTTGGCAAAACTTAAGAGAAAAACTAGTCTAACAAGTGTATATCCATCAATCAAATATAATCAAATAACTAGCAAAAAATAAGAACTATAAGACATAGAGAAGAATCTCCACTTACCTGATCAATGACTAGCTTTACTAATTAATGTTTTCATTCATACCTTGTCCTCAACAGAGTCACCAGCTCTTCTATCTGCAACAACAATTGGGGGAATAACTCTCCAACAAACCAAACCCCATCAAAAGATGAGGCCATTGAGCCCTCAACAATTAACATTATGCTAGACCATGTGAGACCTTAATTATTTTCTTTATTTCCATATCATTATAGAATCCACCCTCTGTTCCTCCTTATCATCCCTCTTAACAAGTGCACACACCATAGAAAAACAATGCAACAAGAGAGAAACCCACTAAAACATGTGGCCACGTTATTGTTCTCACCAATAAGCATTTAGAAAGCCTCTTACAAACACCTATTCTGTAACATCCCCTTCACCTAATATGACCATTTGGAGAGGACATTAACCAGATACGGGATTCTAAATTTTTCCCCATAACCATATTATGATTTCATAAAATGTAAAATACGTGTGTAGATGCAAAATAAAAACACACAATGGAAATAAAATCGATCCACTCACACACAACATCCATATACAAGCATCATCATAACAAACATTAAATAAAAATATTTCAGATTCAAATGCATGAGAACACTTATCTTTATCTAATGCAGATCCAAGCAACTAGTTGTGTAAGAGCGATTTTCCACCCAATTGTAGGTTCTTTGTCCGAGGTCACCGCCAAGATGGGTTATGAGGCCACCAAGGAGACGAAAACATGTACAAGATTCTATCTCTCGGCCCACAACTTGTTCTACTCTCTATGCTTAGCCAAATGCTCATGCAAAGATCTACAGGGCTCTCACTCAACTATCACATCCTTGGCCCCAACAATACCTACCCCACACACCACTCTTTTGGGCTAAGGAATCCCCTTCACTGATTCATGGTTATCTTGGGTGATCCATCTTGCCATTCCAATGTGTGCATAGAAGGAGTCTAATATGATATGTACTATTGGAGAACCACCTGTAGCCTTAATTCGTGGCTTCTTAAGCACCTGTTAGCAGAAAAAATCAATGGGTGAGGGTTTCTAGCTTGCCCAACCTTTGCAATCACCTACAACACTTTTTTCCCCTTCCAAATCTGCAGTGTTGTCTCTAATTTTGAATTTTTGGGTTACATAGTCTAGAAAATGGTCATGAACAACAATGGGGTGATCTGCATAGTGTAGCTCTACATGAAAGAATGGGAGACTGAAGGTTGACTCCATAGGATATGAGATAATGGTGAAAATGAAAATGACATAGATTTTGACTATGGAAGAAAGGACTACTGGAAGCTACAATCTGACTTTGGACAGCTGAAAAAACTCTCACAAAAGTGTAGTGAGCCCCATGCTTCAATAACTGCATGAGGTGACTTTCCCACCAACCTTAGTACACATGCATTCAATGATTGGGTTCAATAGCCAAAAGGAGGTAATTGGCTTATTCAAAGTACATGGTAGAATTTGGATGAATTCTAAGGTTGAAACTTGAAAACAAAGGATTTAGTTTCCCATAGGCCCACTTTCCTCTTCCGGGGAATCATATCCCATCTAATGCTCTTTATAGAGCCATCTTGGACCATTTTATTATTTATGCAATATAATATTTTCGTATATTTCAAGTTAGCATGACAAGCCAATGATATGGTCCAAATGAAAATACACACATCATACATGCCTAACCATTCACTAGTCAGGCCTTAGCCTTGAGCTCCACACTATGAATCCTTACTAGCATATTTACATCCTTTACCTAATTTTGATTAAATACATTCCAAGTCAAAACTAGGGGTATTACATATTCCCACTAGGGAGTGCATGTAAGACTTGAGTTTGTCTAGGTCAAGTAAAAATTAAAGAAAAAATCATTTTTTGGAAATTTCAAAGGGTTTGGAGTATGACTAAACCTTCCTAAGATTGAAACACCCAAAAAAAACCTAGTAAACCAAGAAACGAGGGCCCTAGAGAGACTAACTTCCCGAGTGGATTCACTAGTTTTGTTTGTAGGAAGTTGGTCCTATGACTAGGTGGAGGTCACCAGCATACTCTTAGTTGAGTAGAGATTGATCTAATACTTGATTCTACAGGCTTGAACGGACTCAATTAAATGAAATTTAACCAAATTTCAAGGCTTAAACAAGCAAACAGAGATAAAGGAGCAGAGAAGAGGTGCACCTTATTTATGAAGGTTGATCCTTAGTGCTCCTTTTCCATTTCCCAATCTACTCTTTGGTAATGATCTCCAACACGCAAAACACCAACCACAAACCCTTCCTCAAAATATTTTGGTTTCAAAGAAAGATCTAATTATCATAAAAAATGCATATAATATATATAAGTTTGAACAATGTTTCTATGAAAATATAAATAAATTTCAATGACTAGAAACCAAACATAGAACAATTTATTTGGGGAGGGAAAGATGTCAAATCTCTATTAACAATGGAATGATACAATACAATTACCTCTTCCACTACTTGATACCTTTCAAACCAAAGATAGGTTCCTTTGCTCTTATACACCAACGATCCCACTTCTAATCTTTTGAATGTATGCAAGGGAGAAATCACCTTCAGATGGTGACTTCAATGCTCAGGGAGAAAATGATCAGGGATAGGGTCACTAATATGGAACAAGGGATGGATGTAATGGGATTCCAGATTCCTCAATTGTTATGATGAAATATGGGTGTCCCCTTCCTTGGTCCATCTAATATCCTTTTGTGATTGATGGAGATAGTTGAAAATGGTTACTAATTTGTTTAAAGAGTTACAACTGAGCCCCAAACTGTCTAAAACTACAATAAATTATAGAATTTTCAATTTTCTATATTTTTTCATGATTTTTTGAGGCCCATGTTCCTTTCTCAATAGAAAATTGTGTGACATGTGTCTTGCTAATTTAGAAAGCACTTATGATCACATTTGTGGTTCCATATGATAGAGAATAATAACCCTCTCTATAGCTTCATTATCCTACCTAGGGACCTAGGATATGATATCATGAGTCTACTAGGCCAAATCCCATTCAATTTGGCCCTATGATTCAACCTAGAGATTCCTACTAAGCTCTAGGGTCCTAAAACATCATTATCTCCCCTTTTTAGAAATATTGAAGTCTATTTCTGCACATGAGGAAAAATTTCTTCAACTAGGATCCCTATGCAAAAAAGTATTGATATATTCTTGTCTAGTGAGTATACCCTCTCCTCTTGAGTCAATCCAATGAGAAAGTAAATATCATCCATAGTTATTTCTAGTATCTAACCTTTGATCACAAAGGAACCTTGGTGAGGGTCCCATTATCAAATGAGTACGTGCAATAAATTCTTCTGAGCCCTCATATAGGGAACTTAGAAAATTTTTATCCAACCACACTAATGGAGAGCATTTAATGTCAATGGATCTCCAAGGGCCTCTCTATCCATATCCTCGTGCTCCTTTTCACATGAAATGAATGCCATCCTATGGAAAAAAACCAATATTTGTGTCAAAACACAAATTTTTTAAACTATTGGCTTGCCCCACGTGCTTCTTACACCATATAGGTGCGACTACACATGCTCTAGGAATTGGACAGGTGAAATTTTTAGGCCCACTCGTGACCCATGAGTTATAGAAGCGCATGGGAATAGTTGTTGTAATACCCCATTTTTCCCTAGATGTAAATACTGTGTATATGCAATGTGTGTGTAATTTCCCTAGTGTGGAGCTCGAGGCCAAGGCCCCACTAGTGGATATTTAAGGTTATTTGCTTAGGAAAAGTATTGTGCAGTTCAATTATTAATGGGATGGTAAGACATGAAGGAATGTAAATGATGTAATTATTATTAATGAATAAAATGACCAAGAATTTGGCTAAGGAGGAAACTAATAAGAAGGGGCCATGTGTATCCACTACGGAGAGGTGAGGGGGTTATGGGATTGGTTTCCCATGTTGCCACATGTTTGACTATGAACCCGTTTGAACTCCGTGCTGACATTAATGTAATTGCAGAGAGTGGTTGGGAACCCTAATGTTGAAGCCGATGGAGTATGGAGCATGCCTGCGATTTCGTATGGCAGGGCATGGCTCTAGTTGCTTGTCCTGAAAGACACCCAATCACCTGGAAATTCCCATAACTCGTTTGACTACCCATTTTGGTGGAAACATCATTCATTCATTCACATTCCTCATAGATGCATTGGTACATTGTCTCTCCAGGAACCATCAACCCTCATAGAGAATTCGCCTATGCACTTCCTGTATACGCTGGAACTAGTCCAGGGAAGAACCAATCATAAATCATGCTTCCCATGTGGTAGAAATGCCTGAGAATTGATAATTGTAGAAACTGTGTGTGTAAACTTGGTCTATCTATGACAGAGTGGTATTGGTGAAATGAGAATGACAGAGTGGTTGTGAAAAAACCCCAAGTCTGGATACGAATCAGAGGATTGAACTATGAAACAAGGATGGGTTGCTTGATAAACCCAGTGAAGGCACTAGTCCCAAAGATCTAGTGAATGGACCTTTCAATGCCCATTATGGAATAGCCCTAGAAGGGAAATATCGTGAGAGATTGTGTAGCAGAGAAAACAATCTTCCTTGTGTTGGATGTGGTAGGTATTGTGGGTACCAGGTCGGCTGAGAGCGAATGGACTTTTCTATGCCCATCCTGGAATAGCACTGGAAGGGAAGATGCCTTGAGGGACTGTGTAATAGTGAAGTAGGTCTTCCTTGTGTTAAATGTGGTAGGTATTGTGGGTGCCATGTCAACTGAGTGCTGAGATGCCTGTAGCTTTGTGGTTGAGCTCACTAGCTTAGCAATGCCCTCATTGTTATACCTGAATGCTTGATAAACCATTGTAGGTTGGCTTAGCATGGGTGTGATCTGAAATGATTGATAAACCCAACTACAGATCGATTTAGTATGAGAATGCAACCTTGACTGCAAGAGAACCTGTTAGCCCTCCTTAGCGGATACACTGCCCAGCTCAGGGGTGATCTTTCAGCTGAAATAATATAGGCTGGACAGAGATCTAAGGTTGGGTGGAATGTTGATCTCACTTAGCTAGTTGCTTCAGGATTGAAAGATAAGTATTTCTTGTTATGTCAAATGATGTTGTTTCATTGTGGGAAATGATTGCTTAGGTTTAATTGTGGAAGTATGAATGCTTGTTGTATGAGTGTAATGCATTGTGAATCTTACATGTGATAGATGTGGTGATTAGATCTGTTTAATAAAGCTTGCATGTTATAATAAATGATGGTGTTTTCATTGTTTATAAGATGAATGTTTATGTATAACTAACCCTGTGAAGGGGTTGTATACTTACACCTGGTCCCTTGGAAGGAAGGGAATCCTGGAAGTGGTTCCAGAAACCCCAGTGGGTCAGATGGAAAGGAAGATCTTGGCAGGTAGAAGGTTGGAAGTGTTTAAGTGGAGATATAGATAGAACTTCGGAGAAGAAAATGGTAAGGATAGATACCTCACCTGATTAGGGGACTCTACCATTGGATAGAGCTCTCCAAGAGATTTCCAACGGTACCAACATCTCCCTATTTGGATGTTGTAGGAAGAAGTTATGCCCCTTAGAATATCCGATGAAGTTGCCCTTGCAGAAGCAAGGTTCTGCATGCATGGTTCCACAGTTGTGGGTTGCAGGATCGCCAAGTTCAAATTACGTGTTTTTGGATTCCACCATTCCACGTCCGCAATTACGGGATGCAGATTGCAGGACCCACAGTTGGGGGTTGCAGGTTACAGGAACAACCTCCTGCGATGGTTGGAAATACCTATTGCTGCATCCGCAATTGTGGGTTGTGGGATGCGGATTGCAGAACCCACGGTTGCGGGAGCGACCTCTTGTGACGGTTGGAACTCCGCATTTCCGCATCCGCAATTGCGGGTTGTGGGTTGTGGGATTAGGATTGTGGGGTCCATTGTTGCAGGTTGCGGGTTGCAGATTGTAGATCTAAACCCATCTAACTGTGTATGGGCATTCAGTCAGTGTTGTTGGCAGGTGGTTTGGAGATGGAATATCGCAGCATCGTGGACGTTGCGACAGGAAGAAGGTACCGTAGAAGACGGAAGGACGAGCACCCGCGACAAGTATTTTTGGGTACTTTTAAGTTAATTAGACCGTAGTATGCAAGTTTTTGGGGTCATTGGACCATGACATATGTATTTTGGGTCATTTGGACCGAGTCATATGTATTTTGGGTAATTTAGACCGCATTGTGCAGATTTTTAGTCAATTTTGTAGAAATATCAGTTAGAAAGTAGTTAGAATGTGGACAAGCAATGTAAGGCGAAAGCCTATATATAGACATAAGTTGTAAGTGTTGGATATGCAAGGCAAGAGAAGTCAGGTCATGCATCTTTGTATGGATCAGGAGATGTCGAATGTGTGCATCTTTTGAGTCTGTATCTGAGATCAAGAGATATTGGTGAGATCTGCATTTTGTGGAGTTAATATGATACGACAGAGCTGATTTGTGGAACTCTTGCGTCTTTTCTGTTCTTATGTGATAATGCATGTTGCAATATGGGTATATGAATGATGTGATGTTTTCTTATTGCAACCAATGTTTTAATGATATATCTGCTAATTGTTCTGTCAAATGATGCAATCTGTTGAGTGATTAAGGTTCAAATGTTTAAGTCAGAATGTCTAGATCTGATTTTGAATGTTGTAATAAGTTGAATGCCCGATGCACCATATCTTCCTACTTTCAACGGAAACCTGGTTCCATCAACACTCCCTTGTGTGCCTCGTGCGAGACCTCATCTGCTCTGCAAGTGTTTCTAGATGGGGTAAAACCCATCTTGGCCGGTGCTCAGGGAGTTAGTGGCAGTTAGTGTGTCGACAGTGCTGGGAACCCCTATCGATTGGGTTTGTGTCAACAAGTGTTTTGGAGAAAAAAACACCGGTGTAAGGTGACAGGAGGATATGTGGCATTCGACAAAACTAGAAATTGAGGATTGGTTTGACCAGAAGTTGCAGGAGTTCACTGAAAAAGAAAACCAAAACTCTCGGTGGACAGTGGAATAGTGGTTAGGAAGGTACATTCATGACAGTCCACATGAATACTTCTTCTGCGAATTTCTAGTCTTGTTGTTCGAGTGGTTGGAAAAATTGACCTTTCAGAAGAAGAATTTCCAGGGAGGTGACCTGATGTCTTGGACTCCAGAGTTGATCCAAGAAATCCAAGAAGTTGAGAACAAGGTATCGCGGGCTGTCGAAGTTTGGCTTGACAGCGTGCTAGAAGGCTATATCACTGAGTTCACGATTGATACAAGGAAATCCTATAGTGAAGCCAAAAGATACTTCTTTTCCGGACCACGGGGTAGATTTCTGTTATCGCTGCAGTTATCAATCAAGATGCTTGTCGGTGAGAAGGGAATATTGAATATGCACCTTGATCTTTAGACACCCTAGTGGGCGGGGGCTGTGGGGATCAGAGCAGAAAGGGGTGCGGCGAATGGAATGATATGGGGTAGATGGGTGGAAGTTGTGACGAGACTATGAAAGAAGTCGAGGAAGAGAGTGGTCTTACGAGGGGAGTTGCAAGGTTTCAACAGGAAAAGAGGCAGAGGAAAGGAGGAGGCCATGCTGCGATCGAAAAGCAAGGCCACGAAGGAAGACCACAACGAATGAAGCGACCTCACGCTGACAAAGACAAATAGGATACACCCAGGATAGAAGTAGGACCACACCCTAGCAGCAACATTCCCACACCTCTGCTCACTATCGCACAACCAATAATAAATACTGCGTCGACACCACCATGCTCTTCGTGTCAACAACAGTTACTTACTAGTGGCTCAACAACTACAGGAAGGAATCCCAGGATGGTGGGTGAAGATGTAAAGATGTCGGTGTTCCAAGGAAGTGGAACAAACAACCCAGAACAGTATTGGTTTCTATGTGAAGCCGTATGGATCATCAAGGAGATTACTGACGATAATGCTAAGAAAGGACAATTGGCAACAACTCTCAGAGGTCACGCATTAGACTGGTTTATGAAGCTTACCCAAGTTCCCACTAGCACCTCAGAAAAGACACTGGAGGAGATCAGAAAAGGATTGATTGCAGAATTCCGAAAGCCTAAATCAGAGGCATAGTACATTACAGAATTGAAAGAAATTAAGCAATATCCCAATGAAACAGTGTGGGACTTTGATCAACGGTTTAAAGCGCTGATGGAATGGGTTAGCTTCGACATGAGTGAGGTCCAACACAAAGAGTGGTTTATTGCTGCGCTGCTACCTCAAATTTGGTTACCATTAATGCAACATAACATTACAACTGTCACGTCCCCATTTTGACCCCCTTTGTATTAAATTGTAAATGATGTAAATATTGTAATTGGATCATGGTGAGGAGCTCAAGGCCAAGGCCCCACCATTGACTTAGCGTTTTATGTATCGACGATTAAAGGAATAGATGCCTATGGTTCTTGTGCTAGATAGGCACAATGTATATAAGACATCATGTAATTATGGATTTTAATAAAAAAACCCACAACCGGCTATGCAATGCAACAAAAGAGATGGGGCATGATTCTACAAGGAAAAGGGGGGGGGGAATTATTCAAACCCTTGAGCCAATGGTATTAATCCATGTGTCAATGAGGAAACCCATAAACCACCAACTACCCATTTTGGGTTATGGACCCAATCATTTAATTCTTCCAAGAATTGGTTGAGGCAGTTAATGCCTTGGAAATGAAGAGGTATGGCAGCCAATTTCGTGTATGGGCAAGCCATCAACTTGGGAAATCCTGTTTTGTCTCCTTGGGCAAGAAAACACCCACGAAATGGTGCCCAAAGCCATTCTGAACAGGGGGTCTTTCATCTCTCACGCAGACTGAGCTCACTGGAATTTATCCTCACGTTTTTCACCATAACCTTGTGTTTTCCATGCCCAGGAACTCGTTTTTGGTAGTGTGCAATAGCTGGGGAAGGAGGCACGCGATTTGGGACTAAGAGAGAGGTCGTTTTTGCCCCGGGGGCATTTTTCTGGAATGGGTTTGCTCTCCCAGTCGAATTTTCCCAGTTGCCAATACGTTTGGGATCTTCCCACGTTTTTCTGAAGCTCAGGAAACCCCACCTCATACATCCCACTGTTGAAACATTTTTCTCATGCTCAGCAAGTGTAGTTTTGATGTTATGTGCATCCTTGTTGTTTTGAACCTGTGAGCAAGAACCTTGGACTGGTAGTGGATAGAATTGGCTTGATAAACCTAGTAGAGGGAGTAACCTCTCGAGAAGATCAAGAGGGATTTGGCTACTTTTCTATGCACACCCTGAGAGCACTAGAAAGGAAGGTATGGCTTGAGGGACTGTGTGGCAGTGAAGAGAATACTTCCTTGTGTTGGGTGTGTAGGCATTGTGAGTACCAAGCTGAATAGATCTGGGAGGGGTATCCATAGCTCTGTGGTTGAGCATACTAGCTTAGCAGTTCTTCCCTTCCATGTCCTAGCAGCCTGATAAACCCAATTGCAGATTGGCTTGGCTCATCTTGGTGTATGCTTGGCTATGTGTGAGTCTGCTGTTCCCTGGTTCCTTGTAGAGATCATGCCCATCTCGGGGGTGGCAGTTGTATCAAGAGGTTGATAAGCACAACTGGCCTATGGTTGGGTGGAACATTGCAGTTGCATAGCCAGTTGCTTGGGACTACCTTGTCAAGATAAGTATTCTGTTGTGTTTTAACTTTGCAATTATTTCTTTGATGAATATCTTCAATGTATGATGAATGTGTAGTTGATGTTATTTCCGTTGTGTTTTCCTTATAATCATATATTCCATATGAATTTTATATTATGGGAATGCTTAGTTAAATTCTTATGGGGCTAGATGCCCGGTTTAGCACCACGTCCTCTCCATCATGCTGGTATGATGGGAGGGGACGTGACAACAACCCCAGCTGAAGCCCTGGAAATCGCGATGCGGATAGAAATTTTGCCGATTGGTGAGAACGCGACTGGTATGTCGTAGATTCAAACGCAATTGACCAACCTAACAATACAGTTGCAGGACTTGAAGAAGGACAAGGAACACCATGTGGAGGCTTGGTGTACATGCTAGTGGGCAAAAGGGCATACTAAGGATAACTTCCCATACTTTCGCAACTATTTGGTATCCGGCGCACCAAACCCATTAAGTGGCGTAGGTATTCTGTGGTGTCGTATCTTTCGGGTATATGGACACCAGCATGAGGAATGTTACTAAATGCAGAAATTGGTAACACAACCGATGAACTTGTACTGCACTTTCTATAAATCTGTGGGACATGATGATAAGGACTGCCATGCATATGGATTGCTTCAGGAGAGAATGCATGATGCTTATTATGTGAAGGATGTTGCACCACAAACGGCGGTGGCCCAACCGCCACCGCAGCCACAGATGCAATTCGCACCTCAGCCATAGCAGCAATTTGCTCAGAAAACGCAGTTTGCTCAACAAGTGTAGTTTGCTCAGCAACCGTAGTATATTCAATAGCCACAGTATGCTCAAGGAGGGCAGCAGCAGTTCAACCAACAGGGGGTTTCCATTGCGGATTTCAGGGAGGACGTGGTGGAGGTTTCAGAGGTCGTGGAGGAGGACAAGGTCATGGCCCATTTCAATGTTTTAACTATGGAACATTGGGGCATTATAAGAGGGATTGTCCACTACTACCACCACAGTGTTCGTACTACTTTGCTGATTACACCATTGCCAATTGTCCACAGCTAATTGTGCAATGGTAGGCCAAAAATATACCGCAGATCTAGAACCAGAACCAGAACCAGGCATCGAATCAAAATCAATCGCAGAACTAGAATCAATGACCGCCACCTCAGAATGTGAATCAACCTATGAACCAACCACCAAACTAGAATCAAGGTTCGACTGTTAAGATGATTTTTGCGGAATCGAGGGCACAAGATGTTGATGTCGCTGTTATCACTCGAGGAGGTGCAGCGATAGCAAAAGATCACGGTAAGTCAATTGTTTACGATATGCCCCTGGTTTTTGACTTGAATTTGGATGCAAGCCCATCAAGTCAGCATGGTGCCTTACAACGCTTCCTGGAAAGTTGCCTATTGTTATCTAGAGACCTTGAAGTGTTGGCCGAAATTTAAAATTGGTTGCGGCGACCAACTCACAGGCGGACATAATCTGTAGTAAATTCTTTGCAGAAGAAAAAGACTGGCAAGGAAATGCGTATGAACATTTAGATCGGGGACTATGAAGTCAACTCGGTTATTTTGGATCTCAGATCCGATGTTAACATTTTGACCAAACAAGCATGGTAGAAGATGGGGATCCAGTAGTTGAGCTGGTCCCCAGTGTAGTTGTGATTGCCTAATCAAGCCACGGTAACACCAATTAGGCGTGTTCCGTGCCTTGCTATGGATATCGAAGGCATGATGATAGTTGCTAACTTCGATGTTATTGAGGTCATTGAAGGTGGGAAGTCTTACCCTACGTTGCTGGGAAATGAGTGGGCCAATGACGTTGGCGCAGTTATTGACTTTAAGAGACGTATGATGACCTTCAAAAACTGGGATTTTCATGTCATCGAGCCATTGGATCCGGCAGAAGGATGGCGCTACCTCGAACCAGTGAAGGCTGAAGTAGTCCACGATTGGGATCATGCCTACAACATTTCAAAGGACTACGTTCACCCTACTGAGGAAGGTGAACTTGGTTGGTGCAACTCCAGCTCTGCGGCTTCTGAGTCTGAAGATGCTTTAGAGAATTGGCAGAACCGTATGCACGAGGTCTTGCTTAGAAAATGTGGGTTGGTCCAACAGTTGTTGTACCATGTTGCGACTGAGGTGGTTGAGTTGCCAATCTATGAAGGACTCCCAGGGTTGTCTGACTTTTTGGAGATCTTTGAAGAAAGGGTGCCGGAACCTCAGCGGTTGTTGGAGTTAGACAAAGCGTTGAAGGTTTTTCCAGCACGTTGGTGGCCAGCCCATAAACCATACATCACTGGATGGTCACAGTGTCGGAGGTTGATGTCTGTTCACTTCGGAGACACAGAGGTATATCACACTGGCAAGTATGATGGAAGGAATAGTCCTGGTGGTCATCTACTGGAATGTTAGGATTTATGGGCATCCTAACCAAAGGATGAATGGGTCCATGCCTTCATTCATACTTTAAATGACATGCCATGATCCTGATACACTATGGTCGAATTGCATAGGGAGATTACTACCTTGCTGGTATTGACAGTCCAATTCACTCAGAATTTTAGCTTCGCGGATGACAATTCAGACGTCAACAATGCACTGCAGATCATCCGTGATGTAGTTTTGAAGGTTGTCCCAGTCGCTTACCCGGTGGATCCCCACGTACAATGTCCAATGCAGTCCTTAATGGAGTGTTACAATGTCACTGGTGGACTAACAGATGATGATGATCAGCGAAATGTTAATATCCCAGAGATAGAAGGTAGTCGGAGTATTGCAACACCTAGTGTATTTGCAGATGCGGTCAATCAGCAGCTGAAGCTCTGGAAGGTGAACATTGGGTCGGAGGCGAACCCAAAATTTGCAAATGTTGGGGATTATTGGGATGAGGATCTGATGGCCAAAATCACAGAGTTGCTGCATGAGTTCTAGTATTTATTTCCTACGAATTTTACAGAAATGAAGGGAATATTAGGTGACTTAGGGGAGATGAAGATCCCATTGAAACCAGATGTGAAGCTGGTTAGACAGCGGCCCTACCACTTGAATCCATGGCACAAGGAGCGCGTCAAGACAGAGATTGACAGGATGTTGGATGATGGCATCATTGAACGAGTTGAAGAGTTGGAGTGGATCAGTCCTATGGTAGTCCAGGAGAATAAGACAGGGGAGGTGCGCATATGTTTCGACTTAAGGAAACTAAATGATGCGTTCCTACATGATCCATTTCCAAAGCCTTTTACAGATGAAGTGCTTGAAGGCATGGGCGGTGAAGAGATGTACTCTTTTATCGATGGCTTTTCGGGCTATCACCAGATTGAGATTGTGAAAGAGGATTGCCATAAGACTACATTCGTGACTGAATGGGGATGCTTTCAATACTCTGTGATGCCGTTTGGCCTTAAAAATGCACCCGCAGTCTTCTCCCATGTGGTTGTGGCTGCCTTTTGGGATTTCATTCAGAAGTTTCTGTAGGTCTACATGGATGATTGCACGGTGTACGGTCTGGTCAGAGATCATTTGGTGAACTTGCGACTAATGCTAGAGCGGTGTCGACAACATCAGATATAGCTAAATTTGAAAAAGTGTATCTTTTGTGCACCATTTGGGATACTATTGGGCCACATTGTGTGGAAATAGGGCCTGTTGGTGGATCCAACAAAGATCACGCTGATTTTGAGTTTGCCACCACCTACCAATGTGAAGCAGCTTAGGGTGACGTTGGGGCATATGGGGTATTCTCGCAAGTTCATTAGGGGTTATGCAGCGATTATCGCCCCTATGGAAAAGTTACTAAAGAAAGATGCAGTCTTTCAATGGAGTCCCGAATGTCAAGATAGTTTTGAGATGCTGAAGGCTAAGATGGCTTCGATGCTGATATTGGTATTTCCGGACTGGAGTAAGGAATTCCACGTCCATGTCGATGCATCATTGATCACACCAGGTGTGGTGCTAGCGCAACCAG
Organism: Larix kaempferi; assembly: GCA_027924585.1. NCBI lineage: Eukaryota > Viridiplantae > Streptophyta > Pinopsida > Pinales > Pinaceae > Larix > Larix kaempferi. The sequence goes on from BSBM01000641.1 coordinate 8,743,109, forward strand.
GACAGGGGGATATCTATCACCCTATTGCTTTTGAAAGTCAGAAGTTGTCATCCGTAGAGAGGAATTACACTACTACCGAGAGGGAAGGTCTAGCGATGGTGTATGCATTGCAGAAGTTTTGGCATTATCTCTTGGGTGGCCATTTTAAAATGTTCACAAATCATTCCGTGTTGAAATATCTAGTGAATAAGCCTGTGTTGGGGGGGAAGATATGCCGATGGCTACTTCTTTTCTAGGATTTTGATTTTGAAGTCATTGTGAATCTAGGCCACTTTAATGTTGGGCCAGATCATTTATCGAGGATTGAGACCGGTGAGGAACCTACAAATATTGAAGATGGGTTGCCAGATGGCTAGTTCTTCCGAGTGGAGATGGTTTATGGCTATTACGAGGAGATAATTCAGTTATTGATGACAGGAGTCACACCAGAAGGGTTCACTACAGCTCATAAGAAGTAGCTGGTGGTCAAGGCTGCGGATTTCTAGTTAATCGTGGGGCAGCTATACAAACTAGGACCCGATGAGATTTTGCGGCGATGTGTCCTCCTGCATGAACAGAGGTAGATACTGAAGGAGGCACATGGCGGTGTCGTTGGAGGGCACTATGGCGGCCGTGCAACCACAAAGAAGGTGCTTTGTGTAGGACTTTGGTGGCCTACCTTGCACAATGATGCGATGGATTATGCCCAGACTTGTGATGTTTCTCAACGTACAGGTAAACCATCAAGGAGGGACGAGATGCCACTGGTAAGGTAGATGACGTTGCAACCATTTGACAAATGGGCTATGGATTTTGTGGGTCCCATCAACCCACCTAGGAAACGCACTGGAGCACGCTAAATCATTACCACAACATAGTATTTGACGAGGTGTGCGGAGGCCGCACCTGTCGTAGATTGTACCGCTGCAACCGCAGCACGGTTCATGTTCGACCACATTGTTACTAGGTTTGGTTGTCCGAAGATACTCATGAGTGATCAAGGGATCCACTTTATAAATCGCACGGTGCAGGCATTGACAGAAGAGCTCCAGATATAGCACAATAAGAGTACGCCGTATCATCCGCAAGCTAATGGAATAGTGGAGGCATTCAACAAAGTTCTGGAGCATGCACTCACTAAGGTATGTAACGCAAATCGCGATGATTGGGATTTGAAGATCCCAACAGTTCTGTTGGCATATCGCATTACCTGCAAGAGGCTGACAGGACAAACACCATTCAAGTTCATGTACGGACAGGAGGCGGTTATGCCCATGGAATACATTGTGCCTAGTCTACGTATCACAGTAGCAACAGGTATGAATGATGATGCTGCGATGGCTAACCGCATAACGTAGTTAGTACAGCTTGAGGAAGATCTCTTTATTGCAAGATTTCATCAGTGTGTGGAGAAAGATCGCCAGAAGGCTTGGCATGATCGCCATATTAAAAATAAACTGTTTCAGCAAGGTGACTTGGTGTTGTTATATGACAACAAGTTTGTGAGGCATCTAGGGAAGTTGTAGATGCATTGGCTAGGTGCCTATCATGTTAGTTCAATAACTTCAGGTGGGGCGGTACAGTTGTAGCAGTTAGATGGACTCATGCTACCAAAGTTGATTAATGGTAGCCGGTTGAAGCCCTACAGGATGGGAAAGGAACCTCGCGATGCTTGAAGGCATTGTGGAAAAAAAAAATGCAGGATGATTCGTAGTAGGATGGCGCAGCAGTGGGCATAGGTCGCGCCAGTAGAAGTAGAAGTATCACGGTTCGGAGGTTGAGATGCGACAGTCGACGAGCCGCAACCGAGTCAAATCAGTAATAAATGCTGAAAAGTTCAGATAGTTAATTAATGATGCTCGTTGGAATGATGAGAATTAATGGCGGATCCGGCTGATCGGCTGATAGGATTGATGGTGGATTTGGGTCATTAATACATAATTTCGGCTGAGTTAATGCGGGATTTAGTGATGATTATGAAGGATCAGGGTGGATTCTATAAGAATGGGTCAAAGTTGTTCGGAAGGCACCACGGGAATTCAGTTGTTAAGTGTGCAAGATTATGCAGTGTTGTCGGGTGTTGTTTTTTCCTAGTGAGTTTGCGGGTCGGGCAAGGTGCCATTGCCGAGTGTTGCACAAGGTCTGTTAATTGTGCTAGTTGGTGTTTGTGAGAGCTGCGTGAGGTATGCCAGGAGAGATGGAAACAATTGAGATTAGCAGTGAAGTAGAGTCTCCCCTTGTCCTGGTTGTTGTTGAGGAAGAGGTTGAGTCTGTGAGAGACGTCAATCTTGAGGCAGAAGTTGCAAACATGTTGGTTGGTGCATCCGTTGTCACAAAGAAGCATCAGGGGAGTCAACATTCGGATTCCTCGTAGAGTAAGCGATAGCTTCAGTCCTCCACTACTGTGGCGGGGGAAGCTCAAGGGGAAGCAGGGCCATCCAGCCATCGAATTGATGAGTCCACCTCATGGGAAGGACTCTCGGCCATTGATATCCTGGGGTATGCCCCCCCCAGTCAGCTTGGGGTGCCTCCCCGGAATGTGCAGAGATCAGAAGTATACATTGCAGATGCCTACATTACCGATAGGAATGGAGTGCTCTGTTGGCATCGTGTCAGCACTGAAGCATCTGAAATATGACGACCATGATATGGTGGTGTACGAGGAGATTATATCGGACCCTTATGAGCTAGAGTCACAATTGAGCAGTAAGACGGTTCCGTGTGATTGGGCGCGGGGGTTGAACCAGGCAGGTCTGTTAGGCCTTATCAATTTGCCACATTTCAGGCGACTGTCGGAGGTCAATGCATGTGTGAAGTAGCTTCTGGCCTCCTTTCACGGAGGTATGTTGTGGTTGGACAAAGCAATTCCCATCATGGTGCACTTGATCACAGAGATTACTGGGTTTCCCAAGGACGAGGTAGACTCGTCGCAGTACTTCTGAGGAAAGGAGAACGACAAAAAGTTGGCCATGCAATTAGTCAAGCGCTATGCCTTGGAGAAGGATGGCCGTGCTTACCGCACCAGCACCATCAATGATAAGGTGGTGCTCACCAGCACCAAGATACTTTCTTGCAAAGTGGTGAGGGGTGGTCGACCCAACCAGTGTAATTCGGGAATTGTGGCATGTGCGGAGCAGTGTGTGGCCAGGGTGCAAATGAACTGGTCACTATTTCTCCTGAACTAGTTGACGAAGGATGATGTGGTGGTTCAAGCAGGTAAGGGCTCATTTACATATAGCTGTATTCTACTATTGATTACATTCATGGCCTTGAAGGAGCTTGATGCGTACTAGGGTATGGAGGTTGACGCCACAAAAGAGCATCGCGATGCGCGCTATCAAAACCTGTGGTTTGTATGAGAACACTAGTGGACTCGAGAATGCGTGTTGTTGTTTTGGTTATATTGGGAGATGCTCTGTGTGGCTACGACGAAGGTGCCTTGACTGTATGAAGAAACCACTGCACAGTTTAAGCCAGTCATGGTGTTTGCAATTAGATTGCATGCAATTTATGTACCAGCCCACCGTGAGCTAGATAGGCAATGGTTGCTGACACCATATAAGGTGACGACGGTAGAGTTGGAGGCTATCATGAATGATTTTCCATAGGAATGGCGCAAACCCATGGGGTTGGTAGAGATTGAGACTGGAGACCTAGCGAAAGGCCCAGATGATCGACTATCGGTATAGGTCTAGCAAAGTCATCATGACTTGAATCAAGAATCCACCAATACGTCAACATACGATATGATAGACCACGATCTGGAAGAGGGTAGGACAAAGATGTGTCATGAATATGGTACGATCAGCAGGGATTCTCCAATCATAGAGAGTCAGTTGGGTCGCCTCATCACAGCAGTCACCAATGCGACGAATACGGCTGCTCAGGTGATGACCACGACATAAGATCAGGGTTTCCATGAGGTCAGCGCAGGCGTGGATTCCCTGTGTGACATCGTCTCCAAGAAGGCTCCAGAAGAAGCATTTGCGCAGCTAGTTAGCACAATCAACATTGAGCCGTGGGTTCGGAATGTGGAGATTCCCCCGACTGCGATTGTGACCGATGATGAGGCTTTGAAAGCCTTGCTGTAGAAGTTGAAGATAGCGGCCATAAATGTCAATGTATTTCCAGCACAAGGGTTGAAAACTATGCAGACGGTTGCTAGCTGGGAAATGGTGGATAGAATGCATGAGATTAGTGGTAAGTATCTGCAGTTGCAGAAGAGCGAGGAAGCTGTGAAGGAAGCAATGGTAGAGCTGACAGAAAGGGATGCTACAACGTGGAAGGATGTGGATGAGCTAGAAGAGGACATCAAGAAGGAATGAGCTGAGAAGGCTCGAGTGATCGAAGACCTGAAAAAAGAGCAGGATCACCTCATTGCAGAGAAGGCCCATATGTGGGATGAAAGTGTGCAGGTGGAGATGGCTGTTAATGAGGCTTGTCAACATATGTCGGAGCCCACTATAGAGTTGGATGTCCTTCAATGTGTGCAGCGACTAGGTGTTGTCATTGTCCAATTGCGGCACAACAATCAAGAGTTGAAAGCTATGGTAAATCATGGGACACCTCAAGTAGAAGTGGATGACCACAAACGGGCTATTGAGGAGATAGCAACGTGGATGGAGGAATTAGAAATGGCAGCAACAAAACTCACAGCCGAGACTGTGCAGTTTTGGGGCCAAATTGTTCAGGATGAGCAGGTTGAATAATTGACCAAGATTCGACAGGAAGTAGAGGGGTAGTTGGTGACGCTAAAGATGACGATGCGTACTATTCCACCAATGGAGCAGGTCTCCAAGTCGGTGGCCTTAAAAGAATTGTAACAGTGCGTCACCAAGGCTGATGAGTGATAGAAGAAGCATGCTGCACTACTCAAGCAGTTCCAGGACGTTGGTGGCTAGTTCGTGACAAAAGCTGGCGAAGTCCTCCAGGTAGTGCAGGAACGTTGTCAACTGTAATGTCCCCTTTTTGACCCCCCTTTGTATTAAATCGTAAATGATGTAATATTGTAATTTGATCATGGTGAGGAGCTCAAGGCCAAGGCCCCACCATTGACTTAGCCGTTTGTATCAGCAATTAAAAATAGATGCCTATGGTTCTTGTGCGAGATGGGCACAATGTAAATAAGACATCATGTAAATATGAATTTTAATGGAAAAACCCACAACTAGCTATGCAATGCAACAAAACGATGGGGCATGATTCTACAAGGAATAGGGAGGGGAAATAACCAAATCCTTGAGCCACTAGGGTCAGCCCATGTGTCAATAAGAAAACCCATGAACTCTTAACTATCCATTTCTGTCCCATGCACCCAATCATTTAATTCTTCCAAAGATTGGTTGGGGCAGTTAATGTCTTGGGATTGGAGAAGTATGGAAGTCAGATTTCGTGCATGGGCAAGCCATCAACCTGAAAATCGTATTTTTGGCTTGCTGGGCAAGAAAAACCCCACGAAATGCTGCCTAAGGCAATTCTTCATCCATTACGTTCTTCCTCTCACGCAGACTGAGCTCACTGGAATTTATCCTCACGTTTTTCACCATAACCCTGCGTTTTTCCATGCCCAGGAACTCGTTTTTGGTATTGTGCAATAGCTGGGGAAGGAGGGACGCGAATTGGGACTAAGGGAGAGGTCGTTTTTGCCCTGGGGCATTTTTTTGGAATGGGTTTTGCTCTCCCAGTAGAATTTTCCAAGTGCCCATAAGTTTTGAGTCTACCCACGTTTTTTTGAAGCTCAGGAACCCCATCTCATGCATTCCACTGTTGAAACGTTTTTCTCATGCTCAGCAAGTGTAGTTTTGTTGTTATGTGCATCCTTGTTTTGATGTGAACCTGTGAGCAAGAAACTGAAGTGGTAGCGGACAGAATTGGCTTGATAAACCTAGTGTAGGGAGTAACCTCTCAAGAAGATCAAGAGGGCTGGCTACTTTTCTATGCACACCGTGAGAGCACTAGAAAGGAAGGTATGGCTTGAGGGACTGTGTGGCAGTGAAGAGAATACTTCCTTGTGTTGGGTGTGTAGGCATTGTGAGTGCCAAGCTGAATAGATCTAGGAGAGGTACCCATAGCTCTGTGGTTGAGCTCACTAGCTTAGCAATTCCTCCCTTCCATGTCCTAGCATCCTGATAAACCCAATTGCAGATTGGCTTGGCTCATCTTGGTGTATGCTTGGCTATGTGTGAGTCTGCTGTTCCCTGGTTCCTTGTAGAGATCATGCCTAGCTCGGGGGGTGGCAGTTGTATCAAGAGGTTGATAAGCACAACTGGCCTATGGTTGGGTGGAACGTTGCAGTTGCATAGCCAGTTGCTTGGGACTATTTTGTCAAGATAAGTATTCTCTTGTGTTTTAACTTTACAATGATTCCTTAATGAATAGCTTGAATGTATTATGGATGTGCTAATGAATTTACTTCCGCTGTGTTTTCAAATGATTATGCATTTCCATATGATCTGGCATAATTCTGCAAGGGTCTCTATTTAATGGCTGTCACAGAAATCTTGAATGTATGTTAGATATCAACAGGATTTATTCACTTTTCATTGTGTTTCTATAGCATGCACATATACATGTCTTTGTATAAATAAGTTTAATGAATGGATATGGGGCTAATTGCCCGGATTGAGCACCAAGTCCTCTCTATCATGTTGTATGGTAGGAGGGGGACATTACATCAACTAGTGGAAGCAAAGCTCACTGATCACCCATCTACCTAGGATGTGATCGACAGTCAAGAGGCGGATACGACAGCAAAGGAACATATGACAACGGTTGAGCAGTAGTACGAGGATTACAGAGTCAAGACCATAGAGTACACCATGTCCAACTGACGTGGCTCAAAGGTGAGCCACAAGATTGTGTTGGGGGCTTGTTGGCAGGCAATTTGGAGATGGAATATCGCAGCATCAAGGATGTTGTGACAGGCATAAGGTATTGCGGATGACGGAAGGATGAGCGCCTACGACACGTATTTTTGGGTACTTTTGAGTTAGCTAGACCGCAGTATGTAGGTGTTTGGGGTCATTGGACCATGACAGATGTATTTTGGGTCATTTGGACTGGGTCATATGTATTTTGGGTCATTTAGACCGCATTATGCGGATTTTGAGTCAGTTTTGTAGAAATGTCGGTTCGAAAGTACTTAGAATGTGGACAAGCAATGTAAGGCGGAAGCCTATATATAAACATAAGTTGTAAGTGTTGGATATGCAAGGCAAGAGAAGTCAGGTCATGCATCTTTGTATGGATCAAGAGATGTCAAATGTGTGCGTCTTTTGAGTCTGTATCTGAGATCAAGAGATATTGGTGAGATCTGCATTTTGTGGAGTTAATATGATATGATAGAGATGATTTGTGGAAATCTTATGTCTTATCTGTTCTTATGTGATATTGCATGTTGCAATATGGGTATATGAATGATGTGATTTTTTCTTATTGTAATCAATGTTTTAATGCTATATCTGCTAATGGTTCTGTCAAATGATGCAATCTATTGAGTGATTAAGGATCAAATGTTTAAGTCGGAATGTCTAGATCTGATTTTGAATGTTGTAATAAGTTGAATGTTTGATGCACCATATCTTCCTGCTTTCGGCGGAAACCTGGTTCCGTCATCACTCCCTTGTGTTCCTCGTGTGAGACCTCATCTACTCTACAAGTGTTACTGGATGGGGTAAAACCCGTCTAGGCTAGTGCTCAAGGAGTTCGCGGTGGTTTGGGTGTCGATAGTGCTGGGAACCCCTATCGACTGGGTTTGTGTCAACAGGTGTTTTGGAGAAAAAAAATGAATCAATGTCAAATCCCCTCCCATCGACCCAATGCAAGGAAGGGATCATGACACTAAGATCTAGGCTTTTATAAAAACTTAGCCCATTTCAACGTTCATGATTCATATAATTATAAACAATGGCATTACTAATAAAATGCATATGTGTGCATATGCAATTCAAATCAAATGTGCACAGCGGAATAAATATCATCCACACACCTTTCACATGCATCCATCATAACATAACAAGAACAATCATCCATTAATTAAAATAGTGCAGAAGTAAATACATATAAGAGAATATACTTCTCTCACTGTAATGCTATCCCAAGAAACTAGCTATGTCACTACAATGTTCCACCCAACCATAGGTCTTTGCCCAGCCTCTATTCTTTCAGCACTTAGAGACCACCCCCGAGCTAGGCATGATATCTACAAGGAGAAAGGGACTCTCAAGCTCAGCATAGCCCAAAGAAATGGATACCCATCTCATCCCCAACATTCTTTTACACACAGTAAACCAAAAAACTGGGCATGGATACACATTTCAACAAAGGGATTTACAGAATAGGGTCTATGGGTTTTCCCCAAATTGTTGCAAACCCAACACGGGTTGTGGAAAGAGGGAATCAACCCCAGGGAAGAAAACAGTTTTCTCCCACAGATTTATGAGCATTCAGTGGGCTAGAATGACCTCTTTAAAACCCCAAATCGTTTCCCCTTCTTCCCCACTGTTAGCCACAAAAAAAATGCCCTTCCCAACTAGGAAAATGAAGGAAAACACAGAAAATCCATGGAGGAAAACTCCCAAGTAGCTCCAAACTAGTGAGAGAACAAAATCGATGGGTGAATAATGGCTCGAGGAGCAATTTCGTGGCTCCTTTCTTTTGTAAGAAGCCAAACACGAATTTCTAGGAAGGGTGGCTTGTCCATACTTGAATTTGGACAGCCATACCTCTCCATTCCCCAAGGCATTAGATACCTCAACCAACTCTTGGGACAAATGAATGATTGGGCACCAAAGTCAATATGGGTAGTTGAGGGTTCATGGGTTCTCTCATTGACACTTGGCTTGACTTGATTGGTTCAAGGGTTTGAATATTTCCCTCCCAATTCCTTGTAAACATCATGCCACTATGTCTTGTTGCATTGCATAGCTAGTTGTGGGAATTTATATAAAAATGCATATTTACAATTCCTATGGCACACTAGGACACGGGTAGCATAATATCAAATAATTACCTCTTCAAGGTTGAGCATTCACTAATGGGGCCTTGGCTTTGAGCTCCAAGCTAGGAATCATACATAATATGCATACAATATTTACATTATAGCCCAAAATATTATAAGGGTCGAAATGGGGACATTACAATCATGGTTTCCACTGGCCAAGGAGGTCAGCAGGGACGTGACAGACTGGTATTAGAGCTTCAGTTGCGACACTTGGAGCTGTTTGGGCCAGATCATGCCTGAATTGTTGATCCAGAGATATGCTAGGACGTGGTTTTAATGAACTTATTTGATTAATTGTTGTTCAAATGAATAAGCTCCAGGTTTGAATGGGTATGATAGAATTTATTTGCATGCTTGTAATGTCTAATAGAATGTATCTAATATACACAGAGATAGCAACATTTGTAAGATGAATTGCATCATAGTGCAGTGCGCAAAACTGTGTAATAATGGTTACAATTAACGATGTGCAGGACCCGTTTGGGCCAGAAGATGATGCACTGGGTGAGAATGTGCAAGGAGCACATATAGAGGCTAAGTCTGATGGAAGAAGGGAGCAAGTGATGCCCCAAAACTTGACTGAGAATATGGTAATATTTAATGAGAGAATGATGAAAGCGCAAGAAGAGCAGCATCCACTCAAAACGGCCATTTTGCAGAGTCTTACAGACTTACAGCAAAGGATAAATGGTGGTTCCAATCCGAGCCATGAGGGCCAAGAAGAAAGGAATGCAGAAAGTCAGTCTAGGGGTCATTCCATGAGAAGAACTCTAATCTCTAGAAGGGGTTGTGCGGGTAGAAGGCACAGGACACCTTCTCCTAAGTTTTCTTCTAGCAGGTCAGCTGATTCTAAGAGTTCTCAAGGGATCCCAAGACGCACTTCTAGCAAGAGTAAGGGCAGAAAGAGGCACAGAGGTATTCCACAGGGTGAATTTAGGAAGGCAAGGCCTCCCACCTTTGATGGTGAAAGTAAATAAGGTCAAGAAGCAGAGGCATGGCTTCTTGGAATAAAGAAGTACTTCAGAATGCATGAGTATTCAGAGAATAAAAAGGCTAAGGTCGATATCGACAACCTCAGTGGAAGAGCTTCTATTTGGTGGCATCACCTCATGCAAGTGAAAGGAATCAGTGAAAAAGAGTCAGTTGGGGTAGATTCCAAAGATACTTTCACGAGAAATACCTATTAGTTAGGTATTATGATAGCAAAACAAAAGAGTTCAATGAACTCAGACTAGGACGAAACACTATGGACGAGCGTGTTCATAAGTTTCTGGAGTTGCCGAGGCACATGGACTACATCAAAGATGAAAGAGTAAAGATTCAATGCTTCTTTGGTAGTCTACCACAGAGCTACATAGATAGAATAGAGTTCATAAATACACCAATCTTGGATGAGGCTATCAGGATGGTGGAGCATTTCTATGAGCAGAATAAAGGTAAAGCAGAGGCACAGCCACCATGGAAAGGTAAACCCAAGGGGAGGTTTGATCCGAAGAAAGGTGAATCCAAACCACCATCCAGAAATCGTCCTAGGAGATTTCCACAAGGATAGTAAGCAAGGAGAGAATTCAAGCCAACTGTAGTAGCGGACATAACATCAATGGGGCCACTTCAATGTTGGGTTGTGGGGAAAACCACAGATTCAGAGATTTCCCAACTGCAAAGAAGAACCCCAGGATCTTGCACAATGTTAGAGGAGCAGCTGCAATAGGGGATATGGCAAGAGCAATGCCTAGGATTTATGCAGCACTGGATGATCACCATGTAGACCATCAATCAACAGTGTTGGATGTTGCAGGTAAGATTGCTGAGCAGCCTATTTCTATTTTGATTGATCCAGGGTCTACTCATAGTTATGTATCTTCTAAGATAGTTGAAAGTTGTTCTCTTGGTAAAGTAAAGCATGATAAGGCTTGGCTAGTTCAATTAGCCATTGGCACCAAGAGGAAGGTAAGTGAAGTAGTGAAGGAGTGTCCTATAGAATTGAATGGAGTCCTCACACATGATGAATTAAATATCTTGTCATTGGGATCATATGATGCCCTAATTGGCATGGACTGGTTGGAAAAGCATAGATCCAAGGTGGACTGTTACGAGAAAGTGTTGGAATGCGTTGGTGATGAAGGCTAGCCAAGGCTGGTTAAAGGGATTGCCAAGCATGTTTCAGTAAGGAGGATTTCAGCTTTGCAATTAAGGAAGTTTTGTAAAAAGGGTTGTCAGTTATATGCTATGCACATATTAGACTCAGCAGAGGATAAAGGACCCAAGATAGAAGACTTCCAGACATTGCAAGAGTTTAAGGATGTGTTTCCAGATGAAGTTCTAGGATTTCCACCTAAGAGAGATATTGACTTCTCCATTAATCTTGTTCCAGGAGAAGCACCCATCTCCAAAGCTCCTTATAGAATAAGCACACCCGAGTTGGTAGAATTGAAGATGCAGCTACAAGAATTAATCGACAAGGAATATATCAGACCGATTGTATCCCCATGGGTTGCACCAATGTTTTCATTAAGAAGAAGGATGGCACATTGAGGTTGTGTATCGATTACAAACAACTCAATAAAGTGACAATTAAGAACAAGTATCCCTTTCCAAGGATTGATGATTTGTTCGATCAAATGAAGGAAGCTAGAGTATTTTCCAAGATTGACTTGAGGTCTGGGTACCATCAGGTAAGGATTAAGGAAGAAGACATTCATAAGACAGCCTTTAGGACTAGGTATGGTCATTATGAATTTACAGTAGTGCCATTTGGTCTTACCAATGCACCTGCTACATTCATGTGTCTTATGAACAGTGTCTTCAGTAAGTATTTGGATAGATTTGTGATTGTATTCTTGGATGATATCCTTTTGTATTCAAAGAATGAAGAAGAACACAATGAACATTTGAGAATGGTATTGAAATTCCTTAGGGAGCACCAGCTATATGCTAAGCTAAGTAAATGTAACTTCTATCAAGAGAAGGTGCAGTATTTGGGTCATATTATATCAGCAGAAGACATTGCAGTAGATCCAGAGAAGATTGAGGCCATTGTGGATTGGTCCACTCCAAGGAATGCAACAGATGTTATATCTTTTATGGGCCTTGTTGGTTACTACAGAAGGTTCATTGAGGGCTTCTCCAAGATATCCCATCCAATTACTTCATTGTAGAGGAAGGACATAAAATTCACATGGTCTGAAAAATGTGAAAGAAGTTTCCAACAGTTGAAGAAGTTGCTTACTAGTGCACCTATGTTGAAGATTGTTGATCTGAGTAAGGATTTTGTGGTATGCAATGATGCTTGCATTGAAGGACTCGATGGAGTGCTAATGTAGGAAGGGTTTGTCATTTGTTATGAGTCGATGAAGCTGAAGGAGCATGAATGGAACTATGCCACTCATGAATTAGAGTTAGCAGCCATAGTTAATGCTCTCAACTGATGGAGGCATTATCTCTTGGGAAGAAGATTTGAGCTCAGAACTGATCATATGAGTTTGAAATACTTGTTTGACCAACAAAATATGAATGCAAGGCAAACTAGATGGATGGATTTTTTGTGTGAGTTTGATTTGGAAACTAAGCATGTCAAGGGTAAGGAGAATAAGGTTGTTGATGCACTCAGCGGGAGATTCCATATTGCAGCAATGAGTAGGTGTGAATCATATTTGAAGGAAAGAGTTTTAGAGGCTCAAGATAGTGATGAGGTCTACCTTAAGGTCAAAGATAAATTGCAGTAGAATTTTATAGAGGAGAGGTATTCTAGATATCAACTGGGTGAGGATGATGTTCCCCTTTATCAGAATACCAGACTGTAAATTCCAAATAGTGCAGATATGAAAAAGTTGGTGATGGACGAGATACATCAAAAACCATACTTAGGACACCTAGGATATCAGAAGACTATAACAACAACAAGAAAGAAGTACTTTTGGCATGGCATGAAGAAGGACATAGCTGAGTACATTGTAAAATGTCAGAAGTCTCAACAGGTCAAGCCAGAGCACCAACATCCAGTAGGATTGTTGCATCCATTGCCTATCCCATAATGGAAGTGGGAAGTGATCTCTATGGATTTCATAACAGGATTTACTACGACAGTGAAGAAGCATGATTCAATCATGGTAGTGGTGGATAAGCTATCAAAGGTAGCTCATTTCATTCCAGTCAAGTCCACCCACAATGCTAATGACATTGTAGATATCTTCATGAGGGAGATATTTAGATTGCATGGATTGCCCAAGGCAATAGTTTCAGATCGTGACAGGAAGTTCACATCCAATGAGCCGGGATAGCCCAATGAACAGAGTAGTGCTTGGACCAGAAATGATTGATGAGATGGAGCAAGCAATCGTGAAGATCGGGCAAAATTTGAAGGAAACAAAGGACATACATAAGAGTTATGCATATCTTAAAAGAGTGCATAAGGAATTTCAGATTGGGGATCATGTCTACTTGAGAGTGAGACCTAGGAAGAGTTCCATGAAATTGGGAAGTTGTGCCAAGTTGGCACCAAGCTATTGTGGGCCATTTGAAGTCCTTGATAGGATAGGACCAGTTGCATATAGAGTTGCATTTCCTTCTAACATGAAAGCTCATAATGTTTTCCATGTATCTTTGCTTAAGAAATATGTACATGATCCTAATCATATCATTGATTGGCATGTGATACAGGTGGAACCAGAGGGAGAGTTCTAGGTGGAGCCTACATGCATCCTCAACAGGACGGTTACCTTGCTCTGGAACTGGGCCATAGGGAAGGTAAGTGTGCAGTGGAGGCACCTTAGTCCGGAAGAGGCCATGTGGGAGCTAAGGGATGCCATGAAAGAGGCATTCCCATTTTTGTTCAGTTTTTAGAACATCGAGGACAGTGTTATTTTAAGGGAGAGGGAGTTGTAATGACCCATTTTTCCCTTGATGTATTTGGCCTTGATGTAAATACTATTTATACGCAGTGTGTGTGCAATATCCCTAGTGTGGAGCTCGAGGCCAAGGCCCCACTAGTGGATGTTTAAGGTTATTCGCTTAGGAAAAGTATTGTACAGTTCAATTATTCATGGGCTATTGAGCCATGAAGGAATTTAAATGATGTAATTATTATTAATGAATAAAATGACCAAGAAGCTGGCTAAGGAGGGAGAGGTGAGGGGGTTATGGAATTAATGAAATTGAACTCCCTGCTGACATTAATGAAATTGCAGAGAGTGGTTAAGAACCCTGCCGTTGAAGCCGATGGAGTATGGAGCATGCCTGTGATTTCGTATGGCAGGGTATGGCTCTGGTTGCTTGTCCCAAAATAAACTCAATTGCTTGGAAATTCGCAAAACCCGTTTGACTACCCATTTTGGTGAAAACATCGTTCATTCATTCACATTCCTCATGGATGCATTGGCACATTGGCTCTCTAGGAACCATCAACCCTCACAGAGAATTCTCCTATGCACTTCTTGTATATGCCGAAAGCAATCCAAGGAAGAACCAGTCGTAAACCGTGCTTCATGTGTGGTAGAAATGCTTGAGAATTGATAGTCGTAGAACCCATGTGTGTAAACTTGGTCTACCGATGACAGAGTGGTATTCACGTAATGAGAATGATGGAGTGGTCGTGATAAAACCCCAAGTATAGATACGAATCAGAGGATTGAACCGTGAAAGAAGGATGGGTTACTTAATAAACCCGGTAAAGGCGCTAGTCTCAAAGATCTAGTGACTGGACCTTTCTATGCCCATTCTGGAATAGCACTGGAAGGGAAAGACCGTGAGATATTGTGTAGAAGAGAAAAGGATCTTCCTTGTGTTGGATGTGGTAGGTATTGTGGGTTCCAGGTCGATTGAGAAGGACTGGACCTTCCTATGCCCATCCTGGAATAAAACTGGAAGGAAATATTCCTTGAGGGACTGTGTAACATTGAATTATGTCTTCCTTGTGTTGGATGTGGTAGGTATTGTGGGTTCCAAGTCAAATGAGTGCTGAGATTCCCACAACTCTGTGGTTGAGCTCACTGGTTTAGAAATTCCCTCCTTGTTGTCCTTGAATGCTTGATAAACCACTGTAGGTTGGATTAGCATGGGTAGGTGCTATGGAATGCTTGATAAATCCAACTACAGACTGGTTTAGTATGATAATGGAGCCTTGACTACGAGAGAACCTCTTAGCCCTCCTTAGTCGATACACTGCCCAGCTCGGGGGTGATCTGTCAGCTGAAATAGTATAGACTGGACAGAGATCTATGGTTGGGTGGAATGTTGCTGTCACTTAGCCAGTTGCTTCAAGATTGAAAGATAAGTATTTCTTGTTATGTCAAATTATGTTGTTTCATTGTGGGAAATGATTGCGTAGGTTTAATTGTGGAAGTATGAATGCTTGTTGAATGAGTGTAATGCATTGTGAATCTTACATATGATAGATGTGGTGATTAGATCTGTTTAATACAGCTTGCATGTTATAATAAATGATGGTGTTTTTAGTGTTTATAAGATGAATGTTTATGTATAACTAACCCTGTGAAGGGGTTGTATAGTTACACCTGATCCCTGGGAAGGAAGGGAATCCTAGAAGTGGTTCCAGAAACCCCAGTGGGTCAGATGGAAAGGAAGATCTTGGCAGGTAGAAGGTTGGAAGTGTCTAAGTGGAGATATAGATAGAAATTCGGAGAAGAAAATGGGAAGGATAGATACCTCACCTTATTAGGGGACTCTACCATTGGATAGAGTTCTCCAAGAGCTTTCCAACGGTACCAACCTTTCCTCGTTTGGATGTTGGAGGAAGGAGTTATGCCCCTTAGAAGATTTGATGAAGTTGCCCTTGTAGAAGCAGGGTTCTGCATGCACGGTTCCGGAATTGCGGGTTGCGGGATTGCCAAGTTCAAATTACATGTTTTGGGATTCTACAATTCCGCATCCCTAATTGCGGGATGCAGGACCCACAGTTGCGGATTGCAAGAACGACCTCCTGCAATGGTTGGAAATACGCATTTCCGCATCCGCAATTGCATGTTGTGGGTTGCGGGATGTGGATTGTGGGACCCATGGTTGTGGGTTGTGGGAGTGACCTCCTACGATGGTTGGATCTCCACATTTTCGCATTCGTGATTGCGGGTTGCGGGATGCGGATTGCGGGGTCCATTGTTGCAGGTTGTGGGTTCACATCTGCTGGTTGCAGATTACGGATATGAACCCATCTGACTGCGTGTATGGACATTCAGTCGGTGTTTTGGAGAAAAAAAAATGGATCATGCTTTCAACTGGCCAAGGAGGTCAGCGGGGACGTGACAGTTGTCAAAGTAAAATAGACTTAAAAGTTAAAATTTTAGTAAAAAGAAGAAAAGAAAAGCATAAAAATGAAAGAGGATGGCATAGGAGTATACTTGGAGAAGTCATAATAAAAACGTGTGACACGAGGACTGCACAATCCATTCTTGAAAATTCTAAGACAAAAGGGCTCCAAAGAGGTAAAAAAAAGGTTAAAATGACTAAGTAGTTTCTTTTTCACTTGGTAATTATATGTTTAAAACAAACAAAAAATCCCACTTCATATTATTTTTTTGTCCTATTCTTAAGTGAGTTTTGACCAATGCTAATGCCATCTCTTCAAGAGTTAATGCCACTTATGATAGGAAATTTAAAACCAAGGCTAGTTTGATTGATTGGTTTTCCATCTAATTTTTGTTTTCACAACTCACATATAGGGTAGAATTCACTTCCACCATGCATACTTTGCATTGTCCCTGCCATCACCACCACATCTTTGGATCCCAAAACATGGAGTTACGACAATAGCCCTTATTCTTGTGAAATGTTGTAATATCTATGTTAGAGCTTACAAACGCATGGGTTCCATAGTTTAGAACATTGAATGTATGTTGGTGTGTGCATGCCGAAATTTTTGTTAGGCTCAAGAGTCCCTTGCTAGCCTCGTCATGTCTTTGAGTTGAATCCTCATGATCTCTTAGAAATGTTATTATATCTATTACTCTTGGGGACTCTCATTTTTTTTTCATCTTTTGTTATTGTATCTGCATCCTATTGCTTGAACTTTCGATTCTGATTCTCATTTTACCTCTTACTACTTTCGATTCTAATTTTACCTCTTACTACTTATGAACTCTCCTAAGCCGCTCTCTTTTTCTCATTATTGTAGTCACATCTTGCTACCCTTACCATAGAATACATGCTTCAAGAGTGTTCACATCGTGCACATAACTTTTCTACATTTTATTTTTCATAGGTATTTTTTTGTGCTTGGAATGTAGTTGCACTCCATGCAATGCTCATCTTCTCCAATGTACTATAGCATTATTTTATTCCTTTTTAGGCTTCATAATATGAAAAAGACACAAAAATAAAACATTTAAAAAGGGAGAGGGGGGGAATATATAAAATTTCTATTGTATGGTGGAAACAAGTCAAATAATCCACGAACAAAGCACCAATATATAAGTTGGGTATTAATACGGTTTTAGGATTTGAACTGTGATCCCAAAGTATCTACTCCTCCAATTAGTTACTCTTCCAATTATATGGATAATTTTCCAATGTCTCCTGCATCACATATTTACATCATTGGTCCCTTAAACACAAATGCTTCCCAATTCATGAGTGTTTCATACTGAATTTTCAAGGATAATCTAAATCAATGTCGTCCATTACTTAGTTACCTTGACCTCACTTGTCGACCATTCCTTGATGACAAATTGTTCTCAACATGTGTTATTGAAACTAGTGTTTGGGCTCGTGCTTGTGTGAAAGGTTCTCATTGAATTCTCACTGAAGGTTGTCTCCTATCGACAATGTCCCATCTTCTTTAAGGAATTAACCTAGATTCATAGCACCTTAGGCCTACTTTCATCATTGGTAGAATACCTTGCGCTCAACAAATGATACTTCATCATTGGTCCCCGACTCAATGATTTCCCAAATATTTGACAACAAGACCTCTATTCACATTTTGGTATTAGTTTTGTACCTTGGATTCCATTTCATCATTGGTGGAATTCCTCTCCTCTGTGAATAGATTTCATTGTTGGTTGTATCTTAGAGGGTATTTTTCATGCATTATTCACACTTGGTGCATGCAAGAGGCATACTCAGTGGTCTGTTATGCAAAACTTTGGTCAAGTCCTTTTCCAAGTCAAATAAGTTCTTGATGTTTTCTCGTGTTGGTTGATGGAGGATTCCCTAATGCCTCCCTTCCATCGGATGTCTTCTGATTGAATTAAACCCATAATTTTCTAGGAGTGGGATCTAGAGTCTATATAGTACCTTGGGGCTTATAGTCATCACTGGAAGGTTCCTCACCATTAAGCAGTGGGAATACATCAATGTCTCATTCTTGATGCATTCTATAAGTGTTTGAATCCAAATCATCTATTCACACTTGATAGAATTTACTAGGTACCTCTGGGCCCATCATCATTTCCAGTGGGTCACATTGTATTTTTTGACGGTATACATCAATGACTGATAATCAAATGGTGTTCTCCATATTCGACATCAGATCATCTATTCACATGGCTATGATTCAGACCTCTCTACAGTTCGAATGGAAGACATTGGGCCAATAGTAGTAGTCTCATATATCACTACTACTTGAGTCATTCAAGGTTGTACTACACATCATACATTGGTACTATTGGAGAAATAGTTGCACTAATTTTAGTCATAGTTTTTCTCCTGACATGTGTTGAGACATAGATCCTTGATGTATCTATTGTGTGGCTATGATCTCCTAGTTGGAATGGATCCATTGTGTATCATTGTCGTGGCCACGATCCATCATCATATATACCACATGGAGCCATTGTGTACTCCTTTGAAGGCCATGGTCTTACATATACTTTATGACATGGATCTGTGGTTTACTTAATTTAGTGGTCATGTTCTGTCACATTTTGAGGAGAGGCATTCCCACATGAGGGAAGATGAATTTTGTACACCTTTGTCTCTGATTCGGGTACATTTTTGAAGTAATGATCAAGAACCTTATCCTTGATAACACCTCATCCCACTCCATTGCTTATTATAATGTATTTTGGCCATCAACTTCCCTTTTAACCTCACACCTTAGAGGGCATTTATTATAGTGCAAATTAGGCACTTCTCTATTTGTGATTACAATATCCCAACTATCCATGTTCTATCACAAAAAATAAACTGAAGGGCCCATAATTTGACTCCATATGATGGCTCACATCCCTAAAGAAAGATCCCAGTTCATAGTCTTTTGATTCCATGAGGTTGCAACCAAAAATGTGCTCACACGTGCTTTCTGAACTAGCAAGGCACATGCCATGCAAATTTCTCTTCAAAAATGCGTGTGGGCCTGAAAAAATCATGAAAAAATATTAAAAAATTGATAAGTTATGGTAGTTTCAGGAAGTTTGGGGCCTGATTGTAACTCTCTAAACCAATTGGTAACCATCTACACTATCTCCATCAATCGTAAAAAACGATGAGATGGACCAAGGAATAAGACACCCATATTGCATCCTAACGTTGGAGGAATATTGCATCACATTACATCCATATCTTGTTCCATATTAGTGACCCTAGTATCCCTAATCATTTTATCCCCTAGTGGTTATATCACCATCTCAAGGTGATTTATCCCTTGCATACATTCATAAGATTGGATAGTGGGACCGTTGAAACCTAGTCTTTGGTTCGAAAGGTCATGGATAGTGGAACACATAACTGTATTGTATCATTCCATTGCTAATAGAGATTTGACATCTTTCCCTCCCGAAAATAAATTGTTCTATATTTGGTTGTTAATAATTGAAAGTTATTTATATTCATAAAAACATAGCTCAAAGTTATTTATGTTATATGCATGCCTTTATGATAATTAGGTCTTTCTTTGTGGCCAAAATATTTTGAGGAAGGGTGTGTGGTTGTTGTTTTGTAGGTTGGAGATCATTACCAAAGAGCATATTGGAAAAGGGCACGAGGAGTAGCAAGGATCAACTTTCATAAATAAGGTGCACCTATTCTCTCTTATTCTATCTTTATTTTCTTGTTTAAGCCTTGAAGTTTATTTTAATTTCCTTTAATTGAGTATTTTCAAGCCTATATAATTGGGTATTAGATCAATCTCTACTCAACTTAGTATGCTGGTGACCTTGCCCTATTCATATCACCAATTTTGGAACAACAACCACCCAATAATGTATGGTTGCAGATTCAATATCATGATTAATTGAAATCTTTCACTATATTTATTACAATGAGATTCTCCATGCATCCAAAATCCAAAATGAACAATTGTAAAAGTAAATTGTTCACCCACAATTGAAAATGAAATTGGTGCTCATTCTCTTCATTTAGATATACTAATTCAATCTACATCTTTACTGGCCTTGTTAGTGCAATGAGTATTATGAATTTACACTAGTTTTGAATGTGGAATTTGTTTCTCTTTATATTGTGATGTCATTTGACATGTTCATACACTAGAAAGGTATTGTATAGGTGACATTTGTCATCTAAGTATGTGCAAGACTTATGGAATGTATATCATTTATCTAACTACTTATTCTATTGTTGTTTCTATTGCCAAGCTAATCTATAATGTTGAACATTCCAATTCCACAACATGTTTTTTCACTAACACGATGTCATTCATTAGCATGGCACTAGGTATTTCACATTGTTTGGTTCATCGATGCCTTAGCACACCTTTTTTTGTGTGTGATTTATTAAATGAATCTCGACATAATGCTTAGCACAAAATCACCCTTTAATATCATATGAAAAAAATATGTTGCTCAATTGAGTTAATGGTAAGGAATTCTAGGATAAGGAATTCCATCTTTAACAATAAAATGATGAAGCCCACTACAAAACTTAAGGATCTTGTTATGCTCCATGACTCAAATATTAACACATGCCATCATGTTATGGAGCTCAATCATGTATTCTTGAATCGTTTAGTCTATGCATTGGGAGGAATTGCATATATTGGTCATCATAATAAGGGTACAATGCAATACACATGGCTTTTACAAACTTACTCCGTACTTAGGTTTTTTTGTTTACACAATGTTGACTATAGAAACCACACTAATAGTAGAATGGTAAAAGCTACTTTTATTTATCATCTAAACTAATAGTTTAGAATCGTAAAAGCTACTTTTATTTATCATCTAAACTAATAGTTTAGAATAGTAAAAGCTACTTTTATTTATCATTTAATAGTTTAGAGTAGTAAAAAGTACTTTTATTTATCATTAAATTCATTAATGACAAAGTATGCATTCACCTTCTACACCTAACCATTTAATTCCTTTGCATTTACTCTACCTTCAAGCTATGGAATACCTATATTGCATTATACATTAAACACACTACATCCTCCAAATAAGCCTACTTTGAATGTTAAAGCTATGGAATAGCTATATTGCATTATACATTAAACACACTACATCCTCCAAATAAGCCTACTTTGAATGTTAAAGGTGTGGAATGGGGTGAGAACCTCTTCAAGCTCATAAAATTGATGATGCTTGTTATTGACTATGGTGTTGGTAGTAGGGAATTATTCTACACTTTAGATTACATCGAATGATGTGAAAGGTTAATTTGTAGAATTATAGGAGTAATTTCAGTTGTATTCGTGTTTAAATGAGCATTCAACACATTTGTTCAACAATATCAATACAAAAACTCTTGTTTAAATGAGCATTCAACACATTTGTTCAACAATATCAATATCCTTTGTTATCAATTATTTTTCATTAAATTGTTCTAATCTTGGTAGAGATACATGTGGAGAAATTTCATCTTAATATTGACACCACTCCACATAATGAAAAGAGAGTGTTTTTACTACCATGAACATAGATCCATCTAAGTCCAAATCTATTAAGCACAAGAGGGATCCAATTTCTTAAGGTGTAATTTTTTTTTTTGTCTTAATTTTTTTACATAATAAGAAAATGTTTACATCTCAAGAATTTGGACCCATTTTGATGCTTAATAGAGCCTAGTTTAAAATGGATGTACAGTGGTTTTAATTTTTATTTATTTTATGAGCAGGTATGAATTTTTTAATTACTTTTTATTTTTTATAAGTTATGAGCCAACATGGGAAGTTACCTTAAGTAAAGTGACAAACATGATAGACATGACAACATCTTCACCATACTCAGTTGTAAGCACCTCGCTACTCTAGGTGCAATTAACACTATCATAGATCCATCTCAAACCCTGATCTATCAAGAACTCAGAAGGATCCAATTTCTTGAAGTGTAATTGCTTGATAGATGAGTGTTTAAGATTGGTCTATTGTTTTCTATTTTTATTTTTATTTTATAAGACAACATAGATTTTTCTAATAACTTTTTATTTGGTTTTAATTATTTATTTTATGGGCCTCCTTTTTTTATTTGGTTTTATTTTATTTTTTCATAAATCGACATGCATTTTTTAATTTTTAATTTTTTATTTTATAACATAAATCTAGGTAGGTGACAACATCTCTATCATACTTACATGACTGGTTGCAATAACAAAGTACTTCTAATTTGATGTCATTAATATACACTCTCAAGCTAAACATATAAGGACAAATATACGGACAACCACTAACTTGAGGAAACAAATAATTATAAAGAAACATATAATTTATAAAGTCTTGAGAAGTGAGATAAAACAATATCCAATATAATGGTACCTAGTATGTCCTTTAAAAGTCCTTCAATTGCATTATTTCATTAAAATGTATATCAAGAGTAAACAAAGATTATGCTATAATCCAATTATGTAAGAAAATAACATGATAAAAGATTATGACATAATCCAATGATGTGAGAAAATAACTTGATAAGGCTAGAGAAGCTAAAATTATCTATGAGAAAACTACAATTTTGTTGTTATAGAACTTGAATATAGGAGTCTATTAAATTCATATACATGATGTTATTATAATTATAAATTAAATCATTAGTGTTATATGTATATTTATTTATGTTTATTTATCTATGGTGATTGACATTGCTTAATGTTACCATTATCTATTTAAAAACACTAAATGCATAGGTTTGATACAATTTATAATCCTTATGCTGGAAAAATAGTATCTCCGTAAGTTTTCTTATGCAAAACTTAACCTAATTTTGATACATAATCTTACAAAGATTAGAGTATTTCATATTGTAATAAGACTTCTACCTATAATTAATCATATCAATATTCATCACCACCCTATAATTGCATACTATGGTTACCAACGAAGTGTCAAATCAATATTTATTTATCTATTGCTCTAAAACACTTTAATTCAATGGAAAATGTCCATAACAAAGGAATGGTTTGCATATCACTAAAATATTGTTCATTTTCCTACCTCATAGAAAACATATATTAACAGTTGCATATCAATATAAAAAAATTATTGTGTTTAGTATAGGGCTATTATCAACATTGTAAACAAATTGTTTGACATATAGTTACTTTTAAAAACTATGAATTAGCTTTCTATTTGAAGCAAGGTTTTAATGGTTTTATTATTTGGTTCATCATATTCATTTGCTACAAAATTTCATGGATTTCCATTTTTATGGAACTGTTGAATTTCACACAGGAGAGATTTATATTAAATACTAACAAAAAAGCTCTTGATTACAAAATTTCATCGATTTCCATAGAGTTCTTTGTTACAAAATTTCATGGATTTCCATTTCTATGGAGCTATTGGATTCCACTAGGAGAGAGATTTATATTAGATACCGACAGTTTCTGCTAACGATGCAGTAGTACTTCAAAACAAAATGATTCCAGCTTAGAGGAAGAAAAAGATTTGCACAACAAAAAATTTACGTTTCAAGCAAATAATGATAATACTAGTAACAAAGAATATCCCAAAGGTCTTGAAAAAAATAAAACCACGAGTCATCTATTAACCAAACACCAAACACACATAACCAAAGCTCTCTAATTATCATTCACAACATTCAAACAAACTTGATGAGCATAAAAATGTGCTGCAATTACTTTTCCTTCAGATATTGATTTCAATAAGATGTTACATTCAATCTGCCTGTGAAAAGTTCGGAATGAATAAACACAAACTGTGATATTCTGGTTAAATGTTTCATGTGCCGGATTCACTATCTGACTCTTCAATATGCTTCATCAGCTTCTTCGAAAGTGCCTGCCTCTGCTCTTCTACCTTTTTCACATGTCTGACAAGCTGTTTCAGCTTATCTATCAGAGAAGAGGTTTCTTCAAGAAACCTTGCTTCAAGGCTCGATACTTACCTGGAAAACCATTTGAGGGAGGCCTGGAGCTGTCACCTTTTTTCTCAGATTTATTTTTTGATGTTTTCGGTTTGGCTTGCTTATGCTTCAAGGAAGGTTCGATACTTATTCAACATGGAACATTCTGTAAGATTATTTGAGGGAGACCTGGAGCTACATTTTCTCTTATATTTCTTAGAATTACATATATTAGCTATGGAAATTGCATAATTTAGGTGTCATGGATATATTTGAGAATGTTGAATCTATTTATGAATTAAAAAATACAATTTAAACATGTAGAAATTTGGATTTTACCAAAAGATATACCGAAGTCTCACTAAAACTTATCCTAAAAAAATTGAGAATAAATAGACTTTACTCTTAAATTAAATAAATATACTAGTTTATGATAATTCATTTTGTATCACCTATGAACTTCTTAATAAATAACCATCTCAATTATTTTTATAATTTTGTTTTTTTAATTTAATTTATATTTTGAAATTTAAATATCTCACTAATAATTTTTTACCTTAAATTAAATGGATATACTAGTTTATGAGAATTTCTTTTCTATGACATATGGACTTCTTAATAAATAGCTAACTGAATTATTTTTATAAAGATTTCTTCTTAATTTATTATATATTTTCAAATTTAAATATGACACTAGATAAATTTTGAATTTTTTTGTAGAATTTCTTTATTCATTTTTTTAATGATAATATATGTCATTTTAAAACTACCAAAACTTTAATATTTATAGAATTTGTTCTGTAAAGTGTTTTTTTTAATTTATTTTATATTTTATATTTTAAAATTTGAATAAAAGACAAGATAATTTTTGTAATTTTTTGGGGGTTTTTTTTATCCATCCCGTTTTTATATGATAATAGATGTTATTTAAAGGACCAAAACATTTAAATGCAAAGTTTTATGACTATAGTTTGACAAAGGTAGAAAATATGGATTAGTGGAGCATTCATTAATGACAAGTAAATACAAGATAAGATAGGTTAGTGGAGCATTTAATAGTTGTACGGATTTTAAAGGTGTAAGTTAAATGATTGATGATTTGTACCCACTTTCTCATGATTTTCTCGAGTCAAAATCCAAGTGGATTGTTGAAATTGCAGTTTTTGGTTATTGGAAATCCATATTTCGAAGTGCCCCATGGGTAATCAAGGGAGTTGAATCCATTTCTGCAATCAAAATTGTAATTTAAACAATGAAAATCAAGATTTCAGCAAAAATCACATTTGTAGATTCCAACAAAAAAACGCTAGAAATGTAAAAATTGTCTACCCTCTAACTTACTCATAAGTTAATAACAATGATAGAGAAGATGGATTATCGGAGCATTTATTAGTTGCATGGTATTTACTAAGATAGTTAGAATAGGCATGAAAATGGGCCAAAAGCAAGGTAGAATTTGAAAACAAAATAGGCTTTTGACAATTGGATAACCCATTTTGACTACTATGTTGAAGATTGATGGTAGCGAGTCAAATTTCATACATAGTTAAAATCCTCAATGAAAAAGATCCATCGTAGAATTTTAATGACTAGAGAAGATGGGTTAGTGGATCATTTATTAGTTGCATGGCATTTAATGACAAGCATAGAGAAGATGGACAGCTTAGTGTCCAAAGCATTTATTAGTTGGATGGAATTTATTAAGTTAGTTAGAATAGGAATGTGGACACAACCCACTTTGATTATTTTATCATAGTTGACATTGTTAAACTTAATCATTCTTTGTAATCTATATTTATATGTTAATAGAATATTTGTCTAGATATAGGTATATTTTTAATGTTCGTCTATTTGTTCTCACTTATTCTCTCCAGTTTCAAGTTAGTTCCTTCTTTGTGGCATATTAAAATTTTCATTCATCTAGTGGGATTATAACTCCCCACAAAATTCTTGCTAAAATTAAGGAATTTTTTTTTGTCAAAATGGAGTTGAGCTTGTCCATTGACTAACTTATTTCATGGGATAGAGTGACTTAAGTGGAAAAAATCAACATTTTCGATTACTTCATTTTTTTAAAACAAGGTAATATTCTACCTTGACCCACTCGTATTTTTTAAAATCCTAGTGATCTCGGTTATCTTACATTGGGCCAGAACCTCCAAGGAAAAAGTTTCAATGTATTAACAATGTGTAAGTTAAGCACATCCAATTGTGTATATATGAGGGTATATTAACTGATCCTAAATGAATCAATATATTGCAGAAATAGATTTTTAACCCTCTCTCAATGTTGAAAATAATTTGGTAATAAAATGTTTTATTGATCCTAAATGAATCAATATATTGCAGAAATAGATTTTTAACCCTCTCTCAAAGTTGAAAATAATTTGGTAATAAAATGTTGGTATTTTATTCTCCAAATGATTATGATTAACCAAATAGTAAAACCATAAAAACAAACATATTTAAGAAAGGTTAATACATAGTTTTAAAATGTGGCTATTACATACTATATGTCGAACAATTTGTTTACAATGTTGTTTTTTTCTCAAAGAAAAAATATCATAATTAATTATATTAACTAATCAACTTTTGTATAGCCAAAAATCAACCACTTATCTGTAACCTGTAGAGAGTATATTTTCAATGTCATGTCCATATTACATATCAATTCTTCATTCTATGAATATAATGATAATCATCTCCATTGGTCTCCATGAATTCTCATATACACATTAGTCATACATGCACACAAGCATATGTATATTATTATTAAATTATTTTACATGTACACAAGCCATATATTGACTTTGTCTGAAATTTGAAAGAACAAACATTTCTTAAATGCAATTTTGACACATTAAATGATATTAGTATTTTAAAAAAAAATATTTAGAAAGACAACATAATTCCCTACAATTTGTTTTTTTTTTGTATATCGAGATTAACAAGGCATGGATGAGTTTCGAGGGTTTTGATTTAATAAATGTGTAAAATATCAAAATTTCACTGTCACTTTTGGCAAAAAATTATTACCTATCTTCATGAATTCCCCAAAAATTATTACCCATCTTCATGGTTTCACCATATACCTAGTTACAACTTCTTGCACTATGCATAAAAGATCATGCAGATGCCCCAATATGGTTATTGCATAGTCTAAATAGTTTTTCTGTATAATGAAGTGTGGTCTAACCCATCAAAATACAACAAAATAGTTGTTATTTTAATGAGCTATAAAATTAATGTTACATATATGTCAAATTAATGTGTTCAAATTCAATTTTATTGAAAAGATAGCATTTTATCATGTAGATATTAAGGACTGCTCAATTGTTTAAGATTGTAAAAATTTGGATGGGCAATATTTGTTTTTTGCATTTTTGGGGGGGAAGGGGTTATTTAACTTATACTTATCATTTGAAGTACAATTATTTAAATTACCCTTCATCTTTGAAGGGTTCCATGAACAAATGCCCTTCCAATAAAAATTAAGACTCACCCTTCAAATTTGATCATTGCCTATTGGTGTTCACTGATCACAATTGCAGTATGAAATTTAAAAATTGAGAATGAAAATGAAAACCAAATTGAAATTGAAATTGATATCGAAATGGAATTTGAAAATTGAAATTAAATTGAAACTGAAAATTGAAAACTGAGAAATGAAATGTAAATGAAAATTAGGAATTGGAAATGGAATTAGAATTTACATTGCAATGAAGGGCCTCATGCAGGTAGTGGCCAATGAGTTGATGCTCTATACATTTCCATGTTTTGGATATTTTCATATTTTATATATTTTCATGTTTTGAATGATCTATGTATACGTTTTCATGTTTTGGATATGGATTTCTATCATTTATACATGGACTTTTATCATATATGGTCTTTGAATATGGAATTTTGAATATTCTGTTACATATTTTGTATATTTTATCATATTGATGTCTTCATGTGTATTTTGTATCTAATTTGAAATCAAATGTTTTTTATATTACATCTAGATATAGTTATTACAGTTACAAATTTATGTTTTGTCGTTTCAAATGCAAATTTAATGTATAGTGATTACAATATAAAAGTTCAATCTCGATGTGTAGTTACAATTTAGTTCAATTTAAAATGCAAATTTCGACTGCATTATAGTTGCAAATCCAAAATTTAGAATTGAATACATACACCACAATTTAAAATTGAAATTACAATTCGAATTCAATTACAATATAAAATTTCAAATTTAATGTGTATTTTCAATTCCAATTCAATTAGAATTTAAAAGCACAATTTCAACTACATTACAATTGCATAAATGAAATCAAAATTTAAAATTAGAATACATTTGAAATTAAAAATTGTAATTACAATTACATTATGTTGTCTACACATTACAATTCAATTACAATTTACACATTCCAATTCAATTACAATTTAAAATTAGAATACATTGTACAATTTAAATTTTACAATTTTACAATTTTACATTGTATAGATGTATTTTAAATTCTCAGTTACATTACAATTTTATTTGAAATCAAAATTTAAAATTAGGAATACTTTTGAAATTAATAATTGAAATTATAATTACATTATGTTGTCCACACATTACAATTCAATTACAATTTCTACATTCCAATTCAATTACAATTTAAAATTTAATGTGTAATTTCAATTGAAAATTCAACATGTTGTTGCAATTTAAAAGTTCAATTTCAATTACATTACAATTGCATTTGAAATCAAAATTTAAAATTACAATACATTGTACAATTTAAAATTTAAATTTTACAATTTTACATTGTATAGATGTATTTTAAATTTTCAATTACATTACAATTGTATTTGAAATCAAAATTTAAAATTAGAATACATTTGAAATTAAAAATTGAAATTATAATTACATTATGTTGTCTACACATTAGAATGCCATTACAATTTCCACATTCCATTTCAATTACAATTTAAAATTTAATGTGTAATTTCAATTGAAAATTCAATGTGTTATTTCAATTTAAAAGTTCGATTTCAATTACATTACAATTGCATTTGAAATCGAAATTTAAAATTAGAATACATTGTACAATTTAAAATTTAAAATTTAAAATTTTACATTGTATAGCTGTATTTTAAATTCTCAATTACATTACAATTGTATTCGAAATCAAAACTTAAAATTAGAATGTACATTACAGTTTAAAATTTAAATTTTACAATTACATTATGTTTTCTACACATTACAATCCATTTACATTACAATTCAACTATCTAGTAGATCTTTAATATTGTTTTTAAAGCATCGAAACAAATATTTATAAAACTATTATGGAGTAAGTTCATGGAGCACTAACCATACATTCAAGTGTATCCACATTGGAGCACCATGACCCAATTTTCACAAAAGCCTCCCATCTAGTATTTTTAATCTTGATATTAAAGCATCTAGAAAAATACATTTATAAAACAACCTCCACAAAAATCTCCAAAAAAATATTCAACAAGACAACATGACAACTATGTCAATGATGCAAGTGGCATACATGTAACTCATTCATCTGTCCAATGGGTTATAGGAATGCAAGTCTCCATAATATGATCATGGTCAGATTCTGTCATCTTCCATCTCTTTGGATCACCTCTCTTCACCTTGATTTCTGTTAGATGTATCTGAGATGCCACCACCAAATGACTGTATTGACATGATATATATTCAGGCATAAAATATTTGTAAATAATATGAGCACCCTGTTTTTTCACTGTTTCAAAAAAGTGTCCCATTAGAACCATGTCTCCAATTTGGTATGTGAAGTCTCCATCTTGACAGGGTCGCACCAACCTGATTTTTATTTGTGTGCATCGCATCAAATAATATGCCACATTTTCTTGGTTGGGGGGGTGCAATGACAACAAATACATCACCTGCAAGATACATTACAAATATTATTCAAATATCCTATGTGCATTTCTACAACATTTGTATATGTGTAATATATAGTGAACTAATTAACTTAATGAAGTCTCGTGTACCTTCCCTAACCATGTCAGAAACTCAATCATGATCTAATGCGACCATTGCCTCACCAGTGTGCATCTCTACCCATGTTAGAATTGGATGTGGGACTTTTGGATTAAGAGGGACACATTTCCATGGTTTCACATATACATCATTTTCACAGTGATGAATCCATTTGCATCAATGCAAAAATTGCAAAAACAAGCAT
Organism: Larix kaempferi; assembly: GCA_027924585.1. Classification (NCBI taxonomy): domain Eukaryota; kingdom Viridiplantae; phylum Streptophyta; class Pinopsida; order Pinales; family Pinaceae; genus Larix; species Larix kaempferi. Next base: position 8,773,507 of record BSBM01000641.1, read on the forward strand.
ACTTCCTAGTTTCAATGGAAAATATGTCACCCATGTCTTTACTTTGAATAGAATGTAATTACCTTGTACTAGGTATGGTCTCACAATACCACGTCATGGATCTATTCACATCATCAAGGAAAACATCCCAAAATAACCTGCATGGAATTCAATTTGTCATATATAAATTCCTATCGAGTATGTGTTCTTTTGGAAATGATGATATTGAATGTTATTAGCTTATTAATTGAGTTTGGATTTTATTACCTGCACATCGGCCTTGCTTGTTTTCCACCTTGATGTCCCAAATGACGTGCGCACCAATCAACTACTTTTGTGGATCATTTGAGTCAGGTTGCACCATGACTCATCTGGTACCTCTGAAGTGCTCATTTCACACATGCACCTGCGCCATCATGTGAACACCCTTTCCATGCCCTGTTTCAAAAAATCTCCAAGTTTGTTAGATTCCTGTCTCTTTGTGAACGCGACTCAACCAATAAAATGAGCGAGCTGATTTGAATTTCCCTACACACCCATATGACCAAATCCAGTGTTCAAAAAATGATACACCTCTCTGCCTGAATGAATCATAAATCAACCCAAAGCAGTGTTGAATGAACAATGTGTCATGCTCATGATCATCACTCACATAAAAATGGTACTCCTTGATCACTTCCTGTGATCGAGGAGTGTTATCCCTACCATCAATGCTTTCTTGATCATGTATGTACAATACATGTATGAATATAGACACCTGATCGAAGTGACAGTACTCATTCTGTATCTCTCTCTGAGGAGCAAATGTATAGTTCTCAACAAATTCTACCACTGTTAAGATTGTGCCCGGCTCAAATACCTCATGAGAATGTTTGAATTCTGAAGCTTTCCACCTGGACCTATGGGAGTGCTTTATGTATTTATAAATGTGAGTTTGAAACTTCTCCATGAAATATGAAACAGGAATCTCATCCTCGAGCAAGTCGATCGTCTTGTATGGCACATATGAAGAAGATGATGGATTCATGGAGACGTACTCGTACCTCTTCCACTTAACTGTGATATCTGAAAATCCATGGTGTGTTGGATCGATAGGAAATTTCCTATGGAACAATGTCAAATCACCGCATTCAGGGCATCTTCTCCCACCTACACACCTCTTATTGAAAAACATGTGTTCAGGATTCCTATTGCATAGTATCATACAAATAAAATCTCGCACTGTGTGAGGAGCTAGTGCACCGTTCCAGTGCCTTTTGCAAAAATCCAGAAATGTGTCATAGTGTAGTTGAAATTCAACGTGATACTGGAAGAAACGAGTGTCACGAATCGTATTCGGCCTAATATACCACAATTTCAATTTGTTGAACATGTAAAATGATATTTGAACACCAGGATTGGTTTCTTGGAATTCCTCATAAAGTGCAACTCTCGTCATCTCCATAACATGCTTATAGTGCTCCTGATAAATTCCTCTGGATAAACGTTGTCACAGGACATGCTTTCGATCTGGAATAGCACGGGAATGGCTATCCAAAAACTCTATCACCTTCTCTCCAATGCTTGCTTCCATCTTGCCTCGATAGAGTTCCCTACAAATAAGATCCCAACAAGCAGCTTCATCATTTTCATCTATCAGGATCGTGAATTTAGTATATTTGAACAATGTTCTTTTTGAAACTTTGAGCAATGCCACTGTTGATACCATTAGATTTCTTGAGGTGCTTTGTGCCACAACAAACGTTGTAATTTCCCTACGAACAACTCGGATATCATTATTTATTTATTTTCCAAATGAAGATAATGTAGTTCTTAAATTTTCTATTTCATTCTCGCATTTTTTTTTTGTTTTAGCATCTTGAAAACCCAACAAATTTGTGGCACATTTCAGTTTTTCGTGTTTATCAACCCATATAGGATTTGATCTTGTGCCATCATTGAATGTTTTTCAAAATATGACTCAATTATATTACCGATATTCTCTCTAACTCTTCGACTAGGGATTGAGTTACCAATCTCTTCTCGTGCAGAAACAATTGCACAATCCTCATGACAATTCCCACCCCTTACAACCCTACTGCAACTCCCAATTATACTAGAAATGTGAGAGGGCAAGGTGTTATGTGATGGCTGATCAAGATCATGAGGGGGCATGGGGTCATGTGATTCTTGATCACCATGATGTGATGGCTGACCATAATCTCTCCCTACATAATCAAAATTCATGTGAAGAGAATTCCAATCAGAAATGCACTATGCAAGGATCGATTAATTTTAAAGTACCAAATTGAAGTGTTTTGAAAAGCATAATTGGTACAAGAATTGAAAATACTTTTAAAACAAGATTTAATTCTTTGGAACTTGAATTCAAAATAAATAAATATGTACATTTAACTTGAAAAATTTGGTACAAGTATTGAAAATAAATTAAAAACAAGAAAATCGTTTGTGACTTAAATTCAAAATAACAAAATATGTATGTAGTTACTTGAAATTGTACATTTAGATTGAGAATTGTTACTAAAGTTTTAAAATCAATTATGTATAATTTAACTTGATAATTATTAATAACCTGATAGTTATACATTGAACTTTAAAAATGTTAGTAACTTGATATTTGATGTGGAAATTAACAAATTGAAAATAGCATGTGAATTGAATATTCCAACTATTGCATAACTATCCATTTAACTTGAAAATTGTTACAAAATTTTGAAATATAAATAAAATATATACTTATTATAAGAAAAAAAGATATTTAAAACTCATCCCTACATTCATGCATAGAAAAAATTGGTGTACATGAATTGAAAATACATTAAAAACAACATAATTGAAGTTTCCAACTACTACATCATTATCACAATGTTCATTTTATTTGTTGCCATTGAATTTTACATGTATTACATAACTATTCATTTCATTTGTTTTCAAATTGAATTTTCTAACTTTAATACATGTAACTATCACAATGTTCATTTCAAAGAAAATGAGGACTAAGTTAAAATTAGACATTCAATAGTTATTTCAATCAACACATGTTGAGGCTTGGAGCTCAAATTAAATTTAACTTGAAATTGTTAATAACTTGTAAATTTGAAATTAGTTAAATATGTACATTTGAAGTTGAAAATAGGGTCCAAGTGAACATTTAATTTGAAAATTGTTCCAATAACATTGAAAATTGTTAGCAACTTAGAAATTTGAAAATAGTTAAATATGTACATGTTTTAACTTGAAAATAGAATCCAAGTGTACATTTCATTTGAAAATTGTTCCAATAACATTTGTTAGCCACTTGAAAATTATTCATTTAACATGAAAATTGTTACAAATTTTGAAATATAAATAACAAAGTTATGAAATAAATAAGAGTATTCGTTATAAATAAATTAGATTATGAAATAGTTAAATTTTTTGGAAAATTGTTAGTAATTTTGTAGTCTAAATAACAAATTGTACAAATATTTTTTTAACAAATAACAAAACAAGAATTGAAATTAAATTTAACTTGAAATTGTGAGTGGCTTAAAAATTTGAAAATAGTTAAATATGTACATTTTAATTGAAAATAGGGTCCAAGTGTATGTTTAATTTGAAAATTGTTCCAATAACATTGAAAATTGTTAGCAACTTTGATATTTGAAAATAGTTAAAAATATGTACATTTTAACATGAAAATAGAATCCAAATGTACATTTCATTTGAAAATTGTTCCAATAACATTTGTTAGCCACTTGAAAATTATGCATTTAAGATGAAAATTGTTGCAAACTTTGAAATATAAATAACAAAGGGATGAAATAAATAAGAATATCATTACAAATAACTAGTAAATAAATTAAATTATGAAATAGTTAATTTTTTGGGAAAATTGTTACTAATTTTGTAGTCTATATAACAATTTGTTAAAACTATTATTACAAAAAAAATATAATAAGACTAAAATGAAAAAAAATAGTTAGTTTATAACAAATTATTAGAGAAAGATAAAATATGATATTTAAAATATGTAGCATGCTATTCAAAAATTTACGTTGGTTGTCCTCCACTGGAATTTGTTGCACCAAATGTGCATCTTCTTCTTCTCTCAAGCTTTCTCTTTGTTGTCTCATCCTTTCTCTATTCTTCTCACACTCTTCATTGTCATTTTGTTGATGCACATGCTTTCTTTGTAATTTTCTTTTACTCCCCATCAAACTACAATGATTACATAATATAAAATACCATCCCTTCAAGGATGAGCATTCACTAGCGAAGCCTCGGCCTTGATCTCCATGCTAGGAATCATTATTCACATATATACAATGTTTAGATTACAAGACAATACATCTGAAGGGTCAAAATGAGGGTATTACAATTCCACCCCCCTTAGAATAACATCATCTTCGGTGTTCCAATACTTAGGAATACTTACACAATTTACACATGTCCAAAATTCACAAAAAATGTAGCAAGTCTTCCTTGCATTTCATCTTTTACTTTGATCTTTCAGGACCAAGTCCCTTGGATTCTATAAGTTTCTCCTACTGGATTTGACCTCCTAGCTCCACAACAATCCCTTCCTTTACTTTACCTTCCAGCTAATCCACAAGTCTAGAAAGTTATGGATACAATTATTCTTGTTGCCCTTTCCACTGTTGATAGCTTTTGGTTTGCTGCCATGGTCAATGTGCACAAATTCCCACACCTTGCTTACTAGAAACACTTGCCTTGTAAAGACTGCAACCAATTGATTTATTTTGAACACCTGTGAAATTCATCATTGCAAATCTTGTTAGGCCAAGCATAACATAAGCATTAAGATCAGTCAATTACTTTCCCAATTGACATGGAAAGTCCATTCTTTATCCATGAGACTTCCACACATTTCATGCTTGTCCAACATACAAATGAACTCATTCATGTTCAACCTTTCACGGGAAATTAATTAATTCAACATTCACACTTTATTCCAAGCAAAATAAACACAATCAAATTTCAGCCATAACATGCATTCAACAATTTTTTGTTTCTAAAATGCATCAATAAAAAAGGAAAGAGAAGAGTAAGAGTTTCCGCCTCTTAATCTTGTATCAATCCATAGCCCCACCACAACTGTGGTTCCATGCTCCTTGGTCTCTTTCACTTCAAATGTGAATGCTTGACTCGCCTTTTCCTTGTTTTGGCGATGAAACTTGGTGTCCAAGGTTTGTCCAAGGCTTGTCAACTAGGGAACCCGTCCCCATGGTTTCCTACAGAACCTCTAGATGTTAGGACCCACACAAATCCACTAGCACTGCTTTATATTGCTACTCATACTGAGATTTCTAAGACAGTCACATGCCCACATGCATCCTTAATATGTCTTCAAGGTCCTTGCATCCAACAATACCTACACTTAACATTGATTTAATTCACATGTCAAGTTCATTTTCATAGGATTGATATCTAAACAAGAATTAAAAAAAAATCATATCCAAATCATATAACACGTATATTCATATTAGATAAGCAAGAAGATGCATGATATAAAAAAATACCTATCTGTATTGGACATGTTCCTTTAGATCCACAGTTATCCCACATTGACTTTAGACAACTATGGAACCCACAAGACCTTCCCCACCCAACACAAGGATGGTACCTATTCTCTACTACATAGTCCCTCGCGCGTGCCCACCCCTTCCAGCGCTCTTCAGGTTGTGCATCGAAAGGTAACCAAGTTTCCGCAATCATTGGATCACCTATGCATACAATAACGAATGTTTTTCCTGCACGTAGGCCACTCCACAACATTCAAATAACCAATTCCAAGCCAGTACATCGACTAGATTTATCAGGAATTCCATTAAACAATATGCTAAGCCAGTTCTCCGACTGGGTTTATCAAACATACACCAACCATCCACACACATAGGGATGGTACCCCTTCTTCACTTTGCTTCTTAGTATGCAACACCAAATGGCATGATATAAGATTGCAACATATTTCATAATAATAATAAAAATTCACTCTCTGATATTGAAACACTAGGAATGCGTCCATTCCCTTAGGGTGTAATCAATGTTGATAACTATAACATGACATAACACTCGAAAGGTGTGCACCCATTTCTAATGTGATCCATGTAGGCCATAATCACACTCAAGCAGTCTAAAATAAAAACACATAATCACACTCAAGGAATATGAAGTAAAAATACATAATCACACTCAAGTAGTCTGAAATAAAAACACATAATCACACACAAGCAGTTTGAAATAAAAACATGCTCTGGATATTAATTCTAATAATTAGACATGCATATTTTTAGCAAGGGTTAAAAAATAATTATCTATTTTGCAGATGTATTTCCTCTTCCTTTAGCGAGGAATGGTGCCCCCTTCTCCGAGTTAACAGTCCCTTGGGATTGTTACCCCAATCCCTTTCTGTTTCATAAACAAGATATGCCCTATTGGCATATATTCACCTTCTCACCCATGTTGTTTACTAACAAGCAGTTGATATGAGACATTATCAAAATTTACAATGGTGTTTCACTCGAAACCCATTTCCAAAGTGTGGCAACCTTCCCATGGAGTTTGGATTCTCCAGGCCATAGCGCATGGTCTTCCTACAATGTGTCTTACTGACACACTTCAAAAACAACCAAACAGTCGACATGATTAGCAATCAAATTCAAATCTAAATTTACAATTATGTTCACTACAGAAATGAGATTTGTTTAACCATGAGGCTGTCCTAATATTGTTTGGCTCTTGTAAGTGGTATCATTATGTCCATTATGGTTTTACACTTGCTTCCATGGATGAACATCCACTTACAACATGTCCTCTAGACACAATTATGAAGAATCCAGACAACCATTAGCAATTATTAGCAAAATCTCAAATCTGAAATTTAAAAATTTGTTTTCCTACAGAAATTAGATTTTGCCACCATGAGACCATTCTCATAAACTTAAATCAGAAAATTTCAAATTTATTTCATACAAAAATCAGATTTCGCATCTGTGAGATCCTTCTCACAATGTTTGTCTTTTGCACACGATAGATTCCAGTCTTTATTATGGGCTTACCCACACTGCCATACCCAAGACATTTCTACCTGTAATCTGAAATTGTCAATTAGTCAAACACTTTGTGAGTATCTGTGCCAATAATATTTTCATTGTAGCCTTTACAATAGTCACTGAAGTGATTTGAGAATTATAATACTCAATAATTAAAACACTATCAACTGTTATTTTTTTTTAAATACAAGGAGATACATCTACTTTATGTGCATCATTATCACAATAAAATTGCATGATATGGGCACGTTGTCTATGCTATAAAATAAAATTTTAAATACTCATGAATGCACAATCACATCCTTTCATGCAACTCTGTCCTCCCAATAGATCATTCTGGTAGGCCATCAAACATGAATACCTTTTTCACTCATTTCTTTCCATTGCATTCGTAGAAGCTCATGAAATGATCTCAGAATTGACACTAATTCATCATTTCATCTTTTATCTACTTTCAATGAAATGTATACCATAACCATGCATTCACACAATGCATAACCACAATATTTACAAAATATTTTAATGTACATTTACTTAATGCACCCAATGCACTACAACATTGATATAAACCAATTTTGTGCCTACACAGGTTTCTTACCATGGTAAGTTGGACATCCTAGCCAATGCTTCAACACCATACCCAACCATCTCCCTAGTCACTTGGTTTTCTATTTGGTGTCTTCCTTCTCCACTCGTACAACACATTAGGAGTTTTCTCACTCCTTGGTTATTGGCAAAGAGATTTCATCCCAAATTAACACCAATAGGGAGTTCGTGGGATACTTGTGTAGTACTATAGCATCAACACTCCAACCACCTTATGGCCTTAACCATGACTATATCATATGGCATGCACTACCACAACAGGTGTGAAAATCCTCACAGCAGATCTAAGAGCTGATGTATACCTCATAAGAAATATTAAGATTAAGCAGGAAAATAGAAGAAGAGTGGACAATGCAGTGTAAAAGAGAAACATAATTATGATACAATAGAACTCATGAGATAGAAGCAGAATAACATCACACATTAATTCATTAATAAAAAATATGAACAATAAATAGTACAATGGTGGAGAGGATTTGAATGCCAAGGTGGCAATTCAAATGAGCCTGCATGGGCATGGCTAATCTACACTAGGAGTCATCATCATCATCAGTGGAGTGTCAAAAGTACACCACTAGGAGTCCTAATCATTATCAGTGGAGTGTCATCAATACACAAGTAACTGTCAATTAGGTGGCAAACTGAGTCTAACTGAATGTAGTAGGTGTAACACATGCATGATGCACTAATGTAGTGATGGAGGCTCAAAATACAGCACAAGAGGAGCTTAATGGAATTAGAATTGGTTGTATAGGCTCATTGGAGGTCCATCGGAGTGTCTCAGTCAGTAAACTAGTCAATCTATCCTCATATCAAGGAGCAGATCCACAAATCACTCAACTAACTGAAGTCTAACTGGTGGTAGATGAGGGAGGGCACCTTTCTCACATGGAAGGTGAAGGGAGGGTGCCTTACTAACTAGGAGGGATGGAACTAAGTTGAAACAGGCTCCTGGGGCTAGTAAACTGACCTTTAGGTGTTGGGATACAACATCCTGATGACTGGGATGCATGCAATTGCATGCCTGCATGCAAAAATCCAAGCATGACTAAAATGAAAAATAATGAAAATGATAGTAGGACTAGGATGGATTATAGGAATATCCTAACACCCCCCCTTAATCCATCCTAGGCCCTAGTAACTGAGACCAAAGGTCACTCAATACAATGAATAAAAAGAACAATCAATAAACTGACGAAATGGAGAAAACCTCATGGAAAAAATACCACCCATCAAAATAGACTGTAGCACACAGCAAAAATAAATGCTCCAAAATCAAGCAGGTGTGATGCTTGGCCATATTTTTGGAGGTATCTTCTTCTTGGGAAGAAGGGGTTCATACTCAAAAAACATGTGCTTGTACTTTCTCTTCAGATCGAATGTGATGAGAACAAATCCAAAAGAATGAGGATGATCCTGGAACCTGTGATTTGAATCAGCTAAGGTAGGATCAAATTCATGAATGTGTAGATAGTCTTTTATTTTCTCCTTTGAACCATCAAAGGTGAGATCATTCCCAAAATAACCATCATATGTCCGTGATTGCTTGGAATCCAAATCAGATCCAAGACTTGAAAAATGGTTTCTTGAGATCTCCTTTGAACCATTAGAGGTGAGATAAAAAACATGAAATGCATGAGAAATTATCCCAAGCGAATGGCAATGCCCTACATCTTCAATAAAATTATGAGAGCATGTACAAATGATCTTACAATAGTACATAATAGGTGAGTGATCAAGGAGAGCGAATGCATTACCTCCAATTGTTGATTTAACCTCAAAAACATTCATGAGATCATCATTATGAAAACCAACAGACTCTTGTACAAAAGAGGATTTAAGAACCTCTATAGTTTCTAGAGTGTGAGCTAGCACATAATTCGAAATAGAAGATATTGAGGGGATGAGTGTAGAATCTGCAAGTTCTTCTTCTTTGTGGACAACTGCAGTATGATATATGTTTGATACTGATTCATGATCAGAGAGACCATCAAGGAGGGTGAATGCATCAATGGGTTTTCTCTCAGAATAGTTTGCACCAATCCCTTCATTCGGTTTTCCAAATCTTTCATCCAAATGGGCCCATAGATCTTTTGGAGATTCAGTAGAATCATGGAACTGGATTACCATAGAACGAGATATAGCAATCGGCATTGCTCCATAGGCTCTGTCACCTTCATTTAACCAATCATTCTCCTCTTCAGAGGATTCAAACTCTCTTTCAAGACAATAATTAAAAAGACCATGTCTCTTCAAATATGCTATCATCTGTGGTTTCCACTCATCATAGTTGAATGGAGAGAGAGGAGGAATTCATTTCGGATTCATGGAAGCTGTTTCAGAAGACCTGCAAAAAACAATAGAAAATATCTGCAACTGCTATTGCTGCAAAACTATAGAAACTGTTGCAACTGCTGCACTCAAAATCTTTATAATAACCTACAAAAAACTCTCAGGAATGGAGATAGAGAATACTCTCAATAGGCTCTAACACCATGTGAAAATCCTTACAGCAGATCTAAGAGTTGATGTATACCTCACAAGAAAAATTAAGATTAAGCAGGAAAATAGAAGAAGAGTGGACAATGCAGTGTAAAAGACCAACAGAATTATGATACAGTAGAACTCAGATAGAAGCAGAATAACATCACACACTAATTCATTAATCACAAATATGAACAATAAATAGTACAATGGTGGAGAGGATTCAAATGCCAAGGTGGCAATTCGAATTACCCTACATGGGCATGCCTAAGATGCACTAGGAATCATCATCATCATCAGTGGAGTGTCAAAAGTACACCACTAGGAGTCCTAATCATCATCGGTGGAGTGTTATCAATACACAAGTGACTGTCAACTAGGTGGCAAACTGAGTCTAACTGAATGTAGTAGGTGTAACACATGCATGATGCACTAATGCAGTGAAGGAGTCTCAAAGGACAATGAAAGAGGAGCTAAATGGAGTCAGAACTGGTTGTCTAGGCTCACTGAAGGTCCATCGGAGTTTCTCAGTCAGTAAACTAGTCAATCCATCCTCAAATCAAGGAGCAGATCCACAAATCACTCAACAAATTGAATTGTAACTGCTCGTAGGTGAGGGAGGGTGCCTTTCTCATGTGGTAGGTGAAAGGAGGGTGCCTTACTGAATAGGATGGATGGAACTGAGTGGAAACACGCTCCCAAGGCTAGTAAACTGAGCTTTAGGTGCTGAGAGACACCATCCTGATGACTGGGATGCATGCCTGCATGCAAAAATGCATGACTAACTGAAATGCAAAATAATGAAAATGTTGGTAGGACTAGGATGGAGTATAGGAATATCCTAACAACTGGACCATAAGTCCTCACTTGATTTGGTTATTAACTCATAACTGACATACACACATGGCATGATACATTTTCATATGAATGTAGTCTAAATTTGAAATAGTTGCATGGTATGAGGCTCCTTTCCCTTACTACCCCATACCTCACCATACCATGGCAGTATGGCATTCACATAAATCAATTCAACCTTACATGGATACCATTTTATGATGATTAAAAATATGGTAGAAGGGATTCTTACCCATCCTCTTTCAACATTTATACAATTAACATAAATAAACATTACCTGCATGGATTCCATTAACATATTTGATTCTACCTGGTCAGTTGGCCTTTTACCAAGGACTACACAGTCCTTCCACCAACATCTTGATCATGTAGTTTTTCTCCAACCTTTCTTCGCAAGGATGCTAGTCATATGAAATAACGTCATCAACATTTTCAACCATGTTTATGTTGTATTTCTCCTTACAACCAACACCAACAACATTAATTATTATCAACCACTCTAATTATTAAAATTGGCTCATTGCATATGCAAAACCTCACTAATTTGATCAATATGCAATATCCACCATGTCACTATCATGAGCCATGTGCCAATACCACATAGAATCCTTTGCATGGCCACCATGTAACTATCATGAGCCACGTTCCAATCCCCTAATAGAAGCCTTTGCATGGCCACCATGTCACTATCATGAGCCACGTGCCAATCTCACATACTAGGATGTCTTATTCCTATGAGTGACAACTTTTGGGAGAATGGAATTCCCTTATCCATTCTCCTTACTTACTCATATATTTCAACATCTCTGATCATGCATGCACTTGGCCACAAGGATTATTCACCCAGTGAAATGATGCGCGGCCGTCAATCCTTCTCGGCCTCTGCTTGTTCCATAGTGTAATATCCCCATTTTGACCCCCTTCGCATTAAATCGTAAATGATGTAAATATTGTTATTTAATCACGGTGAGGAGCTCAAGGCCAAGGCCTTACCATTGATTTAGCATTTTATGTATCGGCAATTAAAAATAGATGCCTATGGTTCTTGTGCTAGATAGGCACAATGTAAATTAAGACATCATGTAAATACGAATTTTAATGAAAAACACACAACTAGCTATGCAATGCAACAAAGAGATGGGGGCATGATTCTACAAGGAATAGGGAGGGAAATTATTCAAACCCTTGAGCCAATGGTGTTAATCCATGTGTCAATGAGAAAACCCATAAACCACCAACTACCCATTTTGGGTTATGGACCCAATCATTTAATTCTTCCAGAAATTGGTTGAGGTAGTTAATGCCTTGGGAATGAAGAGGTATGGTAGCCAATTTCGTGTATGGGCAAGCCATCAACCTGGAAAATTGTATTTTGTCTCCTTGGGCAAGAAAACATCCACGAAATGAGGCTGAAAAGCCATTATGAACCCATAGTATTTCCTCCCTCACGTAGTCTGAGTTAGCTGGTCTTTCCTCATCACATTTTTACCAATTTACTACATTTATTCCATAGTTGGGAGCTCGTTTTTGTGTTGCACAGTGGCTGGGAGAAAGGGAGTCACATTTTGGGGGTTTATAGAGGTCGTTTTTGCCCCAAAATACCCATGGGCGTTTTTCTGAAAATGGTTTTTACTCTCCAGGGTTGAATCCCCAATTGCCATTTCGTTTTTGGGTCTTCCCACGTTTTTCTGGGTTGGTAGAAACACCATCTTTGGGAATATCACTGTAAAAACATTTTATCATGCCCAATAATTGTGGTTATGTTGTTATGTGCATCCTTGTTTTGGTTTGAATCTGTGAGAAAGAGATTTGGAGTGGTAGTTGACATAATTGGCTTGATAAACCTAGTGGAGGGAAACAACCTCTCAAGAAGATCAAGAGGGCTTTGGCTACTCTTCTATGCACACCCTGAGAGCACTAGATGGGGAAGGTATGGCTTGAGGGACTGTACAACAGTGAAAAGAATACTTCCTTGTGCTGGGTGTGTAGGTATTGTGGGTGCCAAGCTAGATAGATCTTGTAAGGTTATCCCTGGCTCTGTGCTTGAGCTCACTAGCTTAGCAATTCTTCCTTTCCATTTCCTAGCAGCCTGATAAACCCGATTGTAGATTGGCTTGGCTCATCTTGGTGTATGCTTAGCTATGTGTGAGTTTGTTGTTCCTTGATTCCTTGTAGAGATCATGCCCAGCTCGGGGGTGGCAGTGTGTGGAGATATTGATGATCACAACTGGCCTATGGTTGGGTGGAATGTTGCAGTTGCATAGCCAGTTGCTTGGGACTACTTTGTTATAAGATAAGTACTCTCTTTTATAAATTCTGCAATGTATTTATTTAATGGCTGTCACAGAAATGTTGAATGTATGTTAGATATTAAACATGATTTTTAATTCCGCTGTGTTTCTATAACATGCACATGTATATGTCTTTTTATCATTGAGTTTTTACTTAATGGATATGGGGCTAGATGCCCGGTTTTAGTGTCACGTCTTCTCTATCATGCTGGTATGATGGAAGGGGACATTACACATAGCTCTAACAAGCCCATAAGATATTGCTTTGTCCCAAGGAAACCCAGTGCTACAAACTTTGGTATCTTATACCATCTGTAACGTCCCCGGTCCCCTCAGTGACTTTTAGAGGTGATGGGGGAGCTTCTTAGAACAACCTGCTAAATTTTATTTTTCGAACTTATTCACAACTCTGCCCTTTTACACAACCACAATATCTTTGATCTACAATCCGCAATCTGTGATCCGCAAGTTGGAATTCAGAAGTCGACACCCCAACGTGCCACATCAATAATTATGCCTTCGACTTCCACAATCCGCAATGTAGGAGTTGGAAAGTTGGAATGGATAATACACAGTGTCGAAGAACTACGCCTTCGACTTTCGCATTCCGCAATTCGCGATGCAGGAGTCGAAAAGTTGAAACACCCAATTCTCTGCATCACCGAATCACACCTCCTACTTCCACAATTTGTGATGTAGAAGTCGAAATTCGGAACTCTGAAATCGAAACTACAAGAAAATTACTCCTTTGACTTCTGAACTCCGCAATACAACTTGTAAGAGTCGGAAGTCGGAACTCCAAATTCACTATTCCGGAGAAAATCACTCCTCCGAATTCCACATTCCGTAATCTGGCTTGTGGGAGTCGAAAGTCGAAACTCCCAATTCACAAGTCCAGAGAAAATTAGTCCTCTGACTTCCGCACTCCGCAATCCTTCTTGTGAGATTCAGAAGTTGGAACTCCAAAGCACCATGCTAAGAAATCACGCCCCGAATTCCGCAATCCGCAATCCACATTGCAGGTTCGGAAAGTCGAAATTCAACCCTATACCCCTATTACCGCCAACTCATCAGGCTGATAACTTCCCTAGGATGATAACTTCTTTATCCTAAGTGCATTTTTGGAAAACTTGGTATCATTGGAAAGCCATCGGCAAGCCCCATGCAACTGTATGATCCTCTTCCAAATTCGATGACTCTGATCTTGTCCTTCTTCCAACCTAAAATGTGGCCTCAAACTTCATCAAGGCCTCTTTACCAATTTGTAAGGGATCTTTCACTACTCCGTCATGTCTCCTCCCATCAATCCAGACCCTCAGAGGTGACATGAACACATAAGCGGTCTCTATTTATTCCCCAAAGTCATGGCTAAACATTCTAAACCTCCTGGGCCTCAACAAGACTTATCCCTATTCATCAATGAAAAAATTCATTAAAACACATGGATGCATATGCATACTCAAATAAACAAAGCTGAATGGAACATTAACCACAACCATATCTATCATCCATTCAACATATCAATAACAATCTTCAATAATTAAATCATTGCAGAAGTAAAAGAAATAGAATAACATGATATGAGATCACAAAGAACACTTATTTTTCCACTGAAATCTCCAAGCAACTGGATTTGGACTGCAACATTCCAACCCAACCATAGGTCTCTTCCCAACCTCTATTGTTTCATCACTCAGATATGAACCCAGTGCTGGGGATATGTATCCACTGAGGAGGAACTACTTAGGTCCACTCAAATCCTTCAGCATAGTCAATCAGGGTTATCTAGCACACAATTGGCTTTGTGAAGCAAGTGGGGAGACAGGGTAGGGTTTTTATAATTCAATGAGCTCAACCAAAGAGCTACATGTATCTCCAATTGACTTCAGACAGTCTAGGCACCCCCATCACCTCCACTCTCATCCTAAGTAAGGTCCCCTTCTCTGTTGCACAGTCACTCGAGCGTCCCTTCCCTTAGCACTAACCTCAGAAGGTATGGATGGTACCGACTGCTAAACTATGGATAAATGAGCCTTCAATGGTTGTACCATGAAGTCTAAACCCCTTGGTATCTCTCCCACTGCGATTGTCTCTGGGATCTCCTCAGTGTTGCGACCGAAAGGATCTATCCCGCAACCTGATTTTCGGGCAGTCAATACCACTCCAATCCATTGTGGGATCTCCTACGTGTTGCGGCCAAAGGCTCTATGCCACCATTGTACTTTCGGGCTTCCAATTCAGGGTTCCCTATGAAATTCTAGGTGTCTCACACTCAAAACTTCACCCAGGGTTCGGGTCGATGGATTTCCACATCAAATTCCAGTGGCCACACATATTTCCTGGGTGATTTCACTAAGTTTTTTTTACCCAAAATCCGACGGCGAAAAAGTCGAATTTGCTACAACCTATGGTCGACTATCCGACAATTCCAGCCTTTTTTTATCATCGGTGGGATATCGGCTAAAATCTGACATAGTTCAAGACGTCGGATTTTCGAATACCATACCTTGTCGGTTAACCGACTTCCTCCAGCTTCACAGGTAGTCAGATAAGCAATAGCGCTAACTTCCAATATTTGTCGGATACCATCCTTTCGCCATCGATTATGCATCGGTTCAGTCGTCGGTTAAGCGACGTGTCTACCATATAAAAAAATGGTTTCCGACATTCCGAGCCATCGGAAGTATAGCACAAGCATAGGATATCACTCTGCAATCATCGGATAGGTCGTCAGTTAAGCGATGTGGGAAATTTAATTTTTCGAATGAATTCTTTTACAACATTACTTTGCTGGTCCGTTAACATCCATGGAAGTGAGTTTATATTAATTTTCTTTCTGTTGCTATGAAATTGAATGACGTCTTTCATTGCATGGTTGTTATCTTGAATGTCTTTGCAAATTTTGACAATTTTTTCTTTGTCACTCCTTCCATCCAAAATTCGCGATAATGTTTCAGTCACATTCTTTCCAATATGCATTGTATCAAATAGATGAGCAATTTGTAGGTGCTCATAATAGGGAAACCTACTAAATTTTCTAGGATAACTTTTCATTCCTTGTGGAAGCCCATTAATGCCTTCATGATGATCACATGAACGACAATGATGAAATTAAATATTAAATCAATGTAAATTACACTAAACAGCACACAATATAATAATATACAATATGATCATATAGAATGATTGATTATATGTACCTTGACTATTTCTATTATATTGCAACTTCCATAGCTGAGGTGTCATTCTCTTTGGTTTTAATGCAGTCTCTTGCTTGCCATTGAAAAGATGTTTTTCTGTAGTTCGATACCTGTGATTCTTGGAGAGGAAGTGCATATACTCATCAAACACCTCCTTTCCTAAGCTTTTTGAACGATGAGATTTGATCTTAGGACCACAAACTGGACATGCAAATTTCCCCTTTGTCTGAAGACCTAAATAAAAAGATGAAATATCAATATTAATGCCTATTATAATTATATAAAAAATGACTGGATTTTTTAGAAAAACATGCATGCGTATGATATTAACTATGAAAATCCTCACAACAGATCTAAGAGATGATGTATACCTCACAAGAGAATGATTATGATTAAGCAAGAAAATAGAAAAATAGTGGTCAATACAGTATAATGAGCAACAGAATAATATGGTACAATAGAACTCGGATAGAAGCAATAATACTTCACACACACTAATTAATTAATCACAATATGGACAAATAAATAGTACAATGGTAGAGAGGATTCAAATTCCTAAGGTGGCCATTCGAATTAGCCTCTCAGAGTGATCATAAGATCAATAGAGTGTCATCGGAGCACAACTAGGTGTCATCATGATCATCGGAGCACAACTAGAAGTCTTCATCATCATTAGTGGAGTCATCAATGCTCAAGTAACATTCAACCATCAGTCAAACTGAGTCTGGTAGGTGTAACTAAGTGTAACTCAGTGTAACTAAGTGTAACTGAGTGTAATTGACTGTAACTAAGTGTAACTGAGTGTAATTGAGTGTAACTAAGTGTAACTAACTGTAACTGAGTGTAACTGAGTATAAACTGAAGACAACTGGACTGGTAGGTGAAGAAGGGCGAGTTGTTCCCTAAAATCAAGGAAGAAGGGCGCATTAAGCAACTGGAGGGCTGAAACTGAATAGTGAGAAGCTCCTGGGGGCTGGCTAATTAAGGGCTAGGTGCTGGATTGATGACTGGGATGCATGCAAAATGCATGCAAACCCTAGAATGCATGCAAACCCTAAAAGTGCATGCATGACTGAAAATGTAAATGATCAAAATACTGGTGGGACTAGGATGGAGTATAGGAATATCCTAAAACCCCCCCTTAATCCATCCTGGGCCCTGATAACTAAGACCAAAGGTCACCCAATACAATGAATAATAACAGTCAATAAACCAAGGAAGTGGGAAAATTCCATGGGAAACATAACCCCTCCTCAAAAATAGACTGTAAGGCACACACAAAAATAAATGCTCCAAACTCAAGCAGGTGTGATGCTTGGTCATATGTCTAGAGGTATCTTCTTCTTGGGAAGAAGTGGATCATGCTCAAAAAACATGTGTTTGTACTTGCTCTTCAGATCGAATGTGATGAGAACAAATCCAAAAGTATGAGGATCATCCTTGAACCTGTGATTCAAATCAGCTGAGGTAGGATCAAAATCATGAATATGCAGATAGTCTTTTGTCTTCTCCTTCGAACCATCATGAGTGAGATTATGCCAAAAAGAACCATAAAATAATAATTGCTTGAAATCCAAATCAAATTTAAGACTTGAAGCATAGTTTCTTGAGATCTCCTTTGAACCAGCAGGGGTGAGATCAAAACTATCATATGTATGAGAAATTATCCCAAGTAGTAATTGCTCGGAATCCAAATTAGATCCAAGACTTGAATCATGGTTTCTTGAGATCTCCTTTGAACCATGAGAGGTGAGATCAAAACCAGTAATTGCATGAGAATTTATCCCAAGCGAATGGAAATGGCCATAATCTTCAATAACCTTCTGAAAGCATGAATTAATGATCATATAGTAGTATAAAAGAGATGATTGCTTGAGAGGAGCGAATACATTACCTCCAATAGTTGATTTTACCTCTGAAATAATCATGTGATCATGATGCAAACCAACAGACTCTGGTGCAAGAGAGGATTTAGGACCTTCTGCAATATCTAGAGTGTGAGCTGGCACAGAAAGAGAAGAAAGTTTGAGTATGAGTGGAGAATCTACAAGTTCTTTGTCAGCAACTTTAATATGAGATTATACTGGTTCATGATCTGAGAGACCATCAAGAGGAGCGAATGGATCACTTTGCTTGCTTTTGAAGGGGTTTGGTCCAAATCCTTCATTATTTCTGCCAAATCTTTCATCCAGATGGGCCCATAGCTCTTTTGGAGTTTCAACATCATCAATGATTTGGTAAAGCATGTATTCAGGCAAAGCAGACATCATTCTTCCAAAGGCCATGTCACCTTTATTCAACCAATCAATATTCTCTTTAGAGGATTCGAACTCTCTTTCAAAATAACAATCAAAGAGATCATGGCTCTTCAAATATGCTATCATTTTTTGTTTCCATTCATCATAGTTGAATGGAGAAAGAAGAGGGAATCCTTCTAAATATGAATACATTGAAGTTGTAGAGGACCTGCAAAGACAATATAGAATAACTGCAACTGCTATTGCTGCACTCGAAATCTTGGTAATAACCTACAAAAAAACTCTTAAGAATGGAGATAAACAATACTCTCAACATGCTCTGATACCATGTGAAAATCCTCACAGCAGATCTAAGAGATGATGTATACCTCACAAGAGAATGATTATGATTAAGCAAGAAAATAGAAAAATAGTGGTCAATACAGTATAATGAGCAACAGAATAATATGGTACAGTAGAACTCGGATAGAAGCAATAATACTTCACACACACTAATTAATTAATCACAATATGGACAAATAAATAGTACAATGGTAGAGAGGATTCGAATGCCTAAGGTAGCAATTTGAATTAGCCTCTCAGAGTGATCATAAGATCAATAGAGTGTCATCGGAGCACAACTAGGTGTCCTCATGATCATCGGAGCACAACTAGAAGTCTTCATCATCATCAGTGGAGTCATCAATGCTCAAGTAACATTCAACCATCAGTCAAACTGAGTCTGGTAGGTGTAACTGAGTGTAACTCAATGTAACTAAGTGTAACACAGTGTAACTAAGTGTAACTAAGTGTAACTGAGTGTAACTGACTGTAACTAAGTGTAACTGAGTGTAACTAAGTGTAACTGACTGTAACTAAGTGTAACTGACTGTAACTGAGTGTAACTAAGTATAAACTGAAGACAACTGGACTGGTAGGTGAAGAAGGGCGAGTTGTTCCCTAAAATCAAGGAAGAAGGGCGCATTAAGAAACTAGAGGGCTAAAACTGAATAGTGAGAAGCTCCTGGGGGCTGGCTAACTGAGGGCTAGGTGTTGGACTGATGACTGGGATGCATGCAAAATGCATGCAAACCCTAAAAGTGCATGCATGACTGATAATGTAAATGATCAAAATACTGGTGGGACTAGGATGGAGTATAGGAATATCCTTACATTAACTAGTAGTTTGTAAAATTAAATGCAACTAAAGTGGAACTTATAATTACATACCACATAAATGGGTTAACCCTGGGGCATCATGTATTTTCCATACAAGCATTGCATGGAATTGGAATTGCCTTTGTCGTATTGGTCTATGTAGTGCCCCTAGACTTTTGTAGACATTGAGGGCACCTGCTGAGTGACTCGGCCAATTGAAACATTAATTAAATAACCTTTTGGCCTTAATTTTGAGTATGTGTATCTGAACTGTTGATGAAAATGAATAATTGCATATGTTAAACGATTAGCTATGACTATGGAAAATTATGTTGATAGATAATGCTTAACGACTAGCTGTACGGTGATTATGTAATTGTCGATGAAATGTATATTTGATTAGATGAATAAGAAGTTTGAATAAATCATAAATGTTTAAACAATACTAGATTTAGAAATCAGATGATGATTATTGAGGATAGTGCTACTAATAACTTGTTGTGAGAAGTGTGTGTAGAAACAAGTGAGACGGTTCACCAATGGACACACCAAGGAACATGAAGGGTCGTAGAGTACGGGTAAATCACACACAGGGGAGGAACGACGATGTCGACTTCAGACAAGAATACCACACATGAGCAGATAAGCACTGATCCGCTTGCTCAAGAGGAATGCGTGAGGGCGTACGAGGTGGGCCACGACGGAGCTAGTCACGTACGAGTTGAGGGGCGCGCAGTGAGAACGGACTCACTCCTCAGCGCCATTAGTCCCTAGATAGCATGTAGACGGAGGATGGATGGTAACGATTCCTAAAATCCCTACAAGAGTCCCCGCAAGTCAAAACGGAAAGATGGTGGCAGAAGGGCCCAACGATGCGGTACCCTGTCGAGAACGAAAAGAATGGACGCAAGGATCCAACGATGCGGTACCATGCCAAGGAATGGAAACCATGGATGATTGGACCCGACGGAGTGGTGCCATGTCAGGGAATTAAAAATTAAGGAACCAGGAGCCCAACGGCGTGGCACCGTGATCTTAGTGATTTTGATTGTTAAATTAAACTGCATAAAAACTTATGAGAATAACTCTAGATTATTACTTAGCAAATGCATAAAAATAGTTTAGACATTTGCACATGAATAGTTATTTTTGTTGAGCATTTAAAATAATAGAAATCATTATTTAGGAGCAAAATAGAATCCGAAGATTAGACACCTAATCAACAAAAAGCTAGGAGTTGATTAAAATATATGGGGGACAAACTAGAGCAAACTTAGGGGTGTAGGTGCATTTCCCAGAGAAACTGACACTTGGATGGGTGAGTGTTTTAATTAAATAATTAATTAAAAATATTTAACTATGCATGAAGCAACATGTGTCGCATGAGATTTTCCTTTATAAGGAAGGCTTAGGGAATGGGTAAGGGGCCCATAATTTGGACAATTGTCGTAATTTTCGAGTACCTCAAAGACTTGCTTCTATCTAAAGGGTTTGGCTAAGAAATCCTGGTGGGGAGGGGAAACCCAAGCTGGATTTCTGAAAAAAAAACGTGTGTGAACTCTACGGCCCGACTAACTCGGGGGTCTGGAAGGAAGGAGAGTACTTCTAGAGTGGTTGGGTGGTTAGCCGAGGTGTCCATCGGTGAATGGTCAAGAATACAGTCAGGAGACCGCGAAGAACATTTGGGCGCTACCAAAGGAACATTTTCAAGCGGCCATTGGAGAGGTAATTCTTGTGTTATGTAAATGTTTTTAAACAGAAATTTGTTTTAAGATCTCTTAATTTGTATACACTGCAATTTCAAGCTGAATGTTCTGGTTGTATTTTATATCATAGAAACCTTAGTTAAGAAATTTAAATGAAGATCGGCCATGAGGTATCCCAGACGAGAATATCTCTTTACAGTTAATTGTTTTATTTCTGACTGTAGCATGTAATGTCGAGATCTGACTTGAAAGGTTGATCCTGAGAGAATACTACTAATTTTGGTTTTAGATGTTACGATCCAGTCTTATTTTACCATTCGAAAACCGTTGATGCGATCTTAAAATGACTCTGTACCTCCATTACAGTGTTCTCTTTACTTAAATGCAGATCGTCTTTTATATGAAGGAACTCTGCGTTTTACTAACAATGATCAGTCGACCGGCTTTCTACTTTGAAATCTTAGTAATTGGCTCTTAATACAGAGATCGGCCTTATATATGTGTGGATCGATTTAAATACTTTTAATTTCAGGAATAGGTGCAGATCGAGACTGTGTCTTAATCATAGTACTTATCCCCTAACTTCTAAAGTCGCAGGAAGAGCCTTATTAATTGGTTTGATCTGGAATATATTATTTTCTTTTATATAAATTAATTCAAACCTGAGAATGCTCCAACCGTACTTTAGATTATACTCAGAGTGTTAATAAATCTGGAACTGATTCAATTCGATTGTGAACTTATAATGCTCAGGTTGATTATAGTTTGTATGTGTAAGATATATCGCTCGATCTGGCAGTAGACTTAGGGAACTCTGTTTCTAAAAGCTCATTGCAGATTTCGATGCATGGGGATTACTTATATTTTGGTACTTCATGCTTAAAGGTTTAGTAACGATTGTTCAACCGGATCGACTCTGCCTCAGTAATGACAGTGCTCGATCTTCCGGTTTGATCTTTATCATAGTGTTTCCAGTGCTTAAGGCTTGCATTCTGATGGATATCAAATATTGTCCAAGGTTAATTATTTATGAATTTTAATTCAGCGTGAACACCAGGATCGATTTTAGTCCAATAGATCGGCATCCAGGTATTATTAAAAGATTATTTATTTATGAATATAATTCAGAGTAAACACCTGGGTCGATCTTAAACCAATATATTGGAACCGGGTATTGTTAATGATTATTTGTTTATGATCCTTATTTGCTGAGTCGATCTCAGTCTAATAGATCGAATCGGGATATGGTTAAGGATTATTCATTTATGAATGTTACAGAATAGAAACTTGCGCTCATCTCAGTCCAATAGATCGGAATCAGAATGGGGTTAATTGTCTTTGGTTATAAACTTTGTGGGTAGCGCAAGAAGCTGTGTCAACCTTAGCCCGTTAGAGTAACTGGAATCAGTAGGACGACCTATCTCTTCTAGCGCAGAACCGTATTACTACTAAGATCTTGATTTTGTGTTGAGTTTGAGAAAATCACCTTAGGATTTGGTTTAAATTCTTTTTGGCCACTGCGTGTGGGCCTAGACTACTAGACCTACCAATTTCAGTGTTACGAGGCTAGTTCTGAGTAGTACGTAGAGAAAACAACTTACATGATCTTTGGATCCTGTCACCCAAGATCATACACGTCGACACCTGTAGGAGTTTAACCTTGCCTGTCGCGTGAAGTAGTGAGACTTACTGCCTCTTCCTTAAAATTCTACCTTTAGTTAAGGCGTTGATGTAGGTAGGTGTCATCTTTCACTTATAGCCTGTAATGACGTGGAATCCAATGTAGCGAATAGCCTATAATGTCGTGGAATCCAATGTAACGATGCTGTTTAGACAATGTGAACTTTGTGTATAGCTCTTAGTGGGATTTGGTTGCTGACCTTTGTTTTCATGCGGTCGCCTGTGCTTACTAGATATTAATTTATAGATTATGTATCCCAACCTTTAGAATAGATATGTATGTGTCGGTTACGGAAACTATAATTCCTGCTTTCAAATATTTATGTTTTGATAATTATAAAGAAAGAAGAAACCTTGAGAATCGTTTTATTATTGTATTTGTGATGGAAACTATAATTTGTGCTTTCAAATATTTCTTTTCATAATTATAAAGTCAAAATAAATCTGGAGAATGGTTGACATTATGATGGAATGAAACCGTAAATGACTCATGAGAATTGTTTTATTTTAATTTGAAAATGATAATGTTAAAAGAAATATTGAAGATGGCTTGATATTGTGGAGTGGAATGGGAACGTGGCATAAGAATTAGTTTTATTTATAGTAATTAGGGAATCGAACAGCATGTTTATTTGTATTTAATTCTTTATTTATTTATTTGGTATTCACTTTATGTTTATGATGACTTAGTGTAAATGAGTACGACTATATGTTCTTTGGAGTTAGTCCATTATATTAATATTTAGTATCCACCTTTTGTTCACAAGAAAAGAGTGTAATTTATATCACATCTTGATTACTTTAAAGCTAATATGTTATATTAGCACTTGCTAATAAAATAGATTATTATGCATTGTGAAGTTTAAAGTGACCATCATGGTATGTGCACTCTTACGATAGATAGTGTAGATTGTTACAGCATCACTTTTGTTTAAGAAGAAATATTGGAATGGTATGCATTAGTAATATAGTTTACATGCAGTATTAATGATTTAAAGTGACCATCATGGTATGTGCACTCTTAAGATAGATAGTGTAGATTGTTACAAAATCACTTTTGTTTAAGATGAAATATTGGAATGATATGCATTAGTAATATAGTTTACATGCAGTATTAATGATTTAAGTGACTATCATGTATGCACACTTCTTTTATACATGATGGATAATGTGATTAGATAATATGCTTTTTGTTAATGTTAATGTATTACAATAGCATTCATTAATAACTAGAACTCAAGTACTATAAAGTTTATGCCAATTATTATGATTTACATTAAGCATCAAAATATAAGAGTTTGTTATGTAAAGGGAAATGTATCTATATTAAGTGATTAAATAATTATATAGGTTTATGATAAGTTAATTGCATATTATAGAAGTTTAACAAAAACAAAAAATTGCTTAAGTAGACGAGCCCCTACAGTCTAGATAAGTCATACATAGTGATGCCATTCCATAACTTCAGTAGCTCGTCAATAAGAGGTTCGATATATACATTCATATCTTTGACTTGGTACTTACCTGATTGATTTGAACATATAAAATAAATATTCTGATTATGAGATGTACTATTTAGATATATAAACCATATTTCACAATAGAAAAACTTTAAATATATATATAACATTATGAGACCAAAAAGGACAAATGAGAATATACCACTGCAATAAAAAAAAACTGCAGTCTTCGTACCTAGAATTGCCTTTGTCGTATTGGTCTAGATAAGTCAGACATAGTGATTCCATTCCATAACTTCAGTAGCTCGTCAATAAGAGGTTCGATATATACATTCATATCTTTGACTTGGTACTTACCTGATTGATTTGAACATATAAAATAAATATTCTGATTATGAGACATACTGTTTAGATATATAAACCATATTTCACAATAGAAAAACTTTAAATATATATATAACATTATGAGACAAAAAACGACAAATGAGAATATAGCACTACAATAAAAAAAAAATTGCATTCTTCGTACCTAGAATAATCATTGACAACATTATGTGCTATTGTCAACCATGGAGGAATGTTGTTGTTGATAACAAAAATAAGCCACACCGAGTAAACAGATCTCATCTCTGCAAAAGGATTGACACCATATGCTGCCAAAGAAATCCTAAGATTACGAGGTTCATCTTTAAAGTGAGGCCATTTTTCCTCCATATCTCTAAATGCAGACCCATCTGCAGGCATCGGAATAATGTCGTCTTGACTTCTGTTCTGTGCATGGTAATCCATAAGTTGTGCTATGTTTTTGCACCTGAACAGTCGTTGCAAACGAGGAATAATGGGAATATAACGTAGAACCTTGCGAGGCACCTTTTTAGTTACTTGATCTGTGCGATATCTACTTATATGACATTCAGGACATTCTGTTGCAAATTCATGCTGGTTGTAATAAAGAAAATGATCATCAGGGCATGCATGAATTTCTTCATACTGCATTCCAATTTCTTTCGTGATGTCAGATGAATCTCGATATGTGGGAGGTAAAATATTTGAAGGTGGTAACAAATATTCACCTATCATGCTATAACAAATTAAAATAAAAGTCTAGTTAATATAATATAGAAATAATATTAATGAAACAAATTTCATCCGTAGTAATTTGACTTATATATGACTTAACAATAAAATACATGACAATCATATATATTTTGTGATGGAATATATTGCATACCTTAACATCCATGTGACTGATATGTTTGAAAGACCATTCATAACCTTCAAGTTCATTACCAACAATATAGCAGAGAGAAGATTTGTCTTGGAGCCGTCATAAAGGGGTTCGTATGCCTTGTCAAGAAGAGGTATATCATGAATATCATCAAAATGTTCATCATTTTCATGATCATGATCATCATCCATTCCAACATTAAATGAATCATGGATCAAAGTATTTGTAACATCATCTTCAACTATGTTATCAGTATGACCATCTTCTTTAATGTTATCATTAACTTGTTCTCCATTAATATTCATAGCTCCATGTTCCTCCTGTACTTGTTCTGGAAGCACTTGCTGATCCAGACGATATGCCGTAGGATGTCTTTGCTTTATAATTACATGAAACAATCAATAGATAAAAGTTAACATAAGAAATTCAAACGCAAAATGTAAAACTTTCAAATGCAAAATGTAAAAATTTATGTGGTACATTAAAAATTTAACAAATTTTGTACTGTTGGGATGAAAAGAACAACGACCAATTGTATTGTTGGTAAAAAATAAGAAATATTAGAATAATACATAAATTTACAAAAGCAATCAAAATAAAAACATATATAATGCAAAATTACAAATGGATGGTATTCATGTCCCCCCTCGGCATGCCCATGCTCCCTACAATGTTTTGTGGTTGTTGTGATCAAAATTCTTCTCCTCTTAAAGCCTCTGCATTGATTACATGACAATAGCATCTACCATCACTCCTTCTTTCAACTCCTTCCCACAATCTAGCAAGCAATTGTCGATTTTGTTCGTCTGGATCAGGAATATTCATAGTTGACATTTTCTCGTAAAGACCTTAAATGAAGATTATCGATCTTAGAAAATGAAGCTCCAGAGTACTTTGCTCACTTGAATAACAAAAACAACGAAAAAAGGTCCGCCGAACAAAAAAAACATCCGCAAACCGTCGCTAGTATGGAAAACATGTTGGAATGGTTTGATATTTATAAATTGTAAAAGTTAAAAAGTCAAACCTACGTCGGATATCCGACAACACTAATCTAGTGACCGTTGGGGAAAAATCCTTCGAATATCTGACCTCTTCGGGTTCAAAATGAAGTCAGTTATCCGACATCCCAAGCTTCAAATATCCGAATAGGTGTCGGATATTAGCAGAGCCGTCGGAAAGCCTACCAGCCTCGTCGGATATTCAAAAGTACGTCGGATAACCGATGGACTCCTCTCGAAATTTATAAAAAAAAACAAAAAAAGTAAATTTCAAAGAAAAATCCGACGACACAGTCCATTTCGTCGAAGGTCGTCGGATTTGCTTGTTGGATTTTGGGTTCAAATCTACTAGTGTTTTGGCTATGCAAATTGCGGCTTCCTTCTAAGTCACGATTTATGGTTCTTCTTCTTACTGTCGGCTACATCCTCCATGAAAAATCAAAACTACCCCATTGGATTTCCTTCCCCACACAAATTTCATGGGCCATCTTGGCACTTCCAAACACGACTTCATTCTTAGCCATTGTTTTCAGGTCTCCTACTGCTAGGAATTCCCTTGCCTCCTCCCAATGGTAGTCTGCATGTTTTATCCTTGATTTGGGATGAAGGAAAATGTTCACCATGTTAGAAAAAAAGGACCGCAGAGCAATAACAATAAACATAATGAAAATACAAATTACACAAACACATTTCAAGAGAGACACCAATATAACACGGTTCACCCAAGATGGGCTGTGTCCACACAGAAATTTTCAGTCTTTATTATTATCATCCAACAAATGAAGGGATACAACCTGCAGCACATCCGGTGCAACTTCCTCTTCACTCTCTCACAGTCTCTCAAAACCCTAATGTTACAATACACAACCGTATTACAATGTCTTCCTTATATAGGGGAAATACCATGGGAAAATACCATGGGTTAACCAAAACCACGGGCTCGTAATCAGTCGGCGAAAAATAACCCAAAAATTTATTTTGGGGGCATTTCCCCCGAACCCTCCATGGGGGCTCGCTGGCCCCAGCGCCCCCAAGCCGAGGGGGTGCACTCCCCCGGACCCCCTATTGTGCGTGTCGGGATCATAACCAAACCTGGGGTACAAAAACGGTTGAATCATCATCTATGAGACTGGAAGATCAAGCTCCACAACCAACACCCCCATCAGGTAGAGTGACTTATGGGTCAAGCAAACCGAGACCATACTTTTCCTTACGGATTTCAGGGCTGCCCATCCTCTATCAATCCATGGACTAATTTATTCAACCATTTCATTACACATAATTAAATGACAGTTAGAACAATCAAACGAGTTCTCAAGATGACATATGGAAGCCTAGGTTTCAATCCCACAACCTCCTCACCTCTCCCTAGTGGATACACATAGCCCCCTCATTTAGTTGCATCCATAGCCAACACCTTGGTATTTTTGTTTGCATTATAATCCTTTACATCATCTTTAAAATTTTCATGGCTTAATAACACATGGATAACACAATATAAAATACCAGGCGTTATATAAATTTCCTTGAGCTCCACTCTAGGAATCATCCTTCACATATATACAATGTTTACATTACAAGCCAATACATCATAAGGGTCAAAATGTGGGTATTACATAATTAATTGTGTTTTAGGGTTATATTGGTGCAATTTTTATCCAAAGGACCATTTTTTTTTACAACGATGGTACTTTCCGCAGGTATATGGTTTCTTAACTCGCATATAGGCTAGGGATTTAAAATTATATGTCGTAAGATTGCCTTTACAGCCTACCCATCCCATGAGCATCCTATATTTTGGTCTTGTTTCCCATTGATGCTCATACTGCTTTATTTTGTAGGATCCAAGAGTCCCACTACAGTATTTCCTGACTCTGCATTGGAATTGCATTGTTTCATTCTCATCTGTTGTTGGCCATCTTCCATAGTGGGACTCCTATTATAGAGTTTTCTTTAAGCTCTTTTCTCAGTCTTTAAAAAATGAAAAGATTGTCGAGCGATCTTGTTATTTTTTGTTCTTAATAAAGTATTTGAAAGGACATCCACCTGGTATAAGTTCACCCCTTCTCCATACTAAGGGGACTATGTTACGAAGAATGGATACTCTACCCAATTTTGGCTATAAGATATCTCCCCTGTATACTTTTATTCTTTTTTCTGACTTGGGAGACTAAATTTATGAAAAGGACATCTTAAGAGTTTTCTTTAAGTTTTTCAGACTCTCTAAAATTTAAAACACTAGTGAGTACTAACTAATCCGGGCTCGACAAAAATCCACGGGACAATAGTTAAGTTGTAATTGCATTGCATATCTCATGCATGCACTTTTTGACCTTTATGTCAGCTTCCAACTCTTAGCTATATGTTAATCCCTCATCCCCTATCTCATCATCACTATGTTATGCATCATTTTTCCTTCGCGACTTCACACCCTTTACCAAGAAGAAATATATCGTAAATGTCAATATCATGCTCATGTTCCTTGCATTATGCATAGGTTTGTTCCATCCGCTTGGGACTTGTTCGCTTTTGATGGACACTCATTTCTTCCTATGTACTATATCATTCTATTATTGTTTTTTAGGTTTTAATAATATTAAAAAGAAAAAAAATCAAATATTCCAAAAAGACGGATGGGAAAGAGTCATGTTCTGACTTCTATATGGAAGCAAGTTGCATCACCCTTGAACAAAGCACACTATTTTGAGTCATTGTCTCTGCACTTTGGCTTATAGTTTGAATTTAGGAAGCTGAGCTCCTTTTGTTTTATCTACATCAACTCGTTAATATTCCAATCATTATGGAGTAGTGTTTGATGTCTCATACATCACTGACTTATATTGCATCTCTTATTGGGCCAGTGCCTCCTTAGTCACTTTTTGTGTCGTGCTTATGTTCAAGGGAAGTGTTTACTTGAGTTGGAAAACTCTTTGAGATTCCCTAACTTTGTTGTGTCATCCTTCCCCTATCAAGTACATTTCAGAATCATCATTGTTCCAACAAATATTTTTCCTCCTGCTACTATCTCATGTTGGATGATGGGGGATGCCCCCATTCCCTCCTTCCAACAATTCACATCCCATCGAATCCAAAACATGTATTTGGGACTATTATCTAGAATCCTTTTAGTTCCATGGATATTGCAGTCATTATTGGAAAGTTTCGTCACTAGAAAATGGGGGAATACATCAATGTCCCTTGATTGTAGAGTCTACAAGTGTTCAATGACAAAACCTGTATTCACACTTGTTAGAATGTACTAGGTACCTTGCCTCTCTTTTTCATTATTGATGAGTTGGCTCACATGTGTTAACAATATACATCAAGGACCGGTAATCACATAGTGTCTTACTATGTTCGACTTTAGGACATCTATTCACATAGTCTATACTTGTACCAGTGTTAGTTGGTTCAAAGACCTCAAGTCCATACATAGCATCATAACATTTTGCTATGCCTCGAGTTGCGTTGGATTTCCATTCACTCTTTTGGCACTGATTTTGATGAAGATTGATATGTTCAGCTTTATATCCAGATATCTTCATCTGATTTTGAGACAGATCCACTTTGTATTTTCTTGGCTATGATCTATATATGACATGGATCCACTTTGTATCCAAATGGCCATGATCACTATTTCTATATATATTTTGGATATGCTTTGTACTTGACTTGTGGCTATACTTTTGTCTCTTTTGAGCATGGGTATGCCTGCCTTAGGAAGAGTAGTTCCGACTTGGTTGATTGCAAGTGTTTCCCATGGCTACTTGTTAGGGAAATTCCAATTGAATTACTTCTCCACTCACCTCTAAAATTAGTATAATGTATCTTATTCCATCGTTTATCCCTCTGACCTCACATATTAGGGGGAATTTGTTATAGCGTCTTTTTCCACTTTGTTTCCATAAACCTTATGATGGTCAATATCACCCCTGGTGGTGTTCAGAAATGCCTACCCTTTTATAGGTATTTGTTCAAAAATCTCACTTTAAATATTGACTAGGGAACATACAAAATTTAGAGGCACTCAAAACTGTATGTGCACTATGTTGAGAGAATCTTTATCATTGGGTGTTCAATGTATTCTAAGGAATGGTGAAATTTTTTTCTAAAGGGATTGAAATAACTGAAGTTCTATCAAAATTGAAAGCAAAGATGAAACTACTGAAATCATGAACCTATTTTATGAAATCATTAATCTAGTTTAAGAAAGCAAGAATTTATTTCTATAAAAGCATGGAATTTACTATATGAAAAAATTCACCTAATTTAAGAAATCCAAAGCAAATCATTTAGCTAGTTTATGAAAGCAGGAATTTACTCTATTAAAGCATTCACCTAATTTAAGAAATCCAAACCAAATCATTCACCTAGTTTATGAAAACAAGGATTTACTCTATTAAAGCATTCACCTAATTTAAGAAAGTGGGAATTTAATCTATTAAAGCATTCACCTAATTTGTGAAATCCAAAGATTAAATTATTTAGTTTAAGAACCTAAATCTAACCTAAGGAAACAAAGATCTATTTAATTGGGAACTAAGGACATCTAACCAAGAGTGTGAATACGATCTAGTCAAAGAATACTGTATAAGAAGTGAAAATATAGAGCTAGAAATTATTTTCAAGGATGGTAGATACATGTATACATACTCTATGTATTGGAACTGCGGATTTTGTGTTGCAGAACTACATATGAAAGATGCTATGCGTAGAACTGAACTCTGGTATCAAATAAGTGTTTTAAATAACCCATGCGTATTTGTCTCAGAAATAAACAACATAATGCATAAACTAATACAGATAACAAAGAACATAACTCCTGATCTACGCAATGAGGGGCCCCTCCCCAATGTGTATCACAGGAGTGAAATAAAACTTATGAACTCACAAGTGGTAGGTAACGTTGGTTATGAACTGAAAAACAAAGAATAGTTTCCAATAATATGCGTTAGGCCCCCTGCTACCCAGGTGCCTTTACTTATTACATTCTTTCAACCCTAGTTTCAGCATTGCAAATCGCGACCTCAATTCAGGGGATTCTTTCCTATATGTTAGGAAAAACAGGAGCGTCGTGTCTCTTGTTAGATTTAACTGGACCTTGGGTATTTCCATCCTTTGTATTTAACTGCACTTTTTCCACATATAGCCTCATTCACTTGATTAGTAGATAAATATGATAAAAACATAAAAGGATAATTACTAAATCACATTGTTCTATTATCAATCAAATTGCATTCTTCCCTAAAGAAAGGAATGTTTTTTCTGATTTTTTTCTTTGCTCATCTACGGCACAATGGAGTGTATTGAATACCTATATCATGGAATTATCATCTCCCTTGAACTTGAAGATGTTACCCATCCTATTGTACAATGGCTTCTCTGATGTCCCAGGAAACAACTCTAGGATCTCCTA
Source organism: Larix kaempferi (assembly GCA_027924585.1). Lineage (NCBI taxonomy): Eukaryota > Viridiplantae > Streptophyta > Pinopsida > Pinales > Pinaceae > Larix > Larix kaempferi. The sequence continues at coordinate 8,805,863 of BSBM01000641.1, forward strand.
CCTACCAGTGATATCCTTGACTTTACTCTTCCTTGGCTCAAACTCTCCTTTCTCTGTCCTCATCAATGTCCTCTTTAATTACAAGGGGAAGGAAGAATAGTGGGATCAACTTCATCCCAATCCATCTGAGTTTGTTCTTCATCAAGGATTCCTTATACATATTTTCCCTGATTAGCGCGGCTTCCAATCTGTGGGTAGAATGAGGTTCATGATTTTCAGGTCTCCTGAAACTCTTTTCCATTGATCGCTTATGAACTCTCGTACCATTATGAGTGTGCTCTGTGTGGTCTTGTTGAAATTATCTATGGATTCTTGTTGTTTCTCAAGAAGTATGGAGATCAGGTCCTCATCATAGGTTATGTGATGATGTTCTCCCATTCCTCTATTTGGTAGAGGTGAGCATCTTGTGACCTCTCCATCTTGTGGTTCATCCATGAACACAATTATCTGAGCTGGAAATCACCCATATAAGGATTTGGTGACCAGTTTGGTGAGCTGGGTATGATTAGGTTGTGAAGAAAAATATCACACAGCTGATCCTTCTCTAGTTCCGTGCTCTCCAAAGAAGCATCCACAAACTGTTTTGGGGTGGTTACTTCCATGGTTAAGTGATGTTTCGTTCTCTGTAACTGAAAATGACATCGTTTATCCTTAAGATATACTGCATATATCCGAGATGGAGGTCTGCACCTGATGATTTCCTCATATAACTTGGAAGCAGTGGCTAGAGTAGTATCTGAATGTAAGATCGGTTGGTCTTTTTGGACCAACCTCTCCTACGATTTGCTTATTTTTTCCTGCAATGCTTGGTTTTTTTGTTCCATTTGCTTGAATTGGCCAACGCACTGCATTTTCAAGATTTGAGTTTTCTCATGCATAATTGGGGGTGCGGCTGATGAAGCAGCCTAGGTATTATGGAGTTGTGCCTAATTTTTCATGGCTGACAACTCTTCTCTAACTCATGACAGTTCGGACAGTGCCCCAGCCAGACGGTCATCTTCTTTGGTTGTTGCAAGGTCCTGGAGTGGTGTGTCTCCTCCCACTTGTGTAAAAGGGTCCCCTTGCTCGTCCCCATCATCCTTAGAGTCTTATTGGTCTTGGGGTATGGGGCCTGCTTCACCTTACTCTTCTGATTTATTTTTAATTTCCTTATCCTCCATGGATTTTGTCTCATGCTTCAGCCTTCTTCTCTGTCACGTAAATTCATGTGTTCTGGTAGATGACCCTATAGGTTTTTTATAGGAGGCATCTTTGGAATGTTTTATCTTTACTCGAGTTTTGGCTATGACCTCATTGTCATCTATGTCTATGTCAATTTTCCTCTTGACTCCTAATTGAGTGGTTTCCTTTTCTTCTTTCTGCTCCGATACGAGGGTTGTTCCCGCAATTCGGGTGCCACTCATTCTCTGGACATACTCCGTAGATATATGGATGAACTCTTCCTAGGAGATTTTGGGGACCTAGGATTTCGATTCTTCACATATGATTAGTTTGATTAACCCGTGATGAGCTAATGCATCCCCATTCCCCTGTGTTACCTTCCTACTCATATCCCAAATGGATTTCAATAGGTATAAATGAATGGTGATATTGTTGTTGGGTTTTATATGCCCCCTGTTCCTCAGCAGGTCTAGTATCCTGAAATGAAAGGTAGGTATATAGTTGAGTCTCCCTGTGCAAGTAATATATTTGAGTACAACAACGACTAATTCATCCCATGGATTCGACATGGTTTCTCTTTTGACACCATTCTTGTCTTCTACATAGCGCTCACCTTCTGCAAATAAATTTAATTTTTCTCTAAGATCAGATTCCCTTTCATATTTCTGCCAATGTAATCCCCTGGACATGCCCGCATATGCTGCAATTGTTTTCCTCACTTAAGCAGATGTGTAACCCCTTCACCTTAGTAACATATTGTTCTTCTTTTAAATGTTTCATATTTCTGGCGAATTCTAGGGATATTTCTACATCATGTTGTCTCAACCCAGTGTTAAACGTCATCCACCCCATTGTGCGGAGTATCGTCAGTACTTTTGGTTTTTCATAGACGAGGGCATGATCCTCTAGTTCACTCTTTTTAAACCCTGTAGTCATCTTCTTGAAATTACTAAATGGATGAATAGTATAAAATTCAGGAATAAAGTCAGATTGCTGACTGAGTCCTATATTCTTCTTGCTGTATTTTCTCTGCTCAAGGTGTGAAAGCTTCCATATTCCGGTTGGGCTTGTTTACTTATTCCTATCCTATTTTCGTCTTATTCCCCCGTATTTTCTTTATATTTCTACCTTATCTTTTCATCATTTCATGTCATCCTGTTGTTTGATATGAAGGGGCATTGTAGGATACATATATTTACAAGATCGTTATTTATTAATTTGGATCAACAATCATTACCTGGTGTGGTTACTATGAACCGTGTGCCACCGTTTTGTCTAAAGAGAGTTATCCTCAGCTCTGATTTATTCCTTCTGTAGTTAGAAATTGATTTGAATGAAAATGGAAACAAGGGATTCAGGAATTACCTTTTTTTGCATAGCATACCTTGGTTTATCGCGTGAATATTTTCGCAGTAATGTGGAGTTCCGAAGTTGATTTTGTCTGTTTATGTAGTTTTGTTTGTCAGTTCCGTAGTTGCGGTGTTGGATCTTTTTCCTTTGTACTGGATTGCTTGATATCGTTTGCTTCTTTGGTTAATTTGCTGGCTCACTTGATATCTTCTTGATTTGTTGGATCGCTTGATCCACTTCAATACCTCTTCAAGATATGTGCTGGCCCAAAACTATGCCTTCTTGCATTAACATTCGACATTTATCATTGCTGAGGCATATAATCATTTCGATGCATTTTTTTAGGACCAATTCTATATGTTGTAATTCTTGATGAAAACTTTTTCCATATGCTGTGAAGTCGTTCATGTATACTTCCATCTGGTCATTGATAAAATCAGAGAATATAATCAAGATAGCTCTGTGGAAGGTTGTTGGAGCATTACAGAGTCCGAAAGGTAGTACTCTGTATGCATATGTGCCCCATGGGAAGGTAAATGTTGTTTTATCTAGTTTGGCATGGTGGATTTGGATTTGGTTATAGCCATTGAATCCGTCCAAGAATGAAAAAAAACTTTTTTCCAGCCAGAGTATCCAACACCTGATCAATAAATGGTAGATGGAAGTCGATCTCTTCTGGTTTCTTTGTTAAGTTCCCTATAATCTATGCATATTATCCACTTTCCTCCTTTCTTCGGAACTATCACTAAGGGTGAGACCCATTCACTATCTGAGATTGGGTAAATGAAGCCTGCATCTAGTAATTTTTGCAATTCTAGTTTAAATATATCCTTTAACGCTGGATTAATACTTCTTTGGGGTTGTCTTATCGGCATAATGACTTCCTTGATGTAAACATAATGTTTACAAATATCCAAGTGTATCGCCTTCATAGAAGTGTAGGTCCAAGCGAAAGCCCCGTTGTTTTCTAAGAGCACTTTTATTAATTGTTGCTCTTGTTCTGGCTCCAAATGTGCATTAATATTGTTCATCTTCCCAAGAAATATTTCCACGAATTTTACCCTTGGGATTTTTTCTTCAACGGAGAATACATGCTTCCACATTATGTCTGTGTTGATAGAAGTGTTTAGCACTTCTTGTTGTTTCACTGTTGCAAAAATGTCTTCAAGCATATCATGATTAGGATAAATTTTTTGAATAAAATTAGCTAAATAAGCATCTTCATCCTTAGCTTTTAGGGTTAGAGCAGTTTTTATGTTGAGGACTGGTTGCATATTTTGATCATCCATGTCATCATAATCGTCTATCCAATTTGAGTGTTCTGCGTCTGTAGATCCTTTGGATGGAAGTTATATGGTGATTTTATTTCTATCTTGTCCACTGGTAATTTTAATATCCCCAGATCAACAACCTATATAGCCGTTTGTTGTTTCCATCCACAACCTCCCTAGCATGATTGGCTACCCACCTAGCTTGCTTTTGACTTCTATGGCTATGAATTCTGCTGGATATTCCCAAGATTCAATGTTAATTATTACATCTTCTAGGACACCTTTCGGCCTGAGAGTGGATGCGTCAGCAGTTTCAACACCGTGCTTGTTGGTCTTATAAAGTATTGGATACCTAGGGTTAACATAGTATCTTTTGTCATAACGTTTATTGCAGCTCCTAGATCAATTAGACTGCTTGAAATAGGATTTTTGTTTATGGTTAAATTGTCGATAGGTCTTCCTAGATCAAGGTATTTTGGGTTGACAAATATTCCTAACATAAGGTTTGCTAGTTGGCCTATCACATTCATGGTTGGTGGATCCCGTTTCTTTCTCCCAGGTTTATTCAAGCAGTTTTCCTATATGAATTTGTTACTGATTGGAACATCTCTGATTTTTTGTAAGAGGGGAATATGAATGTTTAAGTGTTTTAATTCATTAAGTATGGTGTTTTCTACTTCTTATTTGTTGTTTTGTTTTATCTTTTCAGGAAATGGAGGATTAGGCGGATTATGTTTTGGTATTCAGGGTTGATCCTCTTCTTTCTAGGAGTGTATAATTTCAGGCCGTTGATGTTCTGGAGATGTGGGTTGTTCAGAATATATGGGTTATTGATTTTTTTGATAACGGGAACCATGCAGTGTCTTTCCAGATCTCAAATTAATCTCATTCAAATCTAGTGTGTCTACGACATAAGATGGAAACTGCATCACTTCATTGTTGTAGGGCTGTTGTCCTGTCCTATTGTTATTTGGATTTGGGATAGGTTGAGCTGGGATTGTAGGTAGTATGGGGGCTTGTTGGTTTTGTGCAGGCGATGACATTATAATTGGTTGTGGAAGTGGTTCTCTTCAATTTATGGGAGATGGATATGGATTCCCATAGTTCATTTGTGGTTGTGAAAAAGGTGGGGAATATGGTTGGCAAAGCTGGGTGAAGTATGGCTGATGGTAAGGAGTTTTATTTTGCTCCCATTGACTTGTCCCTGCTTGTGGAGGCCATGAAATATGTGATGAAGGATTCCAATTCTACTGACGGTTCCCTTAATTAAAATATGCTTTATTATTGGATTGGAAGGGCCTAGCAAAATATTTTCTTCTTTGGTTAACAAAAAAAAGTTGTTCTACAGAATTATCAGAGGTAGGATCGTGTATGGTTGCTTTGCATGATGCAAGTAAATGGAATTTGTATGTGGTATGATCATCAATACAAATCCCACAAACTTCTATTGTATTTAATAGGCATTGTCCTTTCTCATTTTTTTTCCACATCTTGGGTAGAATACAACTAGTGTCTGATTGATTTCATCATGTTTCCTTTTTAGCTGAAGTGCATCTAATTGCATATCTAGTGATTGAAGGATATCTTCCTTCATGTCATCCAAGAGATTCTGCAACTCGGATTTTGTGAGGCTTGGGATTGAAAAGGATGATCCCCCTTCTAACAGGTGTATGTCTCGCATTCCATTTTTTCCTTTTCTGGATCTAGAATAATTTTTAAATATTTGTAGAATTTGGTCATAGGTTTTCTGAAATATATCCCCATCACCTAACAAATTCAATACTTTTAGGTATTCTTCCTTGATTCCCCTAAGAAGTATTAGTTTTAGTGATTCTTGATCCAATGTACAATGAATAGCTGTCTTATAGCTGAGTTGGAACCGATGTACATAATCTTCCAAATATTATTTTTCTCCCTGTTGCATCCTAAAAATATCATCCCTAGTGTCTTTGAATTTGTAGTAATCTCTGTATTTTTCCAAAAAGTCTTGTTTCATTTGATCCCAAGAAAAAATATTGTTTCCTTCTAGGCTCATAAATCATCTGAGTGATAACTCTTTTAGTGTGGAAGGAAAAAGTCTTAATTTTTGTGCGTCTGTAGCATAACCAAAGGACCTGTAGATTACTTCAAATTCAAACAAGAATGTGTCAGGGTCTTCTGAAGTTAATCCATGGAAGTTTGGGAGATTAATAGGATTGATATTTTTCATTCTAGCATCTCCAAGGGGTATGCTTATGGGAAAGGTAAAAATTTCTTTGTGTTCTTCTTCGTCATCCTCCATGGTAATCTTTGAACTAGATCTAGCGAAGAATTTATCAAGGTCTGGGTTATAAATGGGATCAACTTCTTCCTTAGTATTGAAAAACTTGAATTGAAGGTGTTCAGAACTGCCATTGCTCATAGGAGGTTAGGAAAAAAATGTCCAAATTCGTCCCTACTTCGCCGAGGCATTCATGGTATTTTTTAGATTTTCGATTTTTTTTCAAGATGTCTCCTATAGTTTAAGCACCTCCTCGGAAACACTGCCAAAAATGGTGGCATTCAGAAATGCCTACCCTTTTACAGGTATTTGTTGAAGAAGCTCACTTTAAATATAGACCAGGGAATGCACAAACTTCAGACGCACTCAGCACTATATGTGCACTATGTTGAGAGAATATTTATCGTTACGTGTTCAATGTATTCTAAGGAATGGTGAAAATTTGTTCTAAAGGGAGTGACATAATTGAAGGTCTATCAAAATTGAAATCAAAGATGAACATACTGAAATCATGAACCTATTTTATGAAAGCATTCATCTAGTTTAAGAAAGCAGGAATTTATTTCTATAAAAGCATTGGATTTAATCTATGAAAGAATTCACCTAATTTAGGAAATACAAAGAAAATCATTCACCTAGTTTATGAAAGTAGGAATTTACTCTATTAAAGCATTCACCTAATTTACGAAGTCTAAAGAAAATCATTCACCTAGTTTATGAAAGAAGTAATTTACTCGATTAAAACATTCACCTAATTTAAGAAAGCAAGAATTTACTCTATTAAAGAATTCACCTAATTTATGAAATCCAAAGCAAATCTTATTTAGTTTAAGAACTTGAATCTAACCTAAGGAAACCAAGATCTATTTAATTAGGAACTGGGGACATCTAACTAGGAGTGTGAATCTAATTTAGTCAAATAATATTGTATAAGAAGTGAAAATATAGATATGGAAATTAAATTGGTGGATGGTAACTACAGGAGTACATACTCTATGTATTGGAACTACAAATGTTGTGTTGCGGAAGTACAGATGAAAGACTTTATGCGCAAAACTGAAATCTGGTATCAAATAAGTGTTTTAAATAACCCATGCATATTTGTCTCAGAAATAAATAGCATGATGCATAAACTAATACAGAAAAAAGCACAGAATTCGTGATCTACTCAATGAGAGGGCCGTACCCAATGCGTATCACAGGAGTGAAATAAAACTTATCAACTCACAAGTGGTAGGTAACGGTGGTTCTTTATTAAAAATCCATAGCATCCATCACAATCGTAAGAATTATAAACCGAATATCCAAACTAAAAAACATAGAATAGTTTCCAATAATATGCATTAGGCCCCCTGCTACCCAGGTGCCTCTCCTTATTAGAATCTTTCAACCCTAGTTTCAGCATTGGAATCATGACCCCAATTCAGGGGATTCTTTTCTATAAGTTAGGAAAAATAGGAGTGTCGTGTCTCTTGTTAGCTTTAACTGCAGCTTGGGTATTTCCATCCTTCGTATTTACCTATGCTTTGTCCACATATAGCCTCATCCACTTGATCAGTATATAAAATACGCTAATAACACATAAAAGGATAATTACTAAATCACATTGTTCTATTATCAATCAAATTGCATTCTTCCCTACATAAAGGAATGTTTTTCTGATTGTTTCTTTGCTCAACTATGGCACAATGAAGTGTATTGAATACCTATATCATGGACTTATCAGCCCCTGTTCATGTTTTGTGGACGCCCTTAATTCTTAATCATTTGTAAATAACATTTTTCCTTGGAAATAACTCTAAGAAAACTAGGTTTTCCAAGAGGTACACAACCTATGTATGGCTATCCCATGTCCACGTGACCTGTTAATGTCTATCCTGCTTACATTCCTATGCGAGGGTAAAAAGTAAAAAATGAAGTTATTTTATGGGAAAATTATTGTTCTTTCCATTCCCCAACTTCCCATTCTTGTGAATAACCATATCTTAACCTCCCTAATTGCCTCCCATCAATATAAAAGATGCATATCAGAGGAAAAATGATACATTCAATCTAATAGAAAGCACCTTCATGTTTTTGGAATTCAACCAAATTTGAAACCCTTGTTTGTCTAGTCTACAAAACCCTATTCCCTTATCTGAAACTTTATTTTTAGTCACCATTGGAAGACATTATTATACCAAATAATTATAGTGATTCTTTTGGGTATATCTTTCAGAGTGAATACGGAATGAGTATATGAAGGACTTTGGTTAGAGGATACCGGATTTTTAGTTTCAGAACAGTGACAACAATAGAAATCAAGTGAAATCATTTTAGTTATAAATTATTGTTTATTAATATATAAAAACTCTCACTCTCTCTTGTCCAATTCAACATTTCATTTTTAAAATCTTCATGTTGCAATTTGGATATTTAAATAAGCAATTGGTTTATAGATTATCTCTTGCAATAGTGACTATTTGTTTCTTCGATCTTTCTTTGTTTCAGATTGAATCTCAAAGACTTGTAGAGAAGGAAAAAGCAACGTCAATGTGGAGAATCCACATCAGACATTGGAATCGAGGTAGGTCATACTTTAAACCCTCCTTCGGTATTAGAAAAGAAGCCTGCTTGAAAATGGTTGTAAACTTGTTTTTCTGCTTGGTTGTTGAGGGTTTCATTTCAAGGCATCAACTCTGTGGTGGTTACACCCAAAATACATTAGGGATTAATTCCAAAAATAGAGGGTACAAGAAAAATATCATTTAGACCCCTCTATTTGGAAACCCACTAAAAGTTGTAGAAAAATTATTCGGGGTTTTGTAAAAAGAGAACCCCACAGTCCATTTGAACTTATTTTGAAACCAAAAAGAAATGGAATACTTCCAAGGTGTAGGGTGGATTGAGTATTTTCAAAAGCTCGATCGGTACCATGATGAGATAATAGAGGAATTTTCCACGAATTTGAGAAAAATCAATGAGAACACATGTCGAAACTCAGTCAAAGGGGTTTCAGTAGAGCTTAATGAATACATAATCAACAAGTTTATTTGGTTACATGAGGAAATGAAGTGGGACAAGAACGACTTGGATATTTCCCATAAAGATAAAAACAGTTCTTTAGGTTCACAAAAAAATATGAAGAAATTTTAGGAAGTGTAAGGAGGGATTCACTTAAAGAGCACCATAGGGCCCGAGCTCACTCTGAACATAATGAAGTACATCACTTGTGATGGGATATATTCCCTTATGCATTCCTACCATTTTAATTTTTTGAACCTCCGTAGAAATCTGATCCAATGGCGGAGACCATGGTGAAACATCATCCTTCCATGGTTTATATTCAGGTCTCTTTCTTCCATGAGTACACAATTTCAATTAGGGAAACCATATTCCCTATTTCATCATTGTCTCGTTAAACTTCTTATCTACGACACTCTAGAGACACACTATTCCCTTTTTCATGGGAAACATTTCTCAAAATCAGTAGTAAGGAAACACAAGTATTTAGGAAAGAAGAGAATCAATTATCAAAGTACCTCACACCTCCTCCAAAAGAACTGACATCTCAAAAGGGATTAAAATCCATCACTTCTACAAGCAAGAAGAGAAAAACTAGTCGAATTTATGTTTATCAAAATACAAAGGATTTCATAAAAAGGAAGGTTGAGCGAGGAAAGCAAGAAGCCCCTAAGAAGAATGGGGAGGAAAAATTAATTGCAAACACATTGATCCAACTTGGTGTACCAAGGAAAACTAAATTGATCCAACTTGGTGTACCGAGGAAAAATAAATTGCAAACACATTGCTCCAACTTGGTGTACTGAGGAAAACTCCTCGCAGAGGTGGTTTAGCAACATCTAAAATCTAGGAGAGTGAAGGAACAACTAAGAAGAAGATAAAAATAGATGAATGACACTCATACAATTTGGTATAATATTCTATCTCAGAATAAAAAAACTCTTGAAGTTTATCAGTATGTAGAAGAAACAAAAACTCATGGTAATTTCCCTAATAGAACCATGCACAACACTTTTACAAAAATGAACATTAATGATCTATTACATGAGAAAGAACATAAAAGATTGCAATTACAAAGTCAATTAAAAGAACAAAAGAAGGATATCATAAAATGGAAGAAAATCACTAACACGATGGAAGCATTGAAAGTTGGGAGCACTCAGTGATATCAAAGCCACAGATATTATGAATCCATCCATTGGAAGAAAAAATCCATGTGATAAAAATGCAATACCTTGAAGACAAGAAACAACTAGTGGAGGAAAATCTCATATGAGTTAAGAGACAAAATGATATAAAGAAGAAGCAGAGAAAATATCAAAGAAACGTTTCAAAATTATGCAGGAACTAATACAATGCTGGCCTCCTTCCCAGATATATTCAGTGTTCCTAAAGGAACGATGGTTATGGTACCAGATAAAGAGACTACAAGATAAAAAATATATAAACATTTGGACACCCCTTAAGACTTCATAAATACTTGCCAAGGAATGGGTGAAATGAGGAAGGATCAGTTAAGTGAAATCTATATTCACAACTATATACTGCCCCCAATCCTTATAGGTGGTCACCAAACACCTATATAAGAGATGTTTCGCTTAGGTCTCTATGCTATTGGTTCACAAATGAGAGCATGAGATCCATAGAAATGGGCCTATATTATGAAACCTAAAGGAACTCATAGTTGTGGATCAAGGAAGAGCCTCCTACTCCTGAAACGATCCTCACCTCCCACTAGAAATTAACACAAGATTTTGAGTTGGATCCAGTATTGAAAGAGAGGAAAGAAGCTAAGATAACACATTCTAGGGAAGAAGTCTCAAGAGAAAGAAAATACAGGACAATTCAGTAGAGTTCCACCAGTTCGAAATACATTCCCTCTAGATTATGACACCTTGAGATCCATTCACCCTCCAACCTAGGGAAATCACATCGTTCAAATCCTACTTATATATTTCTGCTTTGGAATAGCTGGAACTATAATGGATTCGTCTCAAGTTCAATCCCCACTCCTTCTATCTAACATTAACTAGGACGGGAGTGGAGAAGAAGATGAAGAAAAATGGGAGCAGATAAAAAAGGACAAAGGATTTCATCCATGAAGGGAAATGAAAAAATGTTTTGCCTGGAATATCAAAGGAATAGGGATGATGCACCCACAAAGAAATCAGCTTTCACTCCCTAATTGCACAGGGTTGTGCAATTGTTTTACTTGGGGGATATGATGGCTCCCAATGATGGTTCTCCTAAATAATAGTTCGGCCAAAAAATTATATAATACGCATTTCGTGATGCGATTCTCACCGAATAGACACCCATCTTTGCGAATTCACCCTTAAACTTCATGAATAATCCATTTTAGGCTGGCGCCCTTCTGATTATGCTACTATCATATTTACCTTGGACAATTACAATTTAAAAGATAATTTTCTACATGTTAACTGTTTCTACATTTTAATGGAAGAATTTCTTATTCACGCATATATCTTAGCGATATTTCATTCTTGTATAACCTTAGATAAGGTCCCATCCAAAGGGAATTACAAGAGCCTTTTTCAGTAGAGTAGACGTGTTCTTTATATCATTATTAGTCAAACATAGTAGTTGCTACGTAGAATTCCTGCACTTTGTAGAAGTTCCTATATTTTATGTTAAGAATGTTGTTTTTGGTTACTTATGCACAGAGTTATCATAGGATTGTTTTCTTAAATACAGAATGTTGTTTTTGATTACTTATCAACAGAGTTATCATAGGATTGTTTTCTTAAATGAAGTTTCAAGTTGAAAATGTCATTTCCTTTATACATAAGATCTCATCATCAATACTTGGTTTAAGCTAAGCTCTCTGCTTTTTTTAATCAATTGCATGGAACTCGTGGCTTCCAAATGTCTACATTTAATAAACTAAAGGTAGAGTAACCCAATTGTTCAAGACGAGGCCAGTTAGAGTTGCAATTGGCATGTATGGTTTTGTTATAATGTCCACCCTATTTTGAGTATGTTTTAGTATGTTTTATAGGCCCATAGTGGTCAAACATGGCTTTTTGAAAAAACTGTCACGCAATTTCTAGCTTATTTTTGTAAAACTTCATGCTATTGTGCGAAAGTGATTTTTTGTTCAAGGATTAGTCGTAGGTCAACATATTTTGGTCACTGGGCCCAAAATGGATGTAACTGCTATTGTACATATTTTTATCAAATAATATAATAACTTACTTACAAAAAGAAAATACATGGTGAGTGAGTAGTGTGCACACGATGATCCTAAGATTATAGAAATAGTTTTCCAAGGTCACCCACTTAACTAGGGACCCTAGGTTGTGATGGAAGCGTACAAAACCTATATCTAGGTTTGTGTAGGCTTCCATCACATCCTACAAGTCTGTAGGATTCCCCTATGGTACCCTAAAGACTTGTAGGCTGTGATACAACCTACATGGGTTTGGGGAGGCTTATGGAAGTTGCCATCACAACCTACACGCATGTAGGATTCCTACTAGCATAAAATTTCTCCGATGTATCACACAACGATACATAAATAATGATTATAGGGAATCTAAACTAAAATTTATTCAAAGGAAAAGATTCTTTCAAAAAGTTGATGTGGTAGGTGACCATTATAACAATAAAATATTATTCAATGTTTTACAAGATTTCTACCATTTAGAAGCTAATAAACGAAACTATTAATCAAGCTTGAAAATCTCTAATTATGTGCATTTGAGAATTCTTATGCGAGTGTTAATTGTGGTTTTATTTTTTGCATATGAGAATTCTTATGCGATTGTTAATTGTGGTTTTATTTTTTTGCATATGATCAATTGCCTACCAAAGGCTATCAAACATGTAAGGACTCATGGTGTATGTGCATGTTACTGATTTTTGCTGCACAAAAGATAAATTTTACAAGCATTTTGATGTGTTAAAGTTAATAGGAATGTTTGTGGAATGAGCACATTTTTTGTCTTTTTTGGAGCATATGCAAAAGATTTAGCATTTAATAGTCTTTTTGGGAAAAATGTTAATATCAACCGAATAGATGCACCATTTACTCATTGACATAGTATCCATTGCCACATTTTCTATTGCAATCCTCGGAAGATATCCTCCATTAAAGACATAGGTAAGTAAAACTTGTTCAAAGCAATTGCAATGGGATCTTGTATTAGCTTATGGAAATTGTTGATTTTATTGTTAGCATGCCTACATTTTTTACATGATAGGTTTGAATATAGAATTAGGGTAAAATTGTTTGATAAGTTTCTATGCTTGTGAAATGCACTAAATTTGAAAATCCTAAGAAAAATTGATCATTTTATGAAAATCTATTGTTTGTCTTAGTTGTTGCTTCTATTTTTGCTCAACCTGGTTATGACCTAAGTTGCTCAAAGAGTTATTGCACACCAGTTGGGCAATATCCTATATATGTTGGACAATGTCTCAACTCTCTTGAGTTCACGATAGAAAGGCCAAATTTTCATTTGTTTATATTTTAAAACATTCTTGGAATGGGCAAGGAATCAAGATGGATTTCTTTTCCTTGATGAAGATAATTTGATATTTGAATCTTTCCCTTCTCTGAAGTTAAATCATGAATCGATATTGATGAAAATTTAGAGGTTATTGATGTATGCATATTTCAAACTTGAAAATTAGAGTTTGTTTTTTATCAAGCTCTAATTATGCAGCTTATTTTTACTTTTGATCATGTGTGGATATTGTTTTTCTGAAAAAAATGAAAAAAAATATTATATTTTCCTCACTTTGGGTAATTTTAGAGTTGACGGTATGAAAATGGTGGTTTCCCTTGTTGAGATGGAATGGGATTTTTTTCCCAAACACTTTATTCACCTTCTCTAGAGGAGGCAATTGGTTTTAACTATGATATTTGAACGGGTTTCTAGAACAAAATAGTTGGTATTTATTGACCACTTTGGATTGGTTTTGGGTTGGACATTCCTTTGTATGGCCCTTTTCCACAGAAAATCAATAAAATAATTCTAGATCATAAGAAACCGATGCTCAATAGTGAAAAAAATAATGTGGTGGTTATGTAATGTGTTTCCTCCAAGGTGGTTGTTTCCTTCTTCAGGATCATGAAACAAGAGAAGCCCTGTCAAGATGACATGTGTGGCCTCTCTAAGAAAAACGTCCCATCTAGATTGCATAAACATGTGTGCAAGTAACCCTTCAAGAGTGAGAAATGAAACATGTGTGCATGTAATCCTCTTGAAGAGTGAGACATGAAAACATGTGTGCATGTAATCCTCTTGAAGAGTGAGACATGAAAACAATGTGTGCATGTGATCCTCTTGAAGAGTGAGACATGAAAACATCCTATTAAAAGGAGTTGAGCCAAGTCAAAAAATTCCCAACTACTCATGCAATGCCCTTTGCAATCTAATCTCTTATTTGCATGAATGCAATATGAATGGTTTGTGTCATGTTTGAAGTTTATTTTTATTAATATATATATATTGCTTGAAATGAACTGGTTAGACTAAGGATTACCCAATTTCCTAGAAAGAAAGAATGAATGGCTATGGTGCATGTAAGATTACAAATAAGTTCCCCTCCATTTGAGAATGGTGTCCTTGAATGGGCACACACTTCTTACCATCTGTGAAGAACCTGCAATAATTAATTAATGAAAACACAGGAGATAGCAGAAATAACATAACTAAGAATCACTTTTATATTGATCACAGGCCACTTCGAGGGGGCAACCTCCTTTGAGAAAGCTCAATACAAATAACTCCATGGTACCTTCATACAAATAACACAAACTTCTGTGCATGAATGCATTATGAATGGTTTGTGTCATGTTTGAAGTTTATTAAATTATTAATATATATATTGCTTGAAATGAACTCGTTAGACTAAGGATTACCCAATTTCCTAGAAAGAAAGAATGAATGGCTATGGTGCATGTAAGATTACAAATAAGTTCCCTCCATTTGAGAATGGTGTCCTTGAATGGGAAGACACTTCTTACCATGTGTGAAGAACTTGCAATAATTAATTAATGAAAACAAATGAGATAGCAGAAATAACAGAACTCAGAATCACTTTTATATTAATCACAGGCCACTTCGAGGGGGCAACCTCCTTTGAGCAAGCTCAATACAAATAACTTCACGGTACCTTCATTGGTCTCAACACAAACTTATATACTAAGTGTCAGTGCCAATACCATGTGTCAATACAAACCATGGGCCAATACAAAATATGGATCAACAATTACTATGGGACGACTTACAAAGCATATACGTCCAACAACAATAATACAAACTATGGATCAACAAATACTACGGGACGACTTACAAAGCATATGCGTCCAACAACAATATACTAACAAAGTAAATAGAAGGGTTGACATGGGTTCCTAACACCTCAATGTAAATATTTTCTTCGTAAATAGGTATGCCCTCATAGATTTGGGATATATTGAACTAGTGCCTAAGTCACCTATTGTTTGATGTGTTTTACTTAGAATCAAATAAACTATGATTAATTTTGATTGTGCATGGGATCATGAGATAGAATTTGCTTGATGGACCAATAGAATACATGTTTAGTAACTCTATATCTATTTTTGATGGTGATTGAGTTTCATTTGGTTGTTGTAAATAGGTAATGGCATGTGATGGAACTTGTTTGAAAACTTAATCTATTTAAATATATATCTATTATTTATGTGAAAGATGGATGCAAATAATGATTAATTTGTTTATAATTTCAATGTCGAAATGGAGACAATGGGCCAATAATTCATGATGAAAATGAATTATTCCATAACTTTATACTATAGGAAATATCTAGTTTATCAACAATTACTTAAGACATTTGTTGATATTTTTGTTTTAGGCTACAACCATAGGAAAGAATCAAAACAGACCATCCATAAACAAAATCCAAATAGGAAATCTGGTTTCAATGAATGCTTATAGGAAATATCATTTCAATGAACACTTAGACCACATTAAGTTTTATTATATGATTCTTGAAAAAAAGTAAGGCTTATTCTTCCAATAGTCCACATTAAGTTTAATTATATGATCCTTGAAAAAAAAGTAAGGCTTATTCTTCCAATAGTCCACATTAAGTTTAATTATATGATCCTTGAAAAAAAAATAAGGCTCATTCATCCAATAATCGATGCACAAGAACAATGCTTAAGCTATGTGTAGCTATAGATGTTTGTTCGACATTTGGACCCACGACCATACTACATTAAAATTCCTCTAATGAGATGCTTCAATCTAGAAGTGAAATATTTCTAACAATAGGTTGGTGCCTACCAAGGTTTGTACTAGTGGGGATTGGTGTCTCGAGTAGGTTAGTGCCCGGAAATATTTGTAACAGTAATTTGGTGCCTACAAAAATTTATAAAGAGAAGTTTTATGGTTGGTGAAAGGGTTTCCATGTAAATCTTGTGTTCTATGTTTTATATATTTGATTGTTTTCTTATGGTTGATGAATGTTTAAAAAAAGTAAAAAATTGGCATACATTGTTAACACAGCTCTTCTCAATGTAAATGTGTGCTCAACAAAGAGTATGGGTACATACTATCATTAACATAATAAAATACTTCTACTTTGATGTTGTTAATCTACACTCTTAAACTAAACATTGGATAATGACCACCGACTTGAGAAAGCAAATGAAACATGTTACCATTTATAAATGCTTGAGAAGTGAGATAGAAAAGGTCCAATACAGACCATCATGGATTTACATTTCTTTGGAACTATTGAACTTGACAAAGGAGAGATTTATATTAGATGCCGGAAAAAAGCCGTTGATCTTAATAAATTACAAAACTTCATGGATTTACATTTCTATGGAACTATTGAACTTCGGAAAGGAGAGATTTATATTAGATGCTGGAAAAAAGCCGTTAATTACAGAATTTCATGGATTTCAATTTCTATGGAGCTATTGAATTCCACTAGGAAAGAGATTATATTAGATGCTGACAGTTTGCAGTAGAATGAAATTTATATTAAACGATTCTGCCCACCTTAGATGAATAAAAAGATTTTCATTTGCACACAGGAAAAAGAAATTTATTTTTCGAGGAAATAATGATGATAGTAGTAACAAAGAACATATCCCAAATGATGAGTCTAACCAAAGCGCCACCTAGCACCAAACAGAGATCATAACCATTCATACAAGAATTTCAATATCTGACTCTGAAGTGTCGGATTCAATATCCGACTCTGAAGTGACGTTTGAAGTGTCGGATTCAATATCTGACTCTGCAACCGAACCCTCCAACACGACCAGCTTATCCAAAAGTTCATGTTTCTCCTCTTCTAGCTTTTTCACATCACTTTCTGACTGTTTCAGCTCATATTCCAGAGAACAGGTTTCTTCCTGTAGAATCAAGTACTTACGCTTCAAGGCTTCATAGTTAGAATCAAGTAGAATCAAGTAATTACGCTTCAAGGCTTCTTCCTCTAGATAGTTATCCTCTGATGTTTCGGGCTTCTTTACTTCTCCGTAGTCTTCTGCCTCGTCGTTGCGGATTGCTGGATAGTTATCCACTGATGTAGTGGACAGTGAATATTCTGGAAGGCCATTTGAGGGAGACCTAGAGCTGTCATCTTTTTTCTCACAGAAATTTGTTGACGTTTGGGGCTTGTTTGCTTCTCCTTCCTCTTCGGCCTCATTGTGTGCAGAAGCTGTTTGAGACAACGGTTTCTTTTCTGGCTTCTTGGACGTTGAAGCATTATCATTTATAAACATATTTGGGTTTTCCATTTTTGTAGATCAAATATTTCTGAGTTATGTAAAACTTTGTAGATAGGTAAGCAAGAAGCAAAGAAGCAAAGATCTGTCAAAACATACAAAATACAAAATAGGTAAGCAAGAAGCAAAGATCTGTCAAAACATATTTTTGTAGATAGGTAAGCAAGAAGCAAAGATCTGTCAAAACATATTTTCGTAGATAGGTAAGCAAGAAGCAAAGATCTGTCAAAACATACAAAATATAAGGATCCCATATTTTCCAATATTTCGTAAATATAACTTCGGCAATTAAAGAATCATAATCCTAAACTCTAACACGAATCTAGGATAAAACCGCTATTTGCAATACCCCATTTCCAAATGCAATCTCTGAAAACAAGTTAGCCCCCTTAACTACACAGCATAAAAAAATAACGACAACCTGCAAGCAAGAGAAAAACCATCTTAATTACGGAGACCACAAAAGGAAATAAGGGCAAAGAAACCCGCAATCAAGAAAAACCATATGCAGAGCTCAAATACAGAGCGCTGGGCTGCAATGTGGAGATCAAAAACCCAAAAGTAAAAATTAACGCAGAGCTCAAATACAGATGTGGAGATCAAAAACCCAAAAGTTAAAATTAACGCAGAGCACAAATACGGAGCGCTGAGCTAGAAAAGTCGTGAATAACAAATAAACAAGAACTTATCCAGCATCTACCCAAAACATATTTACGTAATCAGCTCCGTAACAACCTTCATGGATTCAAAAAGTAGAGTGCTTACTGGATTGAATTGACGGAGACAGGAATTGAAGACTCGACCTATCGGTGGCTTGGGCTACCAGCTCTCCTGCTTCTGTCTTCACCTGCAAATTAAAAAAACCTGTTCACAAAGATGCTATACGAGTCTCCACGAGGGGTCAATTTATATCTCCACGAGGGGTCAATTTGTTTTTATTAATTAATTAAAATTATAATTTTTGAAAAAAAAAAAAATCTTTATCTACTCTTTATATATAATAATAGTTTTAAAAAGAACCAAAACTCTAACGGTTAACAACATATGTTTTTTTATGTCTTTTTTATTAAAAGATCATAGTTAAAATATAAAGGGATAGAGTATTTAGAGTATTACAACTATTAAACTTTATCAATTAAATCTTGGCGCCTTCTTTCATAAACAATAAACTCCCTTTTCTTTTTTATTTTTACATATTGCAGGATCATTTTACTACTACCATATATTATTATTATAATCTCATATATGAAGACTGACCCATTCAATCATGTAGATAATAGGTAATATAGATAGATAGTCTTGTTATAAAAAATTGTCACACCATTAGAATTTTAATAACTTTGGTCAAGTATTATGGTTGAGTTGCTCATATAAAATTTAAAGACAGTGACGTGTCATAATTTTATTTGATAATAGTTAACTTTATATAATACTCACCTTGGTTAAGATTTTGAAAAGTTCATCTCGAAATATGATCAATATACTTGAAATAATAAATATAGAATATAAATTTGTCCATATGAAATTCAAAGACACTCACATGTCATAATTTTATTTGACAATAGCTAACTTCATATAACACTCATTTTGGTTAAGATTTTGAAAAGTTCATCTCGAAATATGATCAATATACTTGAAATAATAAATATAGAATATTTTATATTATCACTACTTCTAATTTCTTTAAAATATACACATTAGTTAAAATGACAGTGAAGTAATTTTGAAATAATAAATATACTTGAAATAATAAATATAGAGTATTTTATATTATCACTACTTCTAAATTCTTTAAAATATAAATCTCATATTAATTAAAATGATAATGGAGTAATTTTGAAATAATATAAGAATTTCTATAATTAATCTCTTAAAAATAAAAATAAATAAATTAAAAAAAAGTATCATAAATAAAAGAAAAATATGAGAGATAAAATAATATTTCATTATTTTTGCGACAACTTTCACCTCCAAACTCAGAATTTGACGCTTTTGGTACCATTGGAAAGGTCTCGACGAGACCTTTCCTATAATACCAAAATCGTCAAATTCCAAGAACGTAGGAAAAATTTATTGTAAAAATAAAGAAATATTATTTTATCTCTTTCCTATTTTTTTATTTATGATATTTTTTTAAAATTTTATTTTTATTTTATTTTTAATAGATTAATTATATAAATACTTTTACTATTTCAAAATTACTTCACTAGCATCTTAATTAATGTGAAATTTGTATTTTAAAATACTTGAAAGTAGTGATCATATAAAATAAAATAAAAATAATGATTATTTATTTCTAGTATTATTGTAATTATATTTTTTCATTATATTTCTAGTTTTAGTTTTTGTTTTATATTTTATTAAATATATACAAAGAAGTAGTGGTACTCTTACTAAAAAAGTAAATAAAGTATAATATGAATTTTTTTACCACTATATCATTTATTGTGTATGCACACGTATCTAAACCTTTCATTATTATTTTCAACCATCATCTCTTAACTCTACACAAACCCCAACATACTTGTCAACTACTATTAATGAGATATTATAGGTTGACCTTCACTAGATAACACCTTTAATTTAGTGTGACATGGCATATTTGTAGTGTGATGTAATTTTTATTTTATTTTTCCTTAGGAGACCCATTTTAGATCCCAAATTTCTTCTAATCTCCATCCTAGTAAATGAACAAGAGCATGGTAGCATAATTTAACAGTATTTGAATTGGTTGAATGTTCAGTGTATGTGTAATACGGATACAGATTCTTATTACTGTACAATTAAATTTTGAAGACCAATTAAAAAAACAAAATTTAATTATTTAAACACTATAAAATAGAAAAACCATTCAATTAAATCTTTCTTATTAAAATAATTATTAATAACTAATGCCCCTCTCTCACACTCACCTTATACTATGTTGATGAGAATTATATATATATATATATAAATATTTAACCCATATGTTTGATTTTATTATATAAATTTCTATGTACACAATTGTGGTATATTTGATTAAAAGTATTATATATAAATAGTACCTTTGTATATTATTGTAGTACATTTTTTTATTACCTATTTTTTATGTATCCAATCTTATTCTCACCAACATTGGTACTTGAATTATGTTACTATAGAGGAGAGTAATATAGTATGGTAATATACAGATCTTATGAAGATATCTGCTATTGATGCATTGTGCTATCCACCAAACCAAACCACATCAAAAGATGAGGCCATTGAGCCCTCAACAATTAACATTAAATGCTAGACCATGTGAGAGCTTAATTATTTTCTCCATTTCCATATCATTATAGAATCCACCCTCTTCCTCCTTATCATCCCTCTTAACAAGTGCACACACCACATAAAAACAACGCAACAAGAAAGAAACCCACTAAAACATGTGGCCACGCTACTGTTCTCACCAATAAGCATTTAGAAAACCTCTTACAAACACCTATTCTGTAACGTCCCCTTCACCTAATATGACCATTTGGAGAGGAAATTAACCAAATACGGGATTCTAAATTTTTCCACATAACCATATTACGATTTCATAAAATGTAAAATACCTGTGCAAATGCAAAATAAAAACAGACAATGGAAATAAACTCGATCCACTCACACACAACATCCATATACAAGCATAATCATAACAAACATTAAATAAAAATATTTTAGATTCAAATACATGAGAACACTTATCTTTATCTAATGAAGAGCGATTTTCCATCCAATTGTAGGCTCTTTGTCTGAGGTCACCCCCAAGATGGGCTATGAGGCCACCAAGGAGACATAAACATGTACAAGATTCTATATCTCGGCCCACAACCTATTCTACTCTCTATGCTTAGCCAAATGCTCATGCAAAGCTCTACATGGGTCTCACTCAACTATCACATCCTTGGCCCCAACAATGCCTACCCCACACAACACTCTTTTGGGCTAAGGAATCCCCTTCACTGATCCACGGTTATCTTGGGTGATCCATCTTGCCATTCCAATGTGTGCATAGAAGGAGTCTAATATGGTATGTGTTATTGGAGAATTACCTGTAGCCTTAATTTGTGGCTTCTTAAGCACCTGTTAGTAGCAAAACCCAATGGGTAAGGGTTTCTAGCTTTCCCAACCTCTGCAGTCACCTACAACAATTTATTTCCCCTTCCAAATCTGAAGTGTTGTCTCTAATTTTGAATTTTTGGGTTACATAGTCTAGAAAATGGTCATGAACAATAATGGGGTGATCTGCATAGTGTAGATATACATGAAACAATGGGAGACTCAAGGTTGATTCCATAGGATATGAGATAATGGTGAAAATGCAAATGACATAGCTTTTGACTATGGAAGAAAGGACTACTGGAAGCTACAATATGACTTTGGACAACTAAAAAAACTCTCACAAAAATGCAGTGAGCCCCATGCTTCAATACCTGCATGAGGTGACTTTCCTACCAACCTTAATACACATGCATTCAATGATTGGGTTCAATAGTCAAAAGGAGGTAATTGGCTTATTCAAATTACATGGTAGAATTTGGATGAATTCTAAGGTTGAAACTTGAAAACAAACGATTTAGTCTCCCATAGGCCCCCTTTCCTCTTCTATGGAATCATAGCCCCTCTAATGCTCTTTATAGAGCCATCTTGGACCATTTTATTATTTATGCAATATAATATTTACATATATTTCAAGTTAGCATGACAAGCCAATGATATGGTCCAAATGAAAATATATACATCATACATGCCTAACCATTCACTAGTCAGGCCTTAGCCTTGAGCTCCACACTATGAATCCTTACTAGCATATTTACATCCTTTACCTAATTTTGATTAAATACATTCCAAGTCAAAACTAGGGGTATTACATGTTCCCACTAGAGAGTGCATGTAAGACTTGAGTTTGTCTAGGTCAAGTAAAAATTAAAGAAAAAAACATTTTTTGGAAATTTCAAAGGGTTTGGAGTATGACTAAACCTTCCTAAGATTGAAACACCCAAAAAAAACCTAGTAAACCAAGAAACGAGGGCCCTAGAGAGACTAACTTCCTGAGTGGAGTCGCTAGTTTTGTTTGTAGGAAGTTGGTCCTATGAGTAGGGTGAGGTCACCAACATGCTCTTAGTTGAGTAGAGATTGATCTAATACTTGATTCTACAGGCTTGACCAGACTCAATTAAATGAAATTTAACCAAATTTCAAGGTTTAAACAAGCAAATAGAGATAAAGGAGCAGAGAAGAGGTGCACCTTATTTATGAAGGTTGATCCTTGGTGCTCCTTTTCCATTTTCCAATCTACTCTTTGGTAATGATCTCCAACACGCAAAACACCAAACAAAAATCCTTCCTCAAAATATTTTGGTTGCAAAGAAAGATCTAATTATCATAAAAACATGCATATAATATATATAAGTTTGAACAATGTTTCTATGAAAATATAAACAAATTTCGATGACTAGAAATCAAACATAGAACAATTTATTAGGGGAGGGAAAGATGTCAAATCTCTATTAACAATGGAATGATACAATACAATTACCTCTTCCACTACTTAATACCTTTCAAACCAAAGATAGGTTCCTTTGCTCTTATACACCAACGATCCCACTTCTGATCTTTTGAATGTATGCAAGGGAGAAATCACCTTCAGATGGTGACTTCAATGCCTAGGAGAAAATGATCAGGGATAGGGTCACTAATATGGAACGAGGGATGGATGTAATTGGATGCGAGATTCCTCAAGTGTTATGATGCAATATGGGTGTCCCCTTCCTTGGTCCATCTAATATCCTTTTGTGATTGATGGAGATAGTTGAAAATGGTTACTAATTGGTTTAAAGACTTACAACCGAGCCCCAAACTATCTAAAACTACAATAAATTTTGAATTTTGAATTTTCTATATTTTTCATGATTTTTTGAGACCCATGTTCCTTTCTCAATAGACAATTGTGTGACACGTGTCTTGGTAGTTTAGAAAGCATTTGTGATCACATTTGTGGTTCCATATGATAGAGAATAATAACCCTCTCTATAGCTTCATTATCCTACCTAGGGACCTAGGATATGATATCATGAGTCTACTAGGACAAATCCCATTTAATTTGGCCCTATGATTCAACCTAGAGATTCCTACTAAGCTCTAGGTCCCTAAAACATCATTATCTCCCGTTTTTAGAAATATTGAAGTCTATTTTGGCATATGAGGAAAAATTCCTTCAATTAGGATCCCTACACAAAAAAGTATTGATATATTCTTGTATAGTGAGTATACGCTCTCCTCTTGAGACAATCCAATGAGAAAGTAAATATCATCCATAGTTATTTTTAGTATCTAACCTTTGATCACAAAGGCACCTTGGTGAGGGTCCCATTATCAAATGAGTATGTGCAATAGGTTCTTTTGAGCCCTCGTATAGGGCACTCAGAAAAAATTGAGCAAACCACACTGATGGAGAGCATTTAATGTCAATGGATCTCCAAGGGCCTCTCTATCCATATCCCCGTGCTCCTTTTCACATGAAATTAATGCCATCCTATGGAAAAAAACAATATTTGTGTCAAATTGCAAATTTTTTAATCTATTGGCTTGTCCCATGCACTTCTTACACCACATAGTTGCGAGTACACATGCTCTAGGAATTGGATAGGTGAAATTTTTAGGCCCACTCGTGACCCATGAGCTATAGAGGCACATGGGCATAGTTGTCAAAGTAAAATGGACTTAAAAGTTAAAATTTTAGCAAAAAGAAAGAAAGAAAAGCATAAAAATGAAAGAGGATGGCATAGGAATATACTTGGAGAAGACATAATAAAAACCCGTGACACAAGGAGTGCACAATCCATTCTTGAAAATTCTAAGACAAAAGGTCTACAAAGAGGTAAAAAAAGGTTAAAATGACTAAGTAGTTTCTTTTTTACTTGGTAATTATATGTTTAAAACCAAAAAAAAATCCCACTTCTCATAGTTTTTTTGTCCTATTCTTAAGTGAGTTTTGACCAATGCTAATGCCATCTCTTCAAGAGTTAATGCCACTTATGATAGTAAAGTTAAAACCAAGGCTAGTTTGATCGATTGGTTTTCTATCTAAAAGTTTGTGTTCACAACTCGCATATAGGGTAGAATTCACTTCCACCATGCATACTTTGCATTGTCCCTGCCATCACCACCACATCTTTGGATCCCAAAATAGGGAGTTACGACAATAGCCCTTATTCTTGTGAAATGTTGTAATAACTATGTTAGAGCTTACAAACACATGGGTTTCATAGTGTAGAACACTTAATGTATGTTGGTGTGTGCATGCCGAATTTCTTGTTAGGCTCAAGAGTCCCTTGCTAGCCTTGCCATGTCTTTGAGTTGAATCCTCATTATCTATTATAAATGTTATTATATCTATTACTCTTGGGCACTCTCCATTTTTTTTCATTTTGTGTTATTGTATTTGCATCCTATTGCTTGAAATTTCAATTCTAATTCTCACTGCAGTTTTCCATTAACCTCTTACTACTTATGAACTCTCCTAAGCCGCTCTCTTTTTCTCATTATTGTAGTCACATCTTGCTACCCTTACCATAGAAGACATGCTTCAAGAGCATTCACATCGTGCACATACCTTTTTTGCATTTTATTTTTCATAGGTATGTTTTGTGTGCTTGGAATGTAGTTGCACGCCATGCAACGCTCATCTTCTCCAATGTACTATAGCATTATTTTATTCCTTTTTAGGGTTCATAATGTGAAAAAGACACAAAAATAAAACATTTAAAAAGAGAGAGGGGGAATATATAAAATGTCTATTGTATGGTGGAAACAAGTCAAATAATCCATGAACAAAGCACCAATCTATAATTTGGGTATTACTATGGTTTTAGGATTTGAACTGTGATCCCAAATTAGCTACTCCTCTAATTGGTTACTCTTCCAATTATATGGATAATTTTCCAATGTCTCCTGCATCACATATTTACATCATTGGTCCCTTAAACTCAAATGCTTCCCAAGTCATGAGTGTTGCATGCTCAATGTTCAAGGATAGTCTAAATCAATGTCGTCCATTACTTAGTTACCTTGACCTCACTTGTTGACCATTCCCTGATGACAAATTTCTCTCAACATGTGTTATTGAAACTAGTGTTTGGGCTTGTGCTTGTGTGAAAGGTTCTCATTGACTTCTCACTGGAGGTTGTGTCTTATTGACAACGTCCCATATTTTTTAAGGAATTAACCTAGATTCATAACACCTTAGGCCTACTTTCATCGTTGTTAGAATACCTTGCACTCAACAAATGATACTTCATCATTGGTCCCTGACTGAATGATTTCCCAAATATTTGGCAACAAGACCTCTATTCACATTTTGGTATTCGTTTTGTACCTTGGATTCCATTTTCATCATTGGTGGAAGTCCTCTCCTTTGTAAATAGATTTCATTGTTGGTTGTAGCTTATAGGGTATGTTTCATGCATTATTCACACTTGGTGCATGCAAGAGGCATACTGAGTGGTTTCTTATGCAAAACTTTGTTCAAGTCCTTTTCCAAGTCAAATAAGTTCTTGATGTTTTCTCATGTTGGTTGATGGAGGATTCCCTAATGCCTCCCTTCCAACAGATTTATTCCCATTGAATTCAACCCATCATTTTCTAGGAGTGGGATCTAGAGTCTATATAGTACCTTGGGGTTTGTAGTCATCAGTGGAAGGTTCCTCACCATTAAGCAGTGGGAATACATCAACGTCTCATTCTTTACGCATTCTATAATTGTTTGACTCCAAGTCATCTATTCACACTTGATAGAATTTACTAGGTACCTTAGGGCCCATCATCATTGTGAGTGGGTCACATTGTATTTTTTAACGATATACATCAATGACTGATAATCAAATGGTGTTCTCCATATTCGACATTAGATCATCTATTCACATGGCTAGGATTCATACCTCTATGGTATTCGAATGAAAGACCTTGGGCCAATAGTAGTAGTCTCATATATCACTACTACTTGAGTCACGCAAGGTTGTACTACACATCATACATTGGTACTATTGGAGAAATAGTTACACTAATTCCAATCATGTTTTTTCTCTTGACATGTGTTGAGACATAGATCCACGATGTATCTATTGTGTGGCTATGATATCCTAGCCACGATCCATCATCATATATACCACATGGATCCATTGCATACTCCTTTGAAGGCCATGGTCTTACATATACTTTATGACATGGATCTATGGTTTACTTAATTTAGCAGTCATTTTCTATCACATTTTGAGCATATGCATGCCCACATGAGGGAATATGAATTTTGTATACCTTTGTCTTTGATTCAAGTACATTTTTTAGGTAATGATCGAGAACCTTATCCTTGATAACACCTCATCCCACTCCATCACTTATTATAATGTATTTTGGCCATCAACTTCCCTTTTAACCTCACACCTTAGAGGGAATTTATTATAGTTCAAATTAGCACTTCTCTATTTGTGACTACAATATCCCAACTATCCATGTTCGATCACAAAAAATAAACTAAAGGGCCCATAATTTGACTCCATATGATGGCTCACATCCCTAAAGCAATATCCCAGTTCATACTCTTTTGATTCCATGAGGTTGCAACCAAAAATGTGCTCACACATGCTTTCTAAACTAGCAAGGCACATGCCATGCAAATTTCTCTTCAGAAATGCATGTGGGCCTGAAAAAATCATGAAAAATTATAAAAAGTTGATAAGATATGGTAGTTTTAGGAAGTTTGGGGCCCGATTGTAACTCTCTAAACCAATTGGTAACCATCTACACTATCTCCATCAATCGTAAAAAGCTATGATATGGACCAAGGAATAGGACACCCATATTGCATCCTAACGTTGGAGAGGATATTGCATCACATTACACCCATATCTTGTTCCATATCAATGACCCTAGCATCCCTAATCATTTTATCCTCCTACTGTTGAATTCACCATCTCAATGTGACTTATCCTTTGCATACATTCATAAGATTGGATAGTGGGATCATTGAAACCTAGTCTTTGGTTCGAAAGGTCATGAATAGTGGAAGACATAAGTGTATTGTATCATTCCATTGCTAATAGATATTTGACATCTTTCCCTCCCGAAAATAAATTGTTCTATATTTGGTTGTTAATAATTGAAAGTTATTTATATTCATAAAAACATAGCTCAAAGTTATTTATATTATATGCATGCTTTTATGATAATTAGGTCTTTCTTTGTGGCCAAAATATTTTGAGGAAGGGTGTAGTGTGGTTGTTGTTTTGTACATTGGAGATCATTACCAAAGATAATATTGGAAAAGGGGATGAGGAGTAACAAGGATCAACTTTCATAAATAAGGTGCACCTCTTCTCTCTTCTTCTATCTTTATTTGCTTGTTTAAGCCTTGAAGTTTATTTTAATTTCCTTTAATTGAGTATTTTCAAGCCTATATAATTGGGTATTAGATCAATCTCTACTCAACTTAGTATGCTGGTGACCTTGCCCTAGTCATATCACCAATTTTGGAACAACAACCACCCAATAATGTATGGTTCCAGATTCAATATCATGATTAATTGAAATCTTTCACTATATTTATTACAATGAGATTATCCATGCATCCAAAATCCAAAATGAACAATTGCAAAAGTAAATTGTTCACCCACAATTGAAAATGAATTAGGTGCTCATTCTCTTCATTTAGATATACTAATTCAATCTACATGTTTACTGGCCTTGTTAGTGTAATGAGTATTATGAATTTACACTAGTTATGAATGTGGAATTTGTTTCTCTTTATATTGTGATGTCATTTGACATGTTCACACATTAGAAAGGTATTCTATAAGTGACATTTGTCATCTAAGTATGTGCAAGACTTATGGAATGTATATCATTTGTCTAACTACTTATTCTATTGTTCTTTCTATTGCCAAGCTAGTCTATAATGTTGAACATTCCAATTCCACAACATGTTTTTTCACTAACACGATGTCATTCATTAGCATGGCACTAGATATTTCACATTGTTTGGTTCATCGATGCCTTAGCACACCTTTTTTTGTATGATTTATTAAATGAATCTTGACACAATGCTCAACACAAAATCACCCTTTAATATTTAATGGAGGAAGTGCATTCTCAACTTCTTCCATTTTGGTTATTTAATTCTCAATTATTCATTCACATCAACAATTTTGATAAAAACAATTCGATAATTATCGCTTACTCATTCCCAACATCTTCCATTTCCGTTAATTATTTCTCAAATATTCATTCCATGTCAACAGATTTGTTGAAAACAATTATATACCCAATGGAGTTTTGTTATTTAATTCTCGGTTACTCATTCCAAGTCAAAGAGATACAGAAGGAAATTTGTAAAAGATGGCTTGTTGAGCAGCATCCTGGAACCTTCTGACATACCAACCAATAATTAAAATATCGTATGCATGTATCAAAAAACTATAAACACGAGGATAAGAATTCAATTGTTGTTTCCAACTTTTTGCTAACTTTCAAAGCAACTTACTGCAGTCAATCACAGGCATCTTAATAGGAATCACAATGGTTGTTTCTGCTGAGCTTCATAGCAATTCACTGCCTATAAGCAAAGGCTTATTAATAGGAATAGAAGGCTTTATTAGCGACCATTCTGTAACTCCCAAGAAACACTGACCCTCTCTGCCTTTTCACTTCCAACTGCAGGAAATTTTGTTGAGATTCAATTCAGCCATCTCAAATACCAAAGATGGTGTGTAATATCATCAGAAACCATGCATTTTCTAATGTTTGTATCATATCTATGTATTGGAGCACTATTGTATCCATGGAATTGAGTTGGATCCAAAATTTTAACAATTTCTACAGCTTTTATGTTTATGTTAGGTTTTCTCAGATGATGAAAACTAAGTTTCCTGAACTTTGCCATAAAAGAGACTCACTTATTATAAAGGAAGATGGAGATTCCCCGTCATCTGGATGTTTGATAGATGAAACAAGCCTTGAATTTGTAACTAAAATATGCCCTGATATCATCCATACATGGGACCTTGCTCAAATATTCAGTGCCATGGACAGCAATGGTGATGGAATGGATACTGCAGAGGACGTACAGGGGTTAGTGGAAAATCTTGGGGTTCAATACATCTGTGATGATAATATGAAAATAGTGATGGATTCTCTGGAGCTTATGAGCTTTGATGATTTCTACAGCTTTTTTCTCAAATAATGCCTAGCCTCTAATTGCTGAAATAATGATTTCTGATGCCTAGCCTCTGATTGCTGAAATAATGATTTCTGATGCCTAGCCTTTGATTGCTGAAATAATAGAGGCTAGGCAGAGATTTTTGGTTGGGTTAGAAAGTTGCAGTCCATAACCAGTTGCTTGGAGGTTCAATGGAAAAGATAAGTCACTCCTTGTGCCTTGAATAATGCCTAATTTTCATCCATGAATGTGTATTTTTTTTATGTCTGAGTGCACAATGGATCCAACGGATTTATGGGGCTGAATTCCCATGACTTATGGTCATCATGTTGGGCATGTTATTGATGGATGATTGATTGTATGACACATGGTGTGTGGATGAGGCTTCCTTCATCTATGGTTGTTAAGTACATGCATGCATCCATTTTCTTATGATAATAGTCCATTGATGAATAGGACTGTATGCCTATGCATTGCATTTAAGTCTTTGTTTATGTTGTTGTCATGCCCGTGTTGAATTCTGGATACATGTTAGATGTGTGGATGGATAATGTTACATTCTCCTTGTGTTTATTAATGCATGAATTTGCATACATGAGTCATTTATCATGCTCTTGCACATCTGCATCCTTGTATTTTTCCCTGGGTACTTATGTGTGATTATGTTGGAGGAATAGGGCGAAGCCCTATATTCTTTCATCACTCTTCCTGAGAGAAATATGTGAATGCATTCCATTCTATGTGTGTGAATCATGTTTCATTCCTTGTTTTCATGGAGTATGTTTATGTACATTTGCAATCCCCTTTGGTAATGATTTTGAATTGTCCTTTGATGGATTAGGGGTAAGTGTGGTAAATGTGCAGGACCACTCCATCCTGGACTTGGGGAAAGAACAAGCACCCCTGTGGATCAGATGAATGAGAGAAGACTTGGAATAATTAGAGTAGAGTTCCCTACAGAAGGGTAAAGGCACCTAGGGGAGGTTATGATCAGAGTTTCAGTTGGAAAAAGGACAAGGTTAGAATGCTTATATTGGGTAGGGGTCATACCATTGGATAGAAATATCCAAGACATTTCCAACAGTACTGACCTTTTCCAAATTGGACCAAGGATGAGGGAGTTATCACCCTCTGAATTTTCCTTAGAAGCTTTCTGGTGTAGGGGTCTGTGGTTCTAACCTTTCTGCATCTACAAGGAACTTTCCGCATCCACAAGGACCTTTCCGCATCCACAATCCGGATTGCAGATTGCTGAGGTAGGGGGCGGATCATTGGAGTTGCGCGGTGGGACTTCTTCCTTTCCGAATCCACAAAGAAGATTGCGGACTGCGGAAGTCGGAAGGTCAATTTCTACATGTTAGTACATTGGATTTCTGCATTTCTACATCCACAAGCGGGTTGCATATTCCATATTGTGGATGGTGGTTTTCCCAGATTGGAAAGATGGGCATTCCGATTTCCAAGTTTCGCAAGGCAGAACTGCAGATTGCAGAAATCAGAAAGGAGAATTTGTCGGAGCTGTATATTTGGGATTCCGCATTTTGGAATCCCGCGTGAGGATTGCAGGATGTAGGAAGGGAAATTCTTCGGGGTGGCAATTTGACTTCTGGCTTCCGACTTCCGCATTGCCAATTGCGGAAGTCGGAAGGGATATTTCCATGGAAGGATAATTTTGGCAATCTGACTTCTGATATTCGATTGTGGTTTGCAGATCAGAGGTCATTGCGGAACTGCGGATTGCAGATCGATGATCATTGCGGGTTCAATGTTGCAGAACCTTTGATTTGGTTGGAAAAATGAAGAAAGCAATTAGCAGGTGACTCAAGGGTGCTCTCCCATTGCCTCTAAAGGTCACTGAGTTTACTAGGGACATGAAAAAATGGTATCAGAGCTTCATTTACAAGACTGGGGCTGCTTTGGGGCCAAAGCATGAGTTGCAGGCATAGAGATGACATGAATTGGACCATGCTATTATGGAGAATTGGAAAGGGAGAATTCCTTAAACCTTGTCTTACTCTTGTGTTTATATTATGAACTTGTATACATAAACTTATGACATAGGAATGCTGAAAATACAATCGACTAGATGGGTGAAGTGATATGCACTAGTAGGCATATTGTTAGATAAGGCATAGTGCATGAATGTGAGGTTGCAAGTTGGTGAAGCTAGTGAGATTTTACATATGCAATGAGCCACTAATGACAAATTTTGTGGTTGATGATGGTTGTCTAACCATAGAGGGTTGAAGTATGGTGGAAGATGTTGGTATCCCTATTACATGCGACCAACAACCTATGAAGAAAGGATGGTTAAGTCCTTTGCAAGAGGCTAGCTGACGAGGTAACATCTAATAAGTTAATGAGAACCGTGCAGGTAATGTTCATTCATGATAATTGTACAAGTGTTGAAAGTGGATTGGCCCTAAGACTCCCTTGAACCATATTTGGTAATCATAGAATGGTATTCATGTATGGTTGAATGCATTGTGTGAATACCATATCACCATAACATGGTGAGGTATGGGGTAGTAAGGGTAAGGAACCCTTTACCATGTAACTACTTAAATGTTAGAATGTAATCATATGAAATATATCATGTCATTGGTGTATGCTAGTTATGAATTTAATACTAGGGCAAGTAAATACCTATAGTCCTGTTATGGTAGTGCTATAGTAGTGCATGCTATATGAGATAGCCCTAGTTAGGCCATATGTGTTTGGATGGTAGAATGCATGACATGATAGCATAGTATGCATGGATCAATATGCATTAAAATATTTTGTAAAAATGTGGTTGCATTGAGTAAATGCACATTAAAAGATAATGTAAATGTTGTAAATGTGAATGCATGAGTGTGGGTGCACATGCTATGATACATTGCATGAATGCATGGTTGTGGTGTATGTTCATTGTAATTAAATCAATAACAGGCCCCAAATTTATAAAATTTAGATTTGTAGAATTCAGATTTGTGAAATTGATAATTGCTACAAGAAAGTAGATTTGCAAATCTCAGATTTGGAATTTTGCTAATCAATTACTAATGATTGTTTGGTTGTTTGAGAATTGTGTCAAGAGGTCAGGCTGTAGGTGGATGTCTATGCTATGGAATCAATCCTAAACCCTAATGGACTTATTGGTGGTTCCACTTACAAGACCCAAACCTTATGAGAAGGGTCTCATGGTTTTGAACTGCAGGTTGCTAGGCAATGCAGATGAGTATTATGTAACCTTGACTAAGAATGTGCATGTCATATTAATGGAGTTGACATGCAGAGAATGTTTATGCTACTTATATTATTTCAGACTACTTGAGCATGATTATGCCCTACATGGCTCACATAGGAAAGGGATGCATACATTTCGGGTGTTGGGTTATGTTAGGGTTTTCAATATTGACTACACCTTAAAGGAATGGACGCATTCCTAGTGTTTCAATATTTGATAGTGAATGTGTGAGATATGTTTACAATTTCAGGGAATCAATACTAATGAGCTTGTTTACCCCTCTTGTGTTTTCAGCTTGAACATATACAACTTGGTGTTGCACACTAAAGAAGCAAAGTTAAGGGTTTGGGGTGGCAAACCAAGGAACTGTCAACTCAGAGAAGGGGAGCCCCCTTTCCTCACAAAGGAAGATAAATATACACCTACAATCGGTAATGCATGCTAAGGAGCAAAGTGAAGGTTTTGGGGTGGAAAAATGAGGAACTTTCAACTCAGAGAAGGGGTGTCCCCATTCCTCATGAATTGTTGTGTGTATGAAAGGTCGTTGCATGCCTATGGATCTACAATAGATCCTCGACCTGAAAATGGTCATGGTGCAGTTTCCTTCCATTGGCTTGTTGACCCAAACAGATGTGTTGGCTTGGAAATGGAGAGGGAAAAACAAGTATGGTACTAGTTTGGAACCATCAATGCCTGATAACCCATTCGGTGTAATGGCTTGGCATTGACTACTTGATGTTGTGGAGAAGCATTTGTGCTGCCCAAACATCGACCCCACAAGTGATCCAAGGATTGTAAATCAGAAAAGGAACCTCTGGAGTAGCAAGGAAGTATCCAATAAAGATAAGTATTTGGTTATCTTGCATCTTCTTGCCCATTTAATATGAAAATACATCTATATATGATTTGGTTATGATTTCTTAAATTCTTGTTTAGAGATAAAACCTATGAAAATAAACTAAACATGTGAATTAATTCAATGTTTGAGTGTAGGTATTGTTGGAAGCAAGAAACTTTGAAGGCATCCTAAGGATGCGTGGGGACATGTGATTGTTTTAGAGAGATCAGTATGAGAATCAATGGAAGTGGTGCTAATGGACTTGTGTGGATCCTATAAGCCAAAGGTTCTGTAGGAAACAATGGGGAAAGATTCCTTGGTTTAAAAGCCTTAGACAGACCTTAGACACTAAGTGTCATAGACAAGAAAGGGGAAAGTCAAACAATCACATTGAGGTGAAACAGACTAAGGAGCATGGAACCACAGTGGTGGTGTGGCTCTAGATTGTATCACAACTAAAACTCTCACTCTTCTCTTTCCTTTTTGACTGATTCATTTTAGAAGGCATAAAATTGTTGAATGCATGTTTTGGCTGAAAATCAATTGTGGTTAATTGCTTGAAAGAAATTGTGAATGCTGAAATAGTTAATTCCTTGTGAAAGGATGCACATGAATGATTTCATGTGTATTTTGGGAAAGCATTAAATGTGTGAAAGTCTCATGACAAATCATGGACTCTTCATGTCAATTGGGAAATAATTGATTGCTTTAATGTTTATGTTATGACTGGCCTAACAAAATGTGCAATGATGAATTTCACAGGTGAGAAATTAAAGCAATTGATTGCAGTTGTTACAAGGCAAGTGGTTCTTGCAAGGAAAGTGTGGGAAGATGTACATATTGACCATGGCATCAGACCAAAGGATGTTAGATTTGTCTGAAAATCTTCTTCAAACAATTGCCAATACACAAGAAAATCTTGGAGAAATGATCAAGCTACAAATGTAGTAGAATAGATGAACCACAGTGCTTTGCAGGACTCTATTTTCCTGCAAAGGGAGGCAAGAAACATTCTAGAAGCAACCAATAGTAAAAAGGGAAGTGGATCAATGAAGAGGAATCCATACAATAAGTCCACTAAGAAACGTTCCAAGTGGGAAGAATCCAAGGAAATTGAGAAGGTAAAGATAAAGTAGCCATTGAAATGTTGGAAATGTGGAGGAGATCATTGCCTCCACATCTTCCCAACAAGAAAGAACAAGAGAGATAACATCCATGAAGATTTCAGGATTGTGGATCACCTAGAAGATCAAAGCCAACGGGAATAGCTTGTGGAAGACAAAGGACTTGGTCCTAAAATTTCAAAGTAAGGGGATGAAATGCAGGGCATACCTACAACATTTTTTGTAATTTTGGACATGTGTAGATTGTATATGTATTCCTAAGTATTGGAACACCGAGGGTAATGTTATTCTAAGGGGGGGAGGATGCAATATCCCCCATTCTGAACCTTAGACTATTTTGGTTGTAATGTAAATATTGTGTAAATACAGTGTATGTTTTCCCTAGTGTGGAGCTCAAGGAAAAGGCCCCACTAGTGGATGCTTAGGTTTATTTGCATAGGTAAGTATTGGATATTCTGATAATCCATGTGCTAGTAAGCCATGAAATATTTTAAATGATGTAAATAATACCAGGTAAATAAAATAACCAAGGGATGGCTATGTCTACAACAAAATGAGGGCGAACTATGTATCCACTACGGAGTGGTGAGGGGGTATGGGATTGAACCTAGACTTCCATTTGTCACCTAGAAAACCGTTTGACCTGTCCTAGTTTCCATTGATTGTTGCTACAAGGTAAGTAATGCAAGAGGACTATGCATGAGGTTGTGGAGTATGGGAAACCCCAAAAAATTTGGATGGCAGGGTATGGATCTCTATTTCCTTGACCCGCATGTCATTCTACTAGTAGTAGTTCGTATTCCTCCTTCCCAGACTGTGGTTTATCACACAAACCTTAGTTGAACCCTTACGCGTCACAACAGAGAGCGGATCCGGGAAGCAAGGAAGGGAAATCATGATTCTGTGCAGGGCCACGGTTTACAGAGCCGAATACACTTAGAAAAATGGGCGTAGGAAGAAAAACGATGAGGTTATCCTTGGATATAACTCTGTGGGTGAATTGCACAGCGTGAGATGTTTAGGAAACCGTGAGAAAAACCCTATGTTGGTGTCTGAAATCCCAGCTGCGGTTTAGCGTTATTCGGCCAAGAGAATGTGGAGAAGAAAACCTAAGTTGGGAGGAACCAAGAGGTTTTAGATTGTGTGCTATGGCCTGAGAGGGATTATTTACTTTGATTCAGTAGTCTAGGACAGCCACACTTACCCAAGTCAGTGCTAGGGAAAAGGGTTCCCTAGGGACTAGGCATCAGTGAAGGGAACCTTACCTAGGATGGGAGTGGGGTGATGGGGATTATTGAACCCGTCTAAAGTCATTGGGATATACCCATAGCCCTATGGAGGAGTTGATTGAGTTAGAAGACCCTTACTTTCCCTCCCCATTTTCCTTACAAGTTAATTGTGTATCAGATGCCTTGATTGAATGTGAACCAATGCTGCGAGTGAGGTTGAGTGATACTCCTTAGTGGATACATAGCCCCAGCTCGGGGGTGATCTATGATTGATGAAATAATAGAGGCTGGGCAAAGATCTATGGTTGGGTTGGAAAGTTGTAGTCCATATCCAGTTTCTTGGAGGTTCAATGAAAAATATAAGTGTTCCTTGTGCATTGAATAATGCCTATTTTGCATCCATGAATGTGTATTTTTTTATGTCTGAGTGCATAGTGGATCTAGCTTATTTATGGGGCTTAATTCCTATCACCTACCCAAATTTTGAGGGTATTTATTTTATTTGCAAAATACCTTATGTTAAATTATAATTACAAAGTTTTGTAATTATGACCAAAGTTGGTCAAAGGTAATTGTAAAGACTCATTATTATTATTTAATAAATTAAAATAGGAAACAAACACTCAAGAAAGCTATTACAAGAGTTTTCATTGAACCATTAGGAGGAATGGAGGCTGATAGAAGGCATGGGACAGATGGCAGCATTTGCACTCCACCACTAGTTGTTGGTTATGGGATAGTTACCCCTAAAATTGTGGCATTATTCCCCAGGTGGGGGGAAGTGAGCAGGCAACTCATTAATGACTAGTTAATCACTAAAAGGCCTAAGAAGCCTATATAAGGAAATTTGAATTGAGCAGGAATCTCTTACAATATTTTTTTGCAGAAATATTCCTCAAGTGCATCAGGTGATGACTGAGATATTCGAATAGGGAGGCTATGTGAGAGTGCAATTGTAAGTCTGCAAATTATTCTGAAAAGGAAAACCAAAGGTGTTGGTGCAAGTTTCTTGGACTGCTAAGTATTTAATACTGGATAAACTAATTGCTACTAGAAGTGGAAGACCTAAGCTTCTAAAGTTTCTTCCTCCTGGTGGTTCAGTGAATAGGCTCGGGGGTCCTAAGACAAGCATCTTGGTTGTTTTTGGAGCAGGTTGGGAGGAACATGCTTCTTGGGTGATTTGTTGACCTACAAATTATCAGGTTCTACATTATGTTATCATTTCAGTCAAGTAAGTTTTCTATTGATCAATAGAGAAATAATTTAGTTAAATGCATGCAGTAGGATTTGTTTTACTTTCTGGCCTAAAATGCCCTCTGATTTAGAATGAATTCGATAGATGCTTTGAATGATTAAAAGACATGCTCTGTATTTTTCCACACACTGGTCTTTCACCGTACTCTAGTACGAAGAGGTATTAATTAGTGGAGATAATAATGATCAAATCAATATTTGGATGAATAGAGTAATACTGTATAAATGCACATCGAGGATTTCAATGTTAAATACAAGTAATTAAGCTTGGGTTTCAGTAGTATCATATCAGAATTAGTATAAAAACAACCATCTTTACTGAGTCCTGAAAATAGACATTCTTCCTTAAACTAAGATTCGCTTTCATACACAGTTACTATTTGAAAATGATTACCCTGTCTACTAGTCATCTACGATTTTCCATACTCATGTCTATTAAAGTATTTAGTCGTTAGAATCAACTGAACCTGTACAGAAAAATTCATAAATATAAAAATTTCCATCCTTTTCTGACAAAATGTACTGTTTTTCTTTTATCCTTTCACTTCCAGTTCCAAGCTAAAACTGAAACCTATGCTCACGATTTAATTATTAAAACAATAGTTGAAAACCTAGATTTAAATTCTAGTCATCTATCAAAAACCCTAAAATATAAATCCATTAAAATAACACTGCTTTCTCACATTTAGTAGTACTCAAATTTACGATTGCAATCAACATAGATTCACGGCTAAATAGCCTTTTATTCATTCAAAACAATTCTTATAATTCCAAGTTTTAGAAATCCATTATTATCATCGTTCTGTTCCAGAACCAAAATTTAGTTTTCATCTCAAACCCTTATTCTTTTCTTAATCACAAGACAAACAACTATTGAAATCGAGCAACCTAATTAGATAGCTATTAATTGAAAGACGAAGATGCAACATAGTAATACATTGAAGTTTTGGTAGTTTCCCAATTAAAGGCCTAAATCGTACAGTACCTCGAATCTATTCACAAAAGCAATTAAATGTTAAACACACGCTCTGCATGAGATGGGTGTTCGTTCATCATTGTCAAAGCTAGGGTTTAAAAAAACATTACACTTAGACATTAACTTTAATAATGTAAGTTTTCATTTAAATTACGACCGAGGCATCACACAGAAACCCTTTTTAGTGTTGTTGTTGTCCCATTCAAAATTCCAATTCGCACCGCACAGCTAATTACAGAGACGAAGCATCTTCAACCATGCTTTACGGTTCTAACAGTTGCTTTTTATCATTGAATAAGAAGTTTGAAAACAGGAAACATTAAACATTTAATACTCTAAGATCCCATTTACGAATGATGTGGGTTTATCCCTATCAATTCACCTGCAACAAGGTACTGCCAACTATAAATTTCAGGAAGAAATTACAACAACTACACAAGCTAGAGCCTCAGCGGTAGGATCCTTTAATGTTCCAAAAGTTGCAGGCTAGGCGAAAGCCATTGCCAAAAAAATTCAACCCCTCTCAAAACTCAGCCAACATTCGCAATTGTCGACCAAAAATATGATTCCAGGAGAACCTCGAGGAAGGGTACCACCGACGCTTACCAGTGGTTAAGCTGAAGCTCCTCCACCATCGTTTTCCCAGTAGTAAACCCCTCGTCGAAGAGCCAACCTAGCATTCAAATGCATTCCGGGTTAAAACAATGTCCAATAAAATGTTAATTTCTGCATAAGAACAAACTTATGACTATTCATTTAACACATTACCTACAAATGATGAAGCTGTCCAACCACTGTTGAAGGAGAAAGACCCAGTTCTGAGAAGCGGTATTGATACCACTGTTTCTTTGGAGTTTTCTGCCCGGCCACTTCCAATAATACCCTAGATAAGTACTCACTCAACACAAAATAATTTACACAGGGATGCGACACTCCAGACCCCACAGCTACTGTAATGCCACCGAAGGATCCACCCTTATTACATTAGCTTTCATTTGCAGGTCTATTACATATAGGTCTCAGGTTCGATCCCGAGGAAGGCTAAAAACACCAAACCCTAGCACCTTTCGACCGGTCAGCCTTTCTCCAAACCCCTACTGCCAATTTGGATGCCAAGAAAGCGTTTCAATGCCATGTAGGTTACGTTTAGGTTTTCATTGCAATCTCAAGAAACATCGAATCGACAGTGGAGAATTGCTACCTAGCAGGCATGTTGTCAATTTGCAACCACTACATTAATATGCCTCCATTAATTGTCATAGCTACTACAATTTCCAACTCAGTACACTCGGGGTCGAGGTTAATACAGCTCGACGTTCTTAAGGACTATTACTAAACCCTTTTTCGTGCTACATATCCATGCGAGCATCCATGTAGGACCGATCATCACTATGAACTGGAGGCTTTAAAGCTTAGGACATGCATCACCACGTTCCCAGGATACTCGTACCCTTGTCATTATTTCACCATTATATCAATCTGCCAACCGTAGAAGCGATGTGTATTACATTCACAATTCTATGTTATCAAAGGAAGAAAATATATATGTTATATGGTTGTATTCATAACATAGGCTCTAATTTGTTAAATTGACATAAGACACATTTGATGCTTAGGGTATGGTTAGGTCCTTGGTATATGTTAAAGTTCTTCAAATATATGTTTCATGTTATAAAAATTCATAGGTTGAAAGGGGTTACTCCCTATAGTTGCAATTGGCCATTTAGAACTAATATGAATTACAACGATAGGGTAATAGTGAATATCACATTATTAATGTGTTTGTTTAGGTAATAAAAGACTTAGAAACACTATTATTGCACTTACTATTTTGGTTGCATTGGACCATGTTTCAAATGCGCTAGGTATTTCACAAGTCGACATATAAAGGATCATAACAAGTCGCAAATCGATCACGAATTAATAACAAGGAAAAAGAAACTAATAAGCCCGTACATGTAGAAATATAATAACATTAATACTCAGAATTTACGATTTTGGAGGATCTAATCTAGTCAAGTTAATTCATTCAGAAAATGAAAAGAAACCAAACCTGAAGTATGGGAGTACTAGCAATGACAGTTATTAAATACTCTTGAATTGACGCTTTCTCTTACCTACGTATATGCGCATGAAGTATGGGTACAAATGCTTTAGCTTGAAGTAGCTAAGTAAGCCTCGGGGCACCTTGAGGGACCCCTTTCACCATCATCCAGAAATTTAAACCGTTAGTACCTTGTCAAGGATAACTCTATCTCATAATTGGTTTGGAATTTTAGTTAATACAAACAAAATTAAACTAATGTCAAAATCTTTTATTTTATGACGTGTCACTGACACAAAACATCATTAGTAAAAAATGACACAATAGTCAAGTTGTTTTCCTACATTTATGACTTATTTATTAAACTCCACCTTTATAAGCATCTATTAATTCCGCATTTACAATTATTAACATTTAAGGTTGGTTTAAATTTTTTTTAAAATTTTTATGAAAATTTTTGGATGTTACATGTGGTATCAGAGCTCATGTTCAAACTCTAGGACTAAAAGGCCCAAGAAACATGTAACCGAAATTTTCTGGCTGCAAAAATTTTTGCTAACTCAAGTTACATTATTGTTATATACAAAAAATTGCTTTAACTTACAGGTATGGAAGGATCAACTGAACGTATGGAGGATAGTTTTCCACCAAATAGCCATAGCATGGGACCGCAATTTGAAGGAGAATTCCATGGCAATTTGAATGAAAATTCATCAGAATTGTTACGTGCTTTTCAAGAATTGAAAGCAGAGATAAGATCAGTAAAGCAGGACAATGAGAGAATTTTGAGAACACAAGAGGAATTGAAGCAAGTACTATTCGATCAATACCCAACAGATGAACAAGATACAGAATTTGAACATACTTCCAAAACTGAAGACTTACCTTATGAGGGCAAGAGTAAGCAAGTGAAGACAGATGATGTAAACAACAGCTCCACATCATCAGAAACTGCCAAACATCCACGTGAAAAGAAACGTGACTATTCTAGTGATAGCAGTGAAGGAGGTTTCAAGCCAAAGAGAAAAATCCATAAACAATATGAACAGATATTTAGGGAGTTCAAGAAAATCAAATCCCCAACTTTCAATGGTGAAATGGAGAGAGGAGAGACAACTGAATCATGGCTATCTGGCATGAAAAAGTATTTCCAGATCTATGATTACTCAGAATCCTTAAATGGAAAAATGGAATATTATAATCTAACCAGGAAGGAAGATATTTGGTGGCAAGACCTCAAACGAGTAAAGAGCATAAAGGACAGAGATGTGAGTTGGAGTACTTTTAAAAGATACTTCAAAAAGAAGTTCTTATCCGAACAGTATTATGAAGAAAAATCCAAAGAATTTTATGATCTAAAACTGGGAACGATGAACATGAAAGAACTGAACAACAAGTTTTTAAATTTGTTAAGGTATGTGCCATACCTGGTGGAAGAAAAACCGAAGGTTCAAAGATACCTGAGTTTCCTACCCTTCAACGTCAAGGACAGAATAGAGTATGATAACCAAAAAACGTTAGAAGAAGCCATGAGGAAAGCAACTTTTTGCTTTGATCAGAACAGGAAAAGAGAAGGAGTATCTAACTGGAAAAATCATAAGCCCAGTAACTTTGAGCAGAAAAGGAAAAATTTCAGGTTTAGAGGCAATTCTGGTTTCCAAAAGAAAAAATTTCAGAATCGAAATTTTCAAGGGAACAGTTCTAGAAATAATCAGCAGCAGAAATTTACAGCTCCCAGAAATGTTCCCAATGTTGCCAGGACCAATGATCAGAAGCCACCTATAAAATGTTTTGAGTGTCAAGGTCCTCATTATGCTTCAGATTGTCCCCTTAGGAAGTGGACAACTAACCATATTCACTCCATACAATCTGAAGCTACTGTA
Source organism: Larix kaempferi (assembly GCA_027924585.1). Taxonomy (NCBI): domain Eukaryota; kingdom Viridiplantae; phylum Streptophyta; class Pinopsida; order Pinales; family Pinaceae; genus Larix; species Larix kaempferi. The sequence continues at coordinate 8,848,460 of BSBM01000641.1, forward strand.
TGAGATTTGGCTAGAGAAGTACCCAGAATCAATGTAGAATTAGACAATCGGCAAGCAAATCATCAAGTCTCAATGGTAGAGGTTGAAGGTATGCTACAAAACCATCTAGTTTCTATTTTGATTGATCCAGGTGCTAGTCTGAGTTATATATCACCAGATATTGTAGAAAGATGTAAGTTGAAAATAGAAAAATTCAATAAATCTTGGTTAGTTAGACTAGCAATAGGGACAAAAAGAAAAGTTTCTGATTTCGTGGAAAATTGATCTTTATCTATGAATCAGTTAAAAACATAGATCAAGTTAAATGTTTTACCTTTAGGATCATATGATATCTTAATCGGTATGGATTGGTTAGAAACCCATCATGCCATTCTGAATTGCCATGAGAAGATTTTTACATGTCTAAATGACGAAGGAGAAGCAATAGAAGTTAAAGGTATTCCAAGAAAGACATCACTTAGACAAATTTCAGCTATGCAAATCAAGAGAGCAGTTAGAAAGGGATATCAATTGGTTGCAGTAAATGTAGTGAATGATGAGTTGACTACTACAGAAGACAAACTGAAATTAGAAGACATACCTGTCTTAAATGATTTCCAAGATGTTTTTACTTAAGAGATTCTAGGATTACCTCCAAAAAGAGATCTAGATTTTACTATTGAATTAATACCGGGTACAATGCCAAATTCCAAAGCTCCATATAGGATGAATATACTAGAGTTGAATGAGTTAAAATCTCAGTTGAAAGAACTGATTAATAAAAAGTATATAAGACCCAGCGTGTCTCCTTGGGGAGCACAGGTCATTTTTTGTTAAGAAGAAAGATGGCACCTTAAGGCTTTGCATAGATTATCGTCAACTGAATAAAATGACGACCAAGAATAGATACCCATTGCCCCACATTGATGATCTATTTGATCAGCTGCGCGGAGCAATGATATTCTCAAAGATTGATTTACGGTCAGGATATCATCAGGTTCGTGTGAAGGATGAAGACATTTTCAAAACAGCCTTTAGAACTTGATATGGACATTATGAGTTTGTGGTCATGCCGTTTGGGTTGACTAATGCCCCGGCAGCATTTATGTGCCTAATGAATAAGATTCTGCACAAATACTTGGATAAATTCATCGTCGTGTTTATCGATGACATTTTAGTATATTCTAAGAGTAAGGAAGGGCATGATGAACATCTGTGTATCATTCAGCAAGTTCTGAGAGATCACCGGTTATATGCTAAGTTCAGTACATGTGATTTTTAGAAAGACAAGATTCAGTACTAAGGACACATAATCTCTAAGGAAGGAATTTCAGTGGACCCCGCTAAGATAAAAAGCCATTAATGAATGGCCAGTCCCTAATGATGTGTCGAATGTATGATCATTTATGGGTATTACTGGATATTACAGAAAATTTATTAAAGGGTTTTCAAAGATTGTGAACCCCATAACGTCCTTGCAGAAGAAAGGAAAGAAGTTTGTATGGGATCAAAAGTGCACAGACAGTTTTAAAAAGTTTAAAGAATTACTGACTACAATGCCTATTTTGAGGATTGCATATCCGACTAAGGATTTTGTAGTATGTACAGATGCATGCAATGACGGACTTGGAGGAGTCCTAACACAGGAGGGAGATGTTGTAGCCTATGAATCTGGAAAGATGAAAATACATGTAAAGAATTATTCCACTTATGATCTGGAATTATTAGCAGTAATTCATGTTTTGAAAATGTGGCGTCACCACCTTATTGGCAGAAAATTTACCTTAATGACAGATAACATGGGGCTGAAATATTTACTAGATCAGACAAATTTGAATGCTAGACAAGCTAGATGGCTAGCTTTTCTAAGTGAATACAACTTTGAAATTCAGGACATTAGAGGGAAAGAGAACAAGGTTGCTGATACGTTAATTCGTAATGCAAGGATAAATTTCATTGCAGCAATCAACACATATACAACAGATTTGGAAAAATAGATTTTAGAAGGGATTAAAAATGATGAGGAATACATAAAATTATATGAAAGGACATCAGAAAAAATTTCTGAAAATACTATGACAGATTATAGTTTGAAGGAAAATGGATTGCTATTGTACAAAAACAGATTGTACGTACCCAACATACCAACAGTAAAAATTCTGATTTTGGATGAGATGCACAAAAGCCACTATTCTTGTCATCCAGGTTATTAGAAAACCATCACTATGCTATGAAAGGATTACTATTGGCCTAGAATGAAGGATGAAGTAGCAGAATATATAGCTAAGTGTTTTGACTGTCAGAAGGTGAAGGTGGAGCATTAGCATCCTGCTGGATTATTACAGCCATTACCTATACCTAGCTGGAAATGGGAAATCATAAGTATAGATTTTATCACTGGGTTACCAAAGAATAAAAAACAGAATGACTCCATCATGGTGGTAGTCGATAAACTTAGCAAGGAAGCACATTTTATTCCTGTAAAGACTACTCATAAGGCACCAGACATTGCAGAAATTTTGATGAAGCATATTTTTCGACTGCACGGGATACCAAAGGTAATAGTTTAGGACCGTGATTCAAAGTTTACAGGAAATTTTTGGAGGTCCTTGTTTAAAGGGTTGAATACAACCTTAAATTTCAGCACTGCATTTCATCCACAAATGGACGGACAGACAAAAAGGGTGAATTAGATTTTGGAAGACATGCTAAGAATGTATGTTAAGGATCAGCCTGGTAAGTGGGAGGACTATCTGCATTTAGCAGAATTTGCATATAACAATCATTACCATGCATCAGCCAGGCTTATCCCATTTGAAATTCTTTATGGTAGAAAATGTAACACATCAGTTTCTTGTAGTGATCCAGTTAACAGGGTTATATTAGGACCTGAATTGTTGCAGGAGTTAGAACTAGTTGTGAAACAGGTACAAAGAAATCTTAAAGCCACCCAAGATCGGAAGAAAAGTCAAGCAGACCTTAAGAGAACTCATAAAGAGTTCCAGGTTGGTGAGCATTCTTTTCTTAAGGTAAGGCTGAAAAGATTTCCTTGAAATTGGGAAGCTGTGCCAAACTGGCACCCAGGTATTGTGGTCCTTTCAAAATTTTGTCAAGGGTTGGACCCATGGCATATCAATTGGCCTTGCCCTCAAATATCAAAATACATAATGTTTTTCATGTTTCACTTTTAAAGAAATATGTACACGATGCTACTCATGTTGTAAATTGGAATGATGTTCAAGTGGAACAAGACGGCGATTTTCCGGTGGAACCAGATTGTATCCTTGGAAGGAAGGAAACTTTACTCTGGAATCGCACCATTGGGAAGGTAAAGGTGCAATGGAACCACCTTAGCCCGACAGAGGCAGCCTGGGAGTTGGAAAGTAGTATGCGGGCAGCATACCCAACTCTGTTTCAGGATCACTCAGAGAGTAAATAAAACAACATCGAGGACGATGTTGAGACTTAAGGGGGGGTGTATGTCACCTACCCAAATTTTGAGGGTATCTATTTTATTTGCAAAATACTTTATGTTAAATTATAATTACAAAGTTTTGTAATTATGACCAAAGCTGGTTAAAGGTAATTGTAAAGACTCATTATTATTATTTAATAAATTAAAATAGGAGACAAACACTCAAGAAAGTTGTTACAAGAGTGTTCACTGAACCACTAGGAGGAATGGAGGTTGATAGAAGGCATGGGACAGATGGCAGCATTTGAACTCCACCACTAGTTGTTGGTTATGGGACAACTACCCCTAAAATTGTGGCATTATTCCCCAGGTGGGGGGAAGTGAGCAGGCAGCTCATTAATGACCAGTTAATCACTAAAAGGCCTAGGAAGCCTATATAAGGCAATTCGAATTGAGCAGGCATCTCTTACAATATTTTTTCTGCAGAAATATTCCTCAAGTGCATCAGGTGATGATTGAGAGATTCGAATATGGAGGCTATGTGAGAGTGCAATTGTAAGTCTGCAAATTTTTCTAAGAAGGAAAACCAGAGGTGTTGGTGCAGGTCTCTTGGACTGCTAAGTCTTTAAGACTGGATAAACTAATTGCTGCTATAAGTGGAAGACCCAAGCTTCTAAAGTTTCTTCCTCCTGGTGGTTCAGTGAACAAGCTCGGGGGTCCTAAGACAGGCATCTTGGCTGTTTTGGGAGCAGGTTGGGAGGAATAGGCTTCTTGGGTGATTTGTTGTCCTACAAATTATCAGGTTCTACATTTTTTTATCATTTCAGTCAAGTAAGTTTTGTATTGATCAGTAGAGAAATAATTTAGTTAAATGCATGCAGTAGGATTTGTTTTACTTTCTAACCTAAAATGCCCTTTGATTTAGAATGAATTCAATAGATGCTTTGATAGATTAAAGGACCTGCTCTGTATTTTTCCACATGTTGGTCTTGCACCGTATTCTAGTGTACAGAGAGGTATTAATTAGTGGAGATAATAATGATCAGATCAATATTTGGATGAATAGAGTAATACTGCATAAATGCACTTCGAGGATTTCAATGTTAAATGCAAGTACTTAAGCTCGGGTTTCAGTAGTATCATATCAGAATTAGTATAAAAACAACCATCTTTACTGAGTCCTGAAAATAGACATTCTGCCTTAAACTAAGATTCCCTTTCATACACAGTTACTATTTGAAAATGATTACCCTATATGCTATTCATCTACGATTTTCCATACTCCTGTCTATTAAAGTATTTAGTTGTTTTCCCGGTAGTAAACCCCTCATCGAAGAGCCAACCTAGCATTCAAACACATTCTGGGTTAAAACAATGTCGAACAAAATGTTAATTTCTGCATAAAAACAAACTTATGACTATTCATTTGACACATTACCTGCGAATGATGAAGTTGTCCAGCCACTATTGAAGTAGAATGACCCAGTTCTGAGAAGCGGTATTGATACCACTATTGCTTCGGAGTTTTCTACCCGGCCACTTCCACTAATACCCTAGACAAGTACTCACTGAACAAAAAATTATTTACACAGGGATGCGACACTCCAAACCCCACAGCTACTGTAACGCCACCGAAGGATCCACCCTTATTACATTAACTTTCATTTGCAGGTCTATTACATACATGTTTCAGGTTCGAGGCTGAGGAAGGCTAAAACCACCAAACCCTAGCACCTTTCGGTCGGTCGGCCTCGCTCCAAACCCCTACCACCGATTTGGATGCCAAGAAAGTGTTTCAACGCCATGTAGGTTACGTTTAGGTTTTCATTGCAATCTCAAGAAAAATCGAATCGACGGTGGAGAATCGCTACCTGGAAGGCATGTTATCAATTTGCAACCACTACATTAATATGCCTCCATTAATTGTCACAACTACTACAATTGCCAACTCAGTACACTCGGGGTCGAGGTTAATACAGCTCGACGTTCTTAAGGACTGTTACTAAACCCTTTTTCATGCTACATATCCATGCGAGCATTCACGTAGGACCGATCATCACCGTGAATTGAAGGCTTGAAAGCTTAGGACATGCATCACCACGTTGCCAGGATACTTGTACCGTTGTCATTATTTCACCATTATATCAATATGCCAACCGTAGAAGCGACGTGTATTACATTCATAATTCTATGTTATCAAAGGTAGAAAATATATATGTTATATGGTTGTATTCATAACGTAGGCTCTAATTTGTTAAATTGACATAAGATGCATTTGATTCTTAGGGTATGGTTAGGTCCTGCCTTGGCATATGTTAAAGTTCTTCAAATATATGTTTTATGTTATGAAAATTCATAGGTTGAAAGGGGATACTCCCTATAGTTGCAATTGGCCACTTAGAACTAATATGAATTACAACGATAGGGTAATAGTGAATATCACATTATTAATGTGTTTGTTTAGGTAATAAAAGAATTAGAAACACTATTATTGCACTTACTATTTTGGTTGCACTGGACCATGTTTCAAATGCGCTAGGTATTTCACAAGTCGACATATAAAGGATCATAATAAGTCACAAATCGATCACGAATTAATAACAAGGAAAAAGAAACTAATAAGCCCGTAGATGTAGAAATATAATAACATTAATACTTAGAATTTACGATTTTGCAGGATCTAATCTAGTCAAGTTAATTCATTTAGAAAATGAAAAGAAACCAAACCTGAAGTATGGGAGTACTAGCAGTGACGGTTATTAAATACTCTTGAATTGACACTTTCTCTTACCTGCGTATATGCACATGAAGGACGGGTACAAATGATTTAGCTTGAGTAGCTAAGTAATCCTTAGGGCACCTCAAGGGACCCCTTTCACCATCATCCAGAAATTTAAACCGTTAGTACCTTGTCAAGGATAACTCTGTCTCATAATTGTTTTGGAATTTCAGTTAATACAAACAAAATTAAACTAATGTCAAAATCTTTTATTTTATGATGTGTCACTAACACAAAACATCAGTAGTAAAAAAGAACACAATAGTCAAGTTGTTTTCCTGCATTTATGACTTATTTATTAAACGTTGCCTTTATAAGCATCTATTAATTTTGCATTTACAATTATTAACATTTAAGGATGGTTTAAATTTTTTTTTAATTTTTTATGAAAATTTTGGGATGTTACAATTCCCATGCCTTATGTTCATTTTATTGTGCATGTTATTGATGTATGATTATATGACACATGGTGTGTGGATGAGGCTTCCTTCAACTATGGTTGTTAAGTACATGCATGCATCTATTTTCTTATGAGAACGGTCCATTGGTGAATAGGACTATATGCCTATGCATTGTATTTAAGTCTATGTTTATGTTGTTGTTATGCCCATGTTGAAAGCTTGATACATGCTATATGTGTGGATGGATAATGTTACAGTCTCCTTGTGTTTATTGATGCATGAATCTTCCTACATGAGTCATTTATCATGCTCTTGCACATCTGCATCCTTGTATTTATCCCTAGGTACTCATGTGTGATTATGTTGCAGGAATAGGGCTAAGCCCTGTATGCTTTCATCACTCTACCTAAGAGAATATGTGCATGTATTCCATTCTATGTGTGTGAATCATGTTTCATTCCCTGTGTTCATGGAGTATGTTTATGTACATTTACAATCCCCCTTGGTAATGCTTTTGAATTGTCCTTTGATGAATTTGCAATCCCCCTTGGTAATGCTTTTGAATTGTCCGATTTTCGAGTTCCATAAGGAGGAACTGTGGATTGCGAAAATCAGAAAGGAGAATTCGTCGGAGCTGCATATTTGGGCTTCCACATTTCCAAATCCCGCATGCAGATTGCAGATTGCGGGATGTAAGAAGGGAAATTCTCTGAGGCGGCGATTTGACTTCTGACTTCTGACTTCCGCATTGCGGATTACGGAAGTTGGGAGGGATATTTCTGCGGGAGGATAATTTTGGAAATTAGACTTCCGCTTTGCTATTGTAGGTTGTGGATCGGAGTTCATTTTGGAACTGCATATTTCACACCGATGGTCATTGGGGGTTTTGTTATGCAGAACCTTTGATTTTCATGGAAAAAGGAAGAAAAAAATTAGCAGGTGACTCTAGGGTGCTCTCCCATTTCCTCTAAAGGGCACTGAGGTGACTGGGGACATGACAACTAACATTACGCAGTTTAATACTTTAGTGTCACAATAGAAAAACCATCTCTTATACAAATTATATGTGAATAACAAAGTATAAAGGTATAATTATGCTCCATGGATCGTTCAACCTGAACCATGAATCGAGAATAAAACTACAACCATGTATACCCACTCAAATCTAAATTTAACACAAGACATACCTGTAGACTTGTACAATTTGGAAAATAAATAGGGGAAAAACACTTGGAGTCTTAGTTCCTCCCAAACTAGAACATGATAGCCATGCTACTTGTCCAACTTCGCCCCTAAGTTGGATCACCACCATAGACCAATTAACTAGATAAATAAATCTGAATGCAACTCTCTTCACCAAAGTCTATAGCATTGTTGACACAGTTCCCCATCGACAGGGATTCCTCACTCTGTCAACATCCACCCACTGTGATCTCCCTGAGCACTGGCCCAGATAGGTTTTACCCTATCCAGCAACACCTGCGGAGTCGATGAGGTATCACCCGAGGCATTCAAGGGAAAGCTGACAGAACCACGTTTCTGCCGAAAGAAGGAGGACCTTTGTGCATCCACTTAATTACTTAATGCAACATTACCAGATCTTTACCAGGTGACTTATGCATTAACCCAAATCGCATCAGTATTCGAAAAATCTCATCATTCAAGTAGAACCATTAATGCACAACATATATAACAGTAAAACATTAATCTCAACAAGAAAACATAACATCATTTACGGATTCATATTGCACATTGCATTCATCACAGTGAAACATAAAAGACACGATAAGTCTGCTCAAAACTCTGTCATATCATATTTAACTTCGCATCAAAACCACAGATACAACAATATAGTCTTTTTGTCACATACCCAGGTCAAAACAGAGTTGGATCAACATCCAAAAACACCTCGGGAACATACTTCTCCGCATACAGATCGACCAACAGAGTACAAAAACAATACTATCAATCACAATGATATCCTTTCTCTATCTCTCTCTTCGTCTCTCTAACACCTACAATACTTCATCCATTTATAGGCTTGCGCCTTTACATTCTTTGTCCACTTAAAAACTACTTCTTAACAAACTCTACAAAACAAATGACCCAAAATCCAACTATCGCAGTCCAAATGACCCAATATACATATACTATGGTCCAAATTGACCCAAAACACATAGACTACGCTCCAAAATGACCCAAAATACATAAAATGTTTGACTTGCACACTGCTTTTCCTCCTTTCGCGGTAACTTCGGCCTTGCGCAGCATCCGCGATGCTGACTCATCCATATCGCCTGCCAACATGACCCCAACACAATCTTATGGCTCACCTTGGAGCCACGTTAGCAGGACACGGTGTATACTACTCATCCTGTACTGCACTATTCATCTGAAACTGTTCTTGTTGTCTGGAGCGCGTTGTTGTGTCCTCTGCAAACTCATCCTCCAGTCTGTGGAACCTTCATCATCTATCCCTTCGTCAGCTGCAGCCCTATTGCATGCTAGTTCCATACTAAGGAAGAGTTAATTGATGTCGCCAGGGTGGAAAATAGGCCGACTGCTCTGACACATCTATTTTGCACCCTGAACTTCCTTCTATCGGGCCCAAGGAGCCTCGACCCCTGGCCTACTGTTAATCCGTGGGATGACCAACCTTCGAACCATCACCATGTGTCTAAACATCTTGAGTGAGACCTCGTCTCTGTTGCTACAAAGTGTCTGTACTGCAACCCTTTCTAACGGTGCATGCACACTTGTCGTTCTGGCTCTCAGCGCACCTGGTGTGCTGTCACAGGAAATAAAATGGAGCATTTCCACAACTTCCTTGGAATTCCTAACTCAATGGTCTGGAGGACCTACTTGCAGCATAATTTCTCTCACTGATAGACACCCCCTTGCTCCCCTACATTGATATTTATGCGTTTCTGTCGTCTTCAGGACACTGAATCCAGTAATTATTCATAAATCTGTTGGCATCATCCATTGTTGTGAATATTTAATTAATATTATTAATTATAAATTAATAGTTTATTAGGTTACTAGTGAAAGGGCGTAACCCCTCACTATGCTTCGTCAAGCCCTATAAAGGCCATCTTATTGTAATTTTATATTCATTATCAAATATATTATTCTTATCTATTATTCAATATGAGAGTCGGATTCGACTATTAACTTAGCGAACGGATACGTTCACTGCATTTGGTATCAGATCAGAATGCTCCTCCATCTGAGCTTGGTTTCAGCTCACACTCAGAGTGAAATCAATCACGTGAGCTCAGACTCGGCTCATTCCTCCATTCCGTTGCATCACTCACTCCATTCCGCCCGCTGCACTTTCCACATGCTACCCCACTCTCCATTACCAAACCTTCTTCACGCTTCACCCCATTCTGTTGCAGCCTTTAATCCCTCTCCTCCAATCTGCGCACTCAACAAATCCCCACTCTAGTATGCTCCTCCCTTCACTTCAACTCCCTCACATCTCTACGCTCTCACCACTCATCTTCCCTACGCATTCTCGATCCCTACACTCTCATCCCTTCATTCCTCTTCCCTCTATCCCAACCTCGCCATAATCCTCATCTGCACACCCTCATAACTCTCCATCCCCACACTCTATCCATCCCCATCAAACGCTCCTTCCACACCTTCTTCAGGTCACCGCTCAACCTGCCCCCCACTCCACCTGCGTGCTCCCCCATCCACCTGCTCCCCGTTGCTACACCGCCACTCCTGCTCTCCAATGCAGAACCCCTCCCTCACGCTCCATGCTGCACCAACCCACGCCTCTCCAAATTGTGCCTCCTACCAGCGCCCTCCCCAGCCTCCACGCCTTCCACCACACCACCGATGCTTCCCTTCATACGCATGCGCCCCCACACTGCAAACTCCTTCTTCCTTAGCATTGTGCTGCGCCCTCTCCCCGTCGTTGCTTCGCTTACCACCTTCTTTCCCTCCAATATCCCTCCAAACTCCATGTGCCCCTTCTTCCTCACACGTTTCCACTTGTTTCACTCCCGATATCACACTGCACCATCGTCCTACGTCTTCCACCATGCGTACCCAGTTGCTCACCGCTTAGTCGCATAGTCCCAACCACGCTACAACTGCTCCACTCCGCCCTTCACCCAACAACGTACGCTCTTCTGCTATGCCCTCACGCTCCCCACCTATGCGCCAACTCCCCACGCCTTCCACCTGCTCGTTGTTGCACCTCCCCACTCCTCCACGCAACCATAAAACTTGCAACAAAAACAAAATAAATATTATTATAATAATATTTTATAATAATAGTATTATTATTATAAAATATTTTTAAGAAAAAAAAAACTATATATATACAATATTATTATTATTATTTTTAAAATAATAGTAATTATCAAAATATTTTTAATAATTAATTAGATTAGATTAATTATTACTTTGGAAAAAATTTCTACGAGTAGCCATGAGGTACATGTGGGAAGAATTGGATCAAATCTCCAATCAATTTCATAGGAAAATGGACGAAATGTTTGATCGGATGGAACAATCAGTTGTAAAAGCTGCCCAAAAAGCTATTGACGACACCTTCAATAAAATAAGCCAACAAAGCAACCTGAAGGCCTCTGAAGACAAGGAATCCGAAACTAAATCTAAATATGATTTTCAAAGCCCAGAAGAAAAACTAGTTAAAGAACATAAAAATGATAAAGAGGAAGATACAAAAAACTATTATGTCAACCAAGAAGAGAGTATGGATCTTGATCAAAATTGCAGCAAGAAGCAAGCCAATTATGTAGTTAAGTATCTGATGGAAGCTGTATGCACAAAGGAAGAAAATACAAAGGAACTTTTGATAAAGACTAAAGAAAAGTGCAGTAATGGAGATCAATACGTCAACATGAATGTCACAAACATAAACACACGAAGAGAAGATGTCATCATAAGGAACGTTATAAAGAACATCAATAAGAACAACTATAAGGTTAATCGGAATAACAACATGATAGTTATCCTGGGAAAGTTGATCGAGTCTGTTCAATCAAGAACAAAAATAGTTAAAAGTAACAACCAAGCAAGCGGTAAAAACATAAATGAAATTTCACCAAATATAGATTTAATACAGATTATGAAGCAAAAGAAACAAAAGGAAGCAATCGTCGTAATCAAAATCGCACCTCTCAAGTCATCAATGCGACATAGAGCTAGAATAAAAGATGACATTAGGAAAATACTCAAGCTTTGAGGACAAATCTTTCCTAAGGGGAAGGCAATGCTGTGAATATTTAATTAATATTATTAATTATAAATTAATAGTTTATTAGGTTACTAGTGAAAGGGCATAACCCCTCACTATGCTTCGTCAAGCCCTATCAAGGCCATCTTATTGTAATTTTATATTCATTATCAAATATATTATTCTTATCTATTATTCAATATGAGGGTCAGATTCAACTATTAACTTAGTGAACGGATACATTCACTGCATCCATCGATCCTGCTATTATGCCATTTCATCGTCTATTAGTGAGGTTGATCCACATCATGCATGCTTGGATTTGACTACACACGTGTCAACCGTGCAAAGTGTCGATGGCAAGCCCGTTGTCCCGGCTGCCAACCCCTGCGTGCCAATCCTGTGAAGCATCAACCATGCTTCCACCTATGTGCTACCTATGTTAAGTGTCCACCACCCATCGAATTGATGCCATATGTACTTTGCATCTACCTGCTAGTGGAGTAGCTTCCCTGCTGCCGCCGACTGTCATCATCCTTGCCTCTCCTTTTTTTTTACCTTCAAGCATCGTGAGGCTCCTTGCCCGTCCTGTAGGGATTCAACCTACTACCATCGATCAACTTTGGTAGCGTCACCCCATCTAAGTGTTGCAGTTGTACTGCGCCTCCCGAAGTTATGCAAGCAATGCACTGTGGACCAAGCCAATGCATCTGTAACTTCCCTGGATTCTTCATGAACTTGTTGTTATACAACAGCACCAAGTCATCTTGCTGAAACTGCTTGTTTTTTATATGGCGATCATGCCAAGCTTTCTACCAATCCTTCTCTAGATGCTAGTGGAATCCTGTGATAAAGTGATCTTCCTCAAGCTGTACCAGCTGCGCCAATCACTCTGTCAACGTTGCATCATGATTCATGCTTGTCGCTTCCACCACGCGCAGACTTGGAACAATGTGTTCCATGGGCATAACCACCTCCTTCCCGTACCCTAGATTGAATGGTGTATGTCCTGTCAACCTTTTACAAGTGGTGCGATATGCCCACAAGACAGCTGGAATCTTTAAGTCTTAGTCATCATGACTGGCGTTACAAGCTTTAGTAAGCACATGCTCCAATACTTTATTAAACGCCTCCACTGTTCCATTGGCTTGTGGATGATACTAAGTACTCTTCTTATGCTGTATCTAGAGCTCGTCTGTCAACGCCTGAACCGTGCGATTGAGGAACTGACTCCCTTGGTCGCTCATCAATACCTTCGGACAACCAAACCGAGTAACAATATTGTCAAACAAGAACCGTGTTGTGGTTGCAGCAGTATAGTCTACAACAGGTGTGACCTCCACCCACCTCGTCAAATACTCTGTTGCGGTTTGCTTCCCAGGTGGGTTGATTGGCCCCACAACATCCACATCCCATTTATCAAATGGCTGCAACGTCATCTACGGTACCAATGGCATCTCGTCCCTCCTTGATGGTTTTCTTGTTCATTGACAAACATCACAAGTCTGGGTATAATCTGTTGCATCATTGTGAAGCGTGGGCCACCACAGTCCTGTGTGAAGCACCTTCTTCATCCTGGCATACATTCAGAACACTTGGAGTCTTAGTTCCTCCCGAACATAGAACATGATAGCCTTGCTACTTGTCCAACTTCACCCCCGAGCTGGATCACCACCATAGACCAATGAACTAGCTAAGCAAATCTGAATGTAACGCTCTTCACCAAAGTCTATAGCATATCAAGTGATGGAATTTCAACAAAGAAAGAGAATACTCAACAAATTTCCCTCATAGAATCAATTTCTCTATATGCAATACACAACGTCCTGTGTCTTCTCAGTGTACCATATATATAGTTTTTTCCCAGGTCTTGTACCATCTCAATCAAATATCAAGCAAATATATTGATCCCTATAATTGTGGATCTGGTCGATTTGCTGAACTTTTGACTTGGATTTGATTGATACCAAAATATTGTTTTCTATCCACTTGTTCTTGTCTCATGATGGTTTCCCCTCTTTTAATTGGTTTCTCTAATTGTCTTATTTTTATTAATAATAAAATAACGTTTCTTGTGCATAATATTCACCCACATCAAATGTGGCTATTGAGTTTTTATAACTCTTTTACAAAATAATAATTGTTTGGAGAGTATTTTTCAAATACTTAAAAAATAATTCAATAGTCTTGGGAGTATTACATTTCTCCTCCCCTTATTTTTAACATCGTCCTCAGTGTTATTTATTCAGAGTCTTCTTGCTTATTCTGGAACACAGAAGGATATGCTTCCCGCATATAATCCTCCATTTCCCGTGTTGCCTCCTCAGGGCTGAAGTCTTCCATTGCACTTTTATTTGAGAATGGCTCGATTCCGTAGCATAAGATACTTCATGTCTAGGATACCCGAAGGCTATGTTTGGAACTCACCCTCGGGTTCTACCTAAATCACACCCCAATCTATAATATGAGTAGCATCATGTATATATATTTTCAATAATGAAACATGGAAAATTATGAACTTTTATAGAAGGAGGAAGTGCAAAATGATAGGCTACCGACCCTATCTTGGCTAACACTTCAAAGGGTCCGCAATACCTAGGAGCTAACTTGGAACATCTTCCTAAGCTTAATGTACTTCTCTTTGGATTTACCTTTAAGTATACATGATCCCCAACATTGAACTCTTTTGGATTTCTTTTAACATCAACATAAATTTTTTGTTGATCCTGAGCAACTTTTAAATTTTGTTGTACTTATTTAACAATTTGTTCCATATCCTTCAACATATCAGGTCCTAGAACAATCCTATCAATAGGGGTATCCCATGACACATGAGTGTGGCACTTACAACCATATAACACTTCAAATTGATTCATCTTAAGGGATGCTTGGTAACCATTGTTATAAGAAACCCAACTAAGTGTAAATAGTATTCCCATTTATTTGGCTTGTCCATCACATACATAGAAAAAATACTTTCAAGAATTTGATTAGTTCTTTCAGTTTTCCCATCCGTCTAAGGATGGTAAGAAATACTAATATCTTTCATAAAGATATCAACTATATTTATTGCTAAAAAGTAGGCTTTACTGGTATAAAATGTGTAGCTTTACTCAATTTATCAATAACCACCATAATTGAATAATGTTGCTTAGCAGTTCTAGGAAACCCAATTATAAAATTCATGCTTATTACTTCTTATTTCCATTTCGGAATGGGTAAAGGTTGAAGTAAATTGACTGGATGTTGATGTTCAGTTTTAACTTGTTGACATTCAAGGCATATAGCTAAATAACTAGCAATATCATTCTTCATATTAGGACAATAATTATCTTTTCTTGGCATTGTTATCGTTTTCTGAAATCTCAAATGTCTGGAATATGGTTTGTTATGTAATTCATTTAGGATTAAGTGCTTGATTTCTTCAGAGTTAGGTACATATAACTACTTTTTATATGTTAATAAGCCTTTTGATCCCATATAAAAATCTATGAATTCACTTCCATTTAGATTTTCCTTTAATTTTTCCTTAACTTTTTTATACTCTTCATCGTTTTTAGATGCATTCTTGATTATCTCTTCTAGATCCGTTTTATAACTACTAATAATAGCTGTAAAATTTTTAATTGCGTTTCTACTTAAGGTATTTGCCACCCTATTTTCCTTGCCTTTAATATGTTTTATCTCAAAATCGTACTCACTCAAGAAATACTTTAAACTTATGTTATCGAACATTAGGGTAAATTTTCTTCCAATAAGGTAGTATCTGCACATTCTTAGAATGTTTATTATTGCATCCAATTCCAAGTCATGCGTTACATAGTTTCTTTCATGTTCCTTCAGTTTTATTGATTCATAACTTATTACATAATCATCTTGTAATAATATGCCACCTAATCCTTCTAAGAAAGAATCCGTACACATGGCAAAGTCTTTGTATGGATCCACTATTCTTAGAATAGGGGCTGTTGTAAGTAAATGTTTAAGTTTTCCAAAAATTTCTTGGCATTTATCAGACCAAACAAACTTTGTTCCTTTCTTTTGTAATGAAGTTATTGGATAGGAAATCCTTGAAAACCCTTCAATGAATCTGTGATAGTAACCCGTGATCCCCATAAATGATCTAACTCTAGTTACATCTTTAGGGACTGGCTAATCTATGATTTCCTTAATCTTATCAGGGTCTACATAAATTCCTTCTTTAGAGATTACATGACCCAACCACTGGATTTTATCTTGATAAAAGTCACATTTACTAAATTTTGCATATAGTTTATGTTCTCTCGAGGTTTGTAAAACCAATTTTAAGTGTTCTTCGTGTTCTTGTTTGTTTTTAGAGTAGATCAATATATCATCAATAAAAAAACCACAAATTTATCCAAGTATTTATGAAGGACACTATTCATTATCCACATGAACATGGTTGGAGCATTAGTTAAACCAAATGGTACAACCGTAAGTTCATAGTGCCCGTACCATGTTCGAAATATTGTCTTGTAAACATCTTCATCTTTAATTCTCACTTGGTGATAACCGGACCTTAAAGCAAATTTTGAGAATACCACAACTCCCATACTTTACCAAACATATCATATATGCGTGGGAGTGGGTATTTGTTTTTAATTGTCATTTTATTAAGTTGTCTATAATCTATGCTGAGCCTTAAGGTGGCATATTTCTTTTTAACAAAAAGTACGGATGTTCCCCATGGGGATACACTCAGTCTTATTTAATTTTTATATAACAATTCTTGTAATTACATTCTTATTTCTACTAAATCTAGTGTGTTCAATCTATATGGGGATTTAGAAGCAGGTACTTCTCCTAGTACCAATTCAATAGTGAAATCAATCTCCCTCCTTGGAGGTAATCCAGGTATCCCCTCTGGAAAGACATCTTTAAATTCTTGCAAAAGGGGATCGTATTCCAATATAGGTTTGACCTTTTCATTAGTATTTTTAGTTATATGAACAACAAACATTTGGTATCCCTTTATAGCACATTTCTTTAACTGTAAAGCATATATTTCTCTAGTAAATACTTTTCTAGGAATACCTTTAACAAGACCATTATTACCTTGTTCATAAATGCAAGTAAACGTATTTTCAAAAAAATTTAGTATCACTTTGTATTTTTCTAAGAAATCCATACCAATTAAAATATTATGTGAACCCAAAGGTAAAATATTTAAATATGCTTTTGTAACTAAATGATTCATGATAATCTCACAACTATGAATAAAACTAGTTACTTTTCTTTTTGTTCCTATAGCTAACTGTACTAACTGTGAATTTTTAAACTCAATCCTATTCATTTTACACATTTATGCTAATTTAGGAGATATTTAACTCAAAGTATAACCAGAATCAATCAAAATAGAAATGGTTTGATAAAAAATATTACCTTCAACTTCTATCATAGAAGGATGATAGTTTGCTTGATGGTTGTCCAATGCTACGCTTATCTTTGGAATATTTCGAGCAAATTTTCCAATTGTGGCAAATTCTTTTACCATGTGAATTCTACAATTATCCATTTTATGAGGACAATCCCAATAGAAGTGACTTTCCCCACAACCCAACACTTCAAGGGTTCTCTTTTTACTTCTTCATTTTTCTTATTAATGAAATTATCTTTAAACTCAGATTTGATTGGCTATCATTTATCTCTAAAGGTTTTCTTTTGGTAATTTTTGTGTTTATTAAAAGGATTAAACTCTCTTATTTTAAATTCATACCCTTCTCTTTTCTTAAAGTTATTTGGATTTTCATGTTTGTTTTTAGCTTGATCATAATCCAATTTAGCTTTTCTCATTGCTTCATACGATGTTTTTGGATTATCAAATTCTAGTCTATCTTTATAAAAACTTGGTAAACAACCTAAAAATATTTGTATTTTAGGCTTCTCTTCAATGAGGTAGGGTACATACCTTAGTAAGGATAGAAACTTGGTACATACGTCATGCATTGACATCGCACCTAGTCTTAATTCATAAAATTCTTTTTCCTTTCCCTCATAATAATACTCTGAAAGATATTCATTTTTAAATTCTTTCTTAAACCATTTCCAACTTACTTTTCGTTCATTAATTCTTTTATCTCTTTTTAAATCTTTCCACCAAATCTCATCTTTTTCAACTAGATTAAATATGGTCATTTTTTCTTTGACTAAGTTAGAGGAATTATACATTGTAAAATATTTTTTCATTCCTGATACCCAAGCTTTAGCTTCCTCTCCATTTTTTACTTCACCATCAAAGATGAGAGGCTTATTTTTCTTCAATTCACAATTTATCTCATCTTTATATTTTCTCTTCTTCCTTCGCCTATATTCAAAGATACTTCTGGAATCATCTGAATCACTATCAACAAAGCTATCATTAGAGGAAAGTGGTTCAAAAGACGAATCAATTCGCTTATATTTATTTTTACCCATATCCTTAGAGATCTCAGTAAGTTTAAACAAAAGAACTTCATTAAGTCCTCCTGAGTTCTCATTACTCATTCATGTTCAATTTTAAAAATTTGGAGTTATGCTTGTAAATCCTTTACTGTTTGCAAAATATTGTCTTGGTTGTTTTTAATGTTATTATTGTGATGTTCTTCTTCTTCATTAAGTTCTACCCAAATATGTGAGGTAGGGGGTCGTCGTTCAGTCATTTTCCTGGAATTTTTGTAACTCAACTTTATTCTATACAAATGAGAAGAACAAATAACACACAAAGTCATTTCTCACATATTACAAATGGACTCCATAAGGGCGAGTGTTGTTACCTAGGATTTGATACCACATTGTAACACACCCTAAGTCATATATATATATATATATATATTTCACCCCATTAATCATATTTTCATATTACTAACTACAAGTTGTCAATAAAGCCCAACATTAAAGTATGCTTATAATCAAGCTATATCACATAGATGTGTTTATATATATATATATATATATATATATATATATATATATATATATATTTCACCCCCATTAATCATATTTTCATATTACTATATATATATATATATATATATATATATATATATATATATATATATATATATATATATTTCACCCCATTAATCATATTTTCATATTACTAACTATAAGTTGTCAATAAAGCCCAACATTAAAATAGGCTTATAATCAAGCTATATCACATAGATGTGTTTAGGCCAAAAGATTCCATATCCGTATAGCTTTTAAACCAAATCGAACTTAGTGACCAAACGACTAAAAATATCTGTTATATTTAACTCCACTATTCTAAGTTCATCGTCTTAGTGATAGGTATGAGCTAAAATTGGATTAATCCATATTTTATACTAGATACACCTGGTACTAAATTATAATCATTGATCAGTGATAAAGACTCACTTATTAATAAAAATTTTATGACTAACTCAAATAAACGTCGCACTACCTATCTTACATAAAAAATAAGTAATCGATGGATCATGTGCTATCATAGTATTATTTATAACGAAGAGACTCCAAGCCAGAGATGTAGTTTAACTACCGGATAAATTAATTCTTCCCGTTACATAGCATTTACCCGCTCTAATAAAAAAAAGCTGACGACAATGGAAAACGAGTAGTTTACTACTAAAGTTGGGGTTCGACAGGAGTTGTAGCAAACAATATAATGCAGACCGCCAGTAATTCTACATGGTAGGACGGTTCATTCTCTCCCTTGGAATTAAAGCCAACACTAAGTTGCTCGATCACATCATAGAACAAGTTCTCTAATTGGAATATATATTCTGAAGAGGAGAGAGGGCTACTAAGTATGGAAACATTAGGCATAGAAAAAAAATGAGCCTAATAACCAAAGAAATCAGACACATCAATAGATAGTTAATTGGCAACACTAAAGGCTAGACTGATAGTTTCACCATCCGAAGTCAGAGTAAGGTGTTCAAGCCTTTATTTTAAAGTCATATTGCCTGACGATCCCTCAGTTAGGGGCAATCAGGTTCATACAAAGTTGCAGAAACAAAGGAACACCAAACTGTAATATCATCACTGAAAGCTCAAGTCACATTCATTCAAACGATAAGACTGCTGGATTATCCTTTCAATAAAACTTAATAATAAATTGCGAAAAAATTATAGTTACGATCTTATTGATCCGACCATAATTCACTGGCAATCAGTCCATACTCATTATGATAAAACGCATGGCTTGATTATTATTTAATATAAAACTCCATAATAATTTTACAAATAGGAAAGCTATAAATTTAATGAAGTTGTTGAAGATTACTAATCCTACTCATTCTAATCAATAATTTTAGCTTGATTAACATTCATTATAGAACTTGAAAACCAAAAGACTTGTACCTTGTTAAAAAATCTGTCGATGAAGAAACTGAAAATAATTTTTTTATTGGTGGACTGGTCAAGGAAATCTAGATTTTGCACTGGAACCAGCGTAGTGGTGATAGCAACCGCGATCCTTTTGATCTAAGTGTCAGACAGTCTTGGCTCTGATCTGGTGGGGCTGTGAGCCACGAAGATTCCAGGGATTGCAATGAGTTTTGCTAGAGGCGGTGAGCCACCTCCTCCTTCTTCCGCGCTGATGAAAACACATTCATATGCCTTGTCATTGATCAAGGGAAGAAGAAAGCAACAAGAAAAGTGTCGAAATTCGTTAAGAAGCTCGAAGATGTTCCAGTTATCGCCCTCCCTCGGAATCAACCCATTAGGGTGGAAGTTTCTCTGGCAGATTGGGCATTAGTTGGCCAGTTCACAAGACTATGGTTGTCCCTACGAACAACGAACAATTGGATTCAAAAAAATTGGAGGCCGTTGATCTCCAATAGCATTACCAGTTATGCATTAGGCAGAGGATTCTTCCTGTTTGAATTCATATCCACAGACGATCGGGACCTGATCTTCAGGAGCGAGCCCTATTTCATGGGGCCGCAAGGGTTGTATCTCAATCGATGGACCCCATATTTTGATCCTGTGGTGGATGTGCCAAAGGCAGTTCCTGTTTGGGTACGCCTCCCAAATTTTTCGATTCACTGTTGGAACGCTACTTCTCTGCAGCCAATCGGAAATGGGCTTGGGAGATTTATCGATAAGGCCGACCCTAAAGGCCAATATTCATGTGCTCGGATCTGTGTAGAAGTTGATGTTGAGGCGGGTTTACCTGAAGCAAAAAAGCTAACTATTGGGGGTTTGCATCATTTTCAAAGATTGGACTACGAGCAATTGCCTTTCAAATGCTGTAGTTTCCATGAATATGACCACTTCCAAAAGAACTGCCCAAAGGCACCACAAGAGAAAGAAACAGGGGAAGGATGGAAACAAACGAAAAGATCCATGTTAAACCCTAAATCTATTATTAAAAAATATGGGAAAAACTCCAATTCCAGACCCTATAAACAAGCAAGGGATCAGGGGCATCAAAAGGGGAAAATTCTATTGAAAATAGCTTTGCAGTTCTTGAGAATAAAGAGATTGAATCACCTACTAGGGAATAGATGACGGGAAAACAAGTTAGTTATGAAGGAATCAACCAAGTTCAAAAAGAAGCTCCTCCTCCTCAAGTTCCAGGAGAAACCCCGGAAACCCTATCCTTAAAAACAGAGGAAGAGACATTAGAAGAGGAAGAAGGAGAAATAGAGCCCGAAGCATCCCAGAACACTCCGAAGTTGGTTACCAAAGAGCGAAAAACGACAAAAGAAAGACGATAAAGGGATACGTACAAAGAAAAATTTCGAGTATCTCAACAAACCCTGGTAACAATGCTAAACTTCAGAAGTACTAGGAGACAAGGGAAACCCCCTCAAAGGGAAAAATCCAACCCAAAAAGTAAGTAATGAAGGTAGTCTTGTGGAATTGTAGGGAATTATGGAGTAGAAACAAAGAAAGTTCAATGAAAGATCTTCTATGAATCTCAAATCTAGACATCCTCCTCTTCCAGGAGACTAAAATGGAGGAAGCAGATTTCCTTCAAATCAGCCCAAAGTTTTGGAAAAGAGGAGCAGGAGTAGCAGCCAGTGCAAGAGGTGCCTCTAGAGGCATTGGGACCCTTTGGAACTCCTCCAACTTTGAATTAATGGAGTCCGATAAATGTACCCACTGGATATTCACAAAACTGCTGCACAAAGAATCTGATACTCTGATATGTATTTTCAATATATATGTTCCATTTCTACCCTCTAAGAAAAGATACTGCTGGAATCTTCTCAGGGACTTTTTGAGCAAAAATCAGCTGGATAATATAACAATAGATGGGGATCTTAATGTCAGTCTCACTCTGGAGGAAAAGAAAGGGGGCTCTATCGTCAGAGACCCTTTCCGAGAACGGGTCAAAGAAATCATTCTTGAATGGGATCTGGAAGATATAAAACCCTCTAGAGGGAAATTCACATGGTCTAACAAATGAACTGGTCCAGGCCATATAGCTGCAAGATTAGATATATTTCTAGTTCAAAGCTCTTTCCTTCTCTTAGGCCTTAACGTGGTGTCTACAATCCTCTGCTTTAATGCCTCTGATCATAAACCAATATCGCTGCAGTTTACCAAATATTCTGCTAAGGGTCCAATCCCCTTTCGATTCAGTCCTTCTTGGATCCAACATGAAAACTTCCAAGATATAGTTACTCGAGTCTGGTTGATTCCAGTGTTTGGTTTTCCCTTTTATGTGTGGGAAGAGAAACTTCAAAGACTAAAAAGAGAATTGAAAACTTGGTCTAAATCCTTAAAAACCCCTCTCAATAAAAGAGTGGAAGCCCAACATAATTTAGAAGTTCACCGACTTATTATGGAAGAAAGGCCCCTAAATCCAGACAATCTGGAAAAAGAAAAAGATCTCCACAAAGCGCTTCACACAGCCTGCAGAGAGGAAGAATATTACTGGAGACAAAAATCTCATAGCCTCTGGCTCAAGGCGAGCAATAATAACACCACCTACTTCCACAAGCAAGCAAAATCCAGGAAGCATTTCAATTCAATCAAGGAAATTCAAATTCAGGATCAGATCGTTAGCGATTTCAAAGGGATTAAAAGAGTCACTCATAATCATCTTAAAGAGATTTACTCTGAGAATACTAAATCCCAACTTGGAAATCTTCATCAAATCCTGGCTTTGATCCCATCGGTAGTTCATACAAACTCCAATCAGAAGCTCACTGCTCCGGTCACGCTAAGAGAAATTAACTCAACATTGGAAAGCATGGAACCTAACAAAGCCCCTGGGCCTGACGATTTCACTATCTATTTCATCAAATCCTGTTGTCCAATCATCAAACATGATCTGCATAAGTTAATAGTCAAATATCAAAGGTGTCGCAAAATTGGTGGGAGTACCAACTCTGCCTTCTTAGCTCTGATCCCTAAAGAAACAGGAGCTAAATTCTTTTAACAGGTTTGGACCAATTTCCCTTTGCAATATTGGTTATAAGATAATCACAAAAGTAATGGCTAACCATCTCAAAGTAATTTTCCCAACAATTATCCTAGTGGATTTATTCATAAACTTGAATCTCTACTAAGAAGATTTCTCTCGAAAGGAGGTAAACAAAATGTCAATAAGTTACCTCTTTTCAGCTGGGAAAAAGTTTCCAAACCAATCTTGGAAGGAGGCCTTCAGATAAGGGACCTGAGATCTCAGAATCTGGCACTAGGAGCAAAAATCCTCTGGAAATTGGTAGCATGGAAATTAACGTGGAGCACACAAGTTTTATGGAATAAATATTACTCTGGAACCAAGAAGAAATGCCTTGACACTACTCCTAAAGTTTTGAAAGGCTCTCTGATTTTCACCCTTTGCCAAAAATCGATTGGGTTCTTCAAATACCATTTAACCTAGATCCCTAGGAATAGGAACGCTGTCCTCATTTGGGAAGACTCGATTCTAGGGACTCTACCTTTGGCATCTCCAATCTAAAAACATTATACCACTCCCATAATTTAACCACGCTAAGAGATATATCTCAATGGAGCACTGATGATATCAAAGTCTGGAAAGGGTGGAAACTCTCGAGATGTCCCAACCATTTGCAAGATGAAGAAAATATTCTATTCAACTTCCTTCAAGGGAAATATCCCATAGCAGAAAACGTGAAAGATTCCAGGGGTTGGGGTGTTTTTGGTAGGTACACGATGGCTAAAGCTAATAGGATTATCCAATCTGTCCCGACAGTTCCTCCTAATCCATCTCTTTGGAAAGAAATATGGCAAGCCAAATGTGTCCCAAAAATTGACATCTTCATCTGGACATTGGCTCACAAAGCTATTCTAACAACCGACAATATAAAAAAGAAAGGTTGGGAAGGATCCACTCACTGTCCCTTCTATGTTTCTTCGGAGGAAACAATGGACCATCTCTTTTTGAATTGTCCTTTTGCAAAGGATGTCTGGAATATTGCGCTTGATCCTTGGACAAATACAGTAGCTCTTCCCACTAAGATATACAACCTTCTCATCATATGGCAGGCTTTGAGTCCCTTTTCTCTTATAAAAAAGAAAAGCTCAAATTATGCTAGATGACTCTTCCAAAATTCATACTCTAGAAAATCTGGCTTGAGCACAACGCTCGTATCTTCAAAGGGAAATTCATTATGGAAGCTCACCTAGTTTCCAAAGCTAAAGCAATGATGCAAGATTTCCTCTCATCAACCCGGGTTCTCACAAATATAGAAACGATGTCTCCTATGGAAGAAAACTGGATGGCTGATTTTTTCCCCCATCCTCTGCCCCAAAATATGAATCCCCTACCTTTTGTTTTTCAATGGGAAATCTGGATGGACTTTTCTTCTTTCATAAAATGGCGGAAAACTTTGCAGCAACGTAGCCTCTTCTTTGACGTAGCGTCTAAAGGAAATCCATGAGTGGCAGTAGGGGGAGGGGTGCTTTATGTCCCCAACGAAATTCACGCAATATCATACTCTTGGGGAATTGGAATGGACACCAACAACATTGCAGAAGCACTCACCCTTTGGAAAGGGCTTCTCCAAGAACGAGATAAGAACATCACCGATCTTCACATATTTGGGGATTCTCGTATTATTATCCAAGATTTAATCACCAAATCCCTTCCCAGCAATATGAGACTCAGACAACTCCTAAAGAAAATAAGGCTTCAAATGACATCCTTCAGCTCTGTCCGATTATTCCACATTCTCGAGGAATTAAATGGTGAAGCTGATCTAGAAGCCAATAAATTGACTGTACTGAGAAAAGGCAATCTATTACTCAATGGAAATGCAATCCATGCTACTCTTCCTTGAGTCTTGCGGGCTAGGAATCATGGTAGGAACTAGGGCAGAATTCTGATTCACATGTCAAGTAAGAGAACTCTTCAACATGCTAGGAGAACTAGGCAACTCAACTTAAACATGGGATTAAATATGAAGGTTTGTGCCAAAGCTAGCTACATAAATCAACCTCCCTCCATCACGAACTTGGCTTAGTCTAGATGCTCAAATCGTAGGAACAACTCCATCAACAAAAAGAATGCTCTATCTCCAAGAGCTCAAATTAAAGGAGATGACATGCTAGAAACGTTGATGACAGGAACAACGACCACGATAGAAAGGAATATATTTAGGAAAAGATCAGCAGTAAGCGAGACATAAGCGAGAAAGAAATAAGAGCAGCAAGTTTCCAGACTTATGAATGAACGGTTTTCAATTTCGAAAGTTTCGTTTACATATGAAGTCAGTTAATTTTTTAATAATTGTGTCTGATTAAACTAATTATTCTTGGGGGAGTTGGGATCATAGGCTCTTCTACTATTATCCATAAGGATGTACTCTGGATGTATCTGTGCGAGTAGGCTTCTGTTATTTTTTAATACAATCCCATACCCGCTCTTGTTAAAAAAAACATTCATTATAAAAATTAATAATAATTTCAAACACAAGATAGTTACACTTTTATTGAATCCACTATATATGAAAATCCTTATTCATTTAAATTGACAACATGTGCCTAATTATCATTCATCATAAAACTTGATAATAAATTTACACATAGGATGGTTACGCTTTTATTTAAGCTACTATTAATTTGCGGTATAAGAAAGGAAATAATGACATGTTATAACCAAATCTAATCTCACATTCAATCAGCAGATAAGAGCAATGTGTATACTAACATTACGCAGTTTAATATATGATTGTCACAATAGTGAAAGGGTCTCATATAACAAATTAATATATGTCTGAGATACATTTTCTCCTAAATATGGACTCAACTATGGAGTCTGAAACGCGTCGAGAACAAAAACTCTACATAGGTATCCAATCACCCTTGAAGATAATATATGTGAATAAAAATCTATAAAGGTAGAACGATGGTCCATGGATCATTCAACCTGAACCATGAATCAAGAATAAATCTACAACCATGTATATGCAAAAATATAGATTTAAAACAAGAAAAACCTATAGACTTGCATAATTTGGAAAATCAATAGGGGAACAAACACTTGGAATCTCAGTTCCTCTCAAACATAGAAGAGGACAACCACGCTACTAGTCCAACTTCAACCTCAGAGATTGATCACCATCATAGGCCAACGAAATAACTAAGCAAGTATGAATGCAACACTCTTCCCCATAGTTTGTAGTGGATCAAGTGATGGAATTTCAACAAAGAAAGAGAATACACAACAACTTTCCCTCATAGCAGCAATTTCTCTTTATGCACTACACAAAATCCCGTGTCTTCTCATTGCACCAAATATATTGTTTTTGCCTAGGTCTTGTGCTATCTCAATAAAATCTCAAGCAAATATCTTGATCCTTATAATTTTGTATCTGGTCGGTTTGCTGAGCTTTTGACTTGTATGTGATTGATACCAAAAATATTGCTTGCCATCCACTTGTTCATTGTCTCATGACGGTGTCCCCTCTTTTAACTGGTTGCTCTAAGTGTCTTATTTTTATTAATAATACAATAATGTTTCTTGTGCATAATATTCACCCACATCAAATGTGAGTATTGAGTTTTTATAACACTTTTACAAAATAATAATTGTTTGGAGAGTGTTTTTCAAATACTTAAAAAATAATTCAATAGTCTTGGGAGTATTACAGAGTTCTTGTGTGATGAAGATCTACTTATCCAACTTCTTCTTTTGGAGTAGCTATACAACTGCAAACTTGCTTGAATCCTTCAAATGGGCACACCAAACCAGTCCCAAATATTCTCTAGAAGCTCAATACTATCAACCAACTACAACTTTCACAATGCCTCCAATTTAATAGTGTTTGGGAGACAGATTGAAGGTGCAGGTCTATGTCTCTCCCACCTTATTTATAATTCAATAATATTTTCTTACTCTATATTGTTTATGCACAGTGTATTATATTTTTGCAGTCTATATGAGATTTCTACATACACTATGTTGTTTCTGCAACCACTATATTATTTATGCAACTAATCCCAAAACAGGGCATAAGTTCTTAGAACTTGAAACAATTGATGCCTTTAAAACTGATTCAATCCCTACACTTCATAAACCACGATACTCTTTCATGTCCCCAATTAAATGATTTTCAGATAAATAATTAAGTTTCCCTACCCAATTCCTAAGGGAACTATGTGGAAGAATTAAAATATTGACATTTAACCCTAACGTCTATAGTTTCTCATGCAAATTCAATATTAAAAATTGATGGTGGAAAAATAGGCCAATAAATTATGTAATAAATGTTAAATGCTCCAAAATGAAGTGGCATTAGGTCCTAGATGGACTTGTGGGTGCAAAAGTGGACATGTGGGGTCCACATAAGAGAATATTCCTCCTTTAAACATGGAGCCATCCCAAAACTCGAGTTGGAAGGGAAGAGGTAACATTCATTAAGGAAGAGGAGGATTCATAGGGCTAAAAATAGGCAATGACAGATTCTATGAAAACTATGACAAATATTATGACACTTATGACACATTCTATGATACCTATGAAACTTATGACAGATTCTATGACATATATGACAATGTAAGAGCTAAAAATAGACCAAGAGGGAGCATGAGAGGAGTTACACATCTCCAAAGAATCCAAAATATTCCCCAAGTTGAATTCATGGAGGAGTTGGAGACAAAATATGAGCCAAGTGTCATGTGAGGCGAATGAAGGGTCATAACCCCCACTAATTCGAATTTCATGAGTAATTAGGAGATAAGTTGAGTTATAAGGAGGTAAATGAATCAACTAAAGTTATTAAAAGGATTCCAAGTCGAAATGGAGTAGATTTTGATAATTTTTTATTTGCATCTTTGCAATTTGGAGAGCTTCAAGCTTGTCCTTGCACGGTGGATGTTCATCCTCCCTGCCTTAGTACCAATTTCGAGGGTGCAAGATTCCCATCCAAGTTGGATTATGGAGATTCCATTCATACCTCTCAATAGATCTTCATGGATATTTTTTGATGCAGGTTCAACCCCCTTCTGAGTTCAAGCTCGTATTCTCTCTTCCTTCTCTACTATCTTTCTCTCAATGTTCATGTAAAGTGAGATAGCGCACTCTTTGTTGCATATATATAATCGAAGGATGTTTTTTAGACCTTATGAAATTGTCAATGGATGCATAAATATGTAATGTATATATCATGAGAGCCACAACTCAAAATACTAAGCACTTCATGTACTATTTATCCAAGTAACATTGATATTCGAGCTAGTTTCCTCTTTCTCTCAATGTCATGTAAACGTGTGATGGCACACTTCTTGTTGCATATAGACAATCGAGGATTGATATTTCTACCTTATGGACATGTTAGTTTCTGCATAACTCTATAATAGACATATCATGAGATCCACAACTCGAAATTCCTTGGACCATATAAGAAAACTCAAGGAAAAACCACCATTTTGAGCCATTGTGCCCTTGTATATATTTATGAAACTTTGAGCATTTATATATCAGTTTTACACCAGACTTATTCTGAGTTTTATAGTTATTTGAGAATCCTATTATTTATTGTACATGAGACATAAATGTTATGCAGACTGATTTTTGCATTTGCTTAGAATTCCATGTAAAAATCTCTTCTATATTGGTCACAATTTCCAAGTAATGAATGTGTTTTGTAACCTTCTATTTTAAGAGTGCCTTAGAAAGCTATAAATATGAATCAATGTTGCACCTAGTTTTTTTTGGAGGTCCTTGATATGATCCAAGTGTCTGTTCTGAATTTTGGGAGGGCTATACAACATTTGGGAAGCCAAAAGAGTCATCTACCATTTGGGGTTTTAACATCTATTTTCATAGTATTTTTTCCTTTCATTCTTCAGTTGCAAATGTAAGTTGTTGAAGTATTTATCAAGTTTCCAAGCATATAATATCTGCATTAGTGTGTCCTAATAAACCTCAATCCAATCCATACATAATTCGAAACCATTTGGGATCATTTGGGACAGTTTGGGGTTTCACTAATCCAAGGTTCGAAAATTGGCCAAATTGGGTAAACTTTCAAATTAGGGATATTACAGTGGTATCAGAGCATGGTCCTTTCATCTCTGAATTAATATCATACATTGAAGAATAATTTGCAGCCATGCCTTACTATTATGATGACTCCTATGAGTACAATTCTTATGAGCAGTAAGAAGATGGTTGCGAGCAATATGAAGAAGAATGTGAATGGTATGAGGAAGAGGTGCCATCATGCAACCCTTCTTACAATTTAATAAGGAATGAAGGTTATTATTATGAATCTTTGTATGATGAAGATGTATGTGCTGAACTACCAAAGGATAATTCTCTGAATGAATTACAAATATTGAGAGAAACATTTAAAACCTTGCCTCAACAATATCAGGCATATCTTGATCTATATAAGGGAGATACACAAAAGGCCATTCCTTTTGAATAATTTGTTGATTGGGTGTTTGAAAATAGGCCCCAAAATGAATATGTAGAGTTAGTGAAGAAAGGTCTATGCCCTTATTTCAAAATACCTTGGAGATCAACTCATATATGTTTGAGTGAAAAGGAGGAGTGAAATGAGGAGACCCATGAGACACATAGTTCTGAAATAGGTAAAGAAGAAGAAGCATTACATGAAGAGGGTCAAAAGTCACTCCCAAGTGAATCTAAAAAATATGAAGAAACATCACATGAGCATGAAGAATATTCCACTGAAAATACTAAAGATAATTATGAGACACACTCTACTTTAGACCTGAATCAAAGAGCATGTACTGATGGATGCTTGAACTATGAAGGAGTACCTACTGATGGGTGCTCACACCTCTATGTTGGTGACATAGAGATCACTTTTGAAAGTGTTGCTGCAAGAAAAATTCCATTAACCATGGGGATGAATACCTTGTATCATTTGAATAAAAACCAAGATCAACTTCCCCATCACCACTTGAGCTTCATGAAGTTGGTCCAAGCAAGAAGGAAGAAGATAAGGTTCATTTGCAAGAGCCTCATTTTCTTGCAGGGTCCTTGAAGATGGATGAAAAGAAGATTCAAGAGGACTTGAAAAATATCCATGACACACATGCATTGGTTTCAAAATTTTGTTGGTGTGTGGAGGAGAAATCTTCCCTCGAAGACATGGAGTCCAGAAGGCAATGTTGAACACCAAAGGTAATTTGTTGAATTTTCTTTCTGATAGAGATTATCTAATTGAGCTTGTTGGTTTATTTCATGGAATAACCTTGAAGGATGCATAAGAGAATGAAAACATCTCAAATGATTTGTATTCCACCCAAAATGCACTCCAAAAATCTATGGTTCATATTGAGAAACTTCAAGAGAGGTTGCAAAGGTCCTTTACACCCTTCTACATATCAAAAAATCATTCAATGGTTGAAAGACTTTATGTTACAAATGAGGAACCTCATGTGATGGTGAAACATGAGGTACATGTTGATATGCAGGTGCTTGAATATATTACACTCAAACAAGAAAGAAGCCAAGCACTTGTTCTTGTTTAGAGGGATTATGAGCTGCCTCATGGTGAGAGTTGCAGAACCTTGGAGGAGGCACATGATCTCACAACAGTTGGACCAGCCAATGATGGAGAAGATATAGTCAAAATTTTGATGGGTAAGAGTTTCAAAGAGGTAAGGTTGGTTCAAAATTATTCACCCCCTACTTCTTTTTGAGCCACATCAATTGGGAATGAAAATTGGGTGAAATGTTTCTTTATAATGATGCCACATGAGGAGTATGAAGCTCCTATATATCCTTTTGATGATGACATGATTAGAGCACATTATTATTTAAATATGCAACAACATCCTTTGTTACCTTATTATGATAGATATCTACATTGATGCACCTATGATGTTCACTTGAGTCACTTGAAGAATCATGATTTTCCGTTGCTCCTTCCTTAGTTCAATTGATGTTGGAGGAACTTCTTCCAATACTTGGATGAAGAGATATATGATTGGAGCAAATTATTATTGGCAGCAAAATCCTTTGTTATTTCTTGATGATACACATATTCATGGATGCACAAATGGTACTTCTTGTTGGAATAAAATAAATCCACTCTATGTCAATTAATACATTAGAGACATTAATTAATCATTTCATAATTAATTACTATGTATTAGACTAAATAGTTGGCATATGAGTCATTGTGTGGACCACAAGGAATCTTTGGGGGGACCACAAGCCTTCCAGGCATGTACCAAAAGTTTCTTAATTCACTTGGGCACATTTATAATTATTTTGGATAAGATTCTTGTGAGAATGGCGCATTCCTTCTTTTTACTGCTTTTGGGTGAAAGGTGAAAAGCTAGTTGACTAGGGAAAGTGTGTTTTGGACCACTTTCACTCCTTGATGTTTCTTCCTTCCATTTTTGGGATTTAGCATGTTTTTTCATCACACATCACCCTCAGGTCACTAATTCTAAAATTCATGAGCCTTTGGTGTGACTCAGAGAACACACTTACCACCTAGGGGGGTTTTGCATCATTTTAATAAGTCTACTTTTGTGAGGATCCAAATGGAATATTTATCCATTTGAATATCTTATGTAAACATTATATACTGACAACCATTTAATTTCCTAAGGTTCGATGATGTAATTTTTTCATGAGAGTTAATACAGTTTGTATCTATTGTGAGTAATTTTCTGTGTTCTTGACTAGGTGTGTGAGATCTTTGTGAGAGTGTGTAATTTATTGATAATATCTTGGTGTGAACTAAATTTCACATGGTATTAGAGCTATAAAGATATTCCTTTCTCCTTCTATTGTCTTGCAGGATCCAACCAATCTCAAGGAGGGCGCAGTAATTCATCCACAGGGTGCATTCTATCATCTAAAAGGCGCAACAAACAAGATTTGGGCACACCCAAATCACTCCAAAATTAATTTCAAAGTTTCCATGGATCAGTCACATTAGATCATCCTCACTCCATTCAATTATTTTGAATAGAAGGCGCAGATGGAGATCATACTGAGGAGCAAGGGCCTCTACAGGGTGACTATGGCAACTGAAGCTGAGCCAACCTCAACAGTTGAGAAATAAAAGTGGCATAATCAAAGAGATGAATCTTATGGACTGTTGTGTCTCACTACATCCAGGGATCTTCTATTCCATATCGATGGTCTTAACTCTCCCAATGAATTTTGTCTAAAGCTTCAAGAATTGTTCGGAAGACCGATGAATTAAGAGGCCACCAACTGGATAATGAACTAGTTTCATTGAGTCCACATAATTTCGATAATATACAGGATTTATTCTCCAAATTCAAATCAATTGTGTTGCAATTGAAGCAATGTGGTATTGAAAAAATGTATGAACAATTAGTCTTGGCAATTCTCTCCAAACTTGGCCCTGACTACTCAGTATTTGTTTCG
Source organism: Larix kaempferi (assembly GCA_027924585.1). Lineage (NCBI taxonomy): Eukaryota > Viridiplantae > Streptophyta > Pinopsida > Pinales > Pinaceae > Larix > Larix kaempferi. Next base: position 8,881,049 of record BSBM01000641.1, read on the forward strand.
ACCTTACATTCCACAAGGAAGGAAGTTAAAAATTGGAAGAGCCCGACACTTTCAGAATTCATGGAGTCTTTGACACAAGAACAAGACAAATTGGTCTTGATGAGAGACATTAAAAATCCATCCAAAGACCACTGTCTGAATGTTGGATATTCGAAGGGTTCGAAAGGGAAGAAGAAGGGAAATTTAAAGAAGCCCACTGATCAGAGAAAAGACAAGCAAAAAGTTCACAAAGACTCCTCGAATTTCAAGAGGAATCCAAATAAGAAAAATGAGAAGAGAAAGTGCAATTATTGCAGCAAGGGATTTCATCCTAAAAGCTCTTGCATGAAGAAAACCATTGACCAATTGGCTCAACTCCTAGAGAAAGCCAACATTCCTCTTCCAGAGAGCGTAAGGAGGAAGGGTGAAGGACAAAATTCTGATGATAAAGAGAGAGTGCATGCACTGACGGCAAGCACATACAGGCCTACCTCATTCATTATTGATTCTGGAGCTTCAAGACACATGGTGTCTACAAGTAAGTTTTTACTTCACTTGACTCTTCCAGTGGTCCAAATATTGTATTGGGTGATAATTCTGAAACATCTAGCAAAGGAAAAGGTAGTATAGATCTCGAGTTTGGTTCATTCAATAATGTCTTGAATGTTCCTGGACTTGCTGCAAATCTATTGTTAGTCTATCAGATGACTCACACAGGTATTCCCAAGAAGGTAACCTTTACCCCAAATGATGTTGAGATATGTGAAATGTCCATAGTCCGAATTGTTGCATTAGGCACTGTTGACCATAGCTCTAGAATCTACAAGTTTTCTCACTTTGTGCCATATCCCTCACCTTCTTCCCTTAACCCATGCCAATGAGTCAAGCAAATTATGGCATGAAAGATTTAGCCATCTGAATTATAAATATATTTCCCAAATTCATGAGAAAGAAATGGTCAGAAGGCTTCCCAATATCAGATTTTCCAAAGGTGTCTGTCAATCTTGCATCCTAGGAAAACACCCTGACCATAAGTATGGAAGATCCAAAACTGAGAGATCCTCTGCACCATTGGATTTTATTCACACTGATATATGAGTTCCATTCCCCCATGAGTCTTTGAACCATGCCAAATACATTCTCACTTTCATAGATTAATTTAGCAGGTACTGTTGGATTTATTTCATCAAGCTAAAATCTGAATTTTTTGGTTTGTTCAAGCTATACAAAGCCTCACTTGAGAACCAGTCTGGTAGACATATAAAAATTATCGGATATGGTAATGGTGGTGAGTATATCAAATCAGAGTTTCAGAAATTTTGTGCCTCTTCAGGCATTTAGATGCAACACACAATTCCATATACACCTCAGTAGAATGCGGTTGCTGAGAGGAAAAACAGGTCTCTTAAGGAGATGGCCACATGTATGCTTGAGGAAAAATCATTGTCTCCCAAGCTATGGGTTGAGGCAATAAATTGTGCCACATATATTCAGAACATATTTCCACACAAATCTCTCAAAGGTATCACTCCTTTTGAGGCTTGGACAGGGCACAAACCCGATATCTCTCATTTCAAGATTTTTGGCTCAAAGGCTTGGGCTAGTATTCCACTTGAGAAGAGGAGGGCTATGCAGCCCAAAATACAACCATGTATTTTTGTTGGATATTTAGAGGAATACAAAGGGTATAATTTTATAAACATGAGAACTAAAAAATCCTTCATAGAAAGAAGTGTTCAGTTCGAAGAAGAGCCCTCTCAGAATGCTGAAATTGGAGAACCATCTTCACCACCCCCTGAAGAAGTAAGTGATGTTGCTCCTGAATTTTTTAATTCTGATATTTCTGATGATTATGACCATTTTATTTTAGATTCTAATTCAATAACAAATACTAAATGGGATGCTAATACTTTGCAAGCAGCAGGTGAACTAGTGGGCAATCCTCAGGACACAAGGAGGACTAGATCACAATTTGAGACTGCTCTCAATGTGAATGAACCCTACCTATATGATAGATGTTATATGATGGTAGATTCTAATCCTAAAACATATGAGGAAGCCTCACATGACCCAATATGGAAGGATTACATGGATGAGGAGTTTCAGTCTTTGCAAAAGAATGAAACATGGGAGCTAGTCAAGCTCCCCACATGCAAAAAATTGGTAAGGTGTAAGTGGATCTACAAAACAAAGTGTGCATTTGATGGTACAAAAGTGAAATATAAGGCTAGGATGGTATAAAATGGCTTCTCCCAAGTCCAAGGCCTTGACTACAATGAGACTTTTTCACCAATTGCACAGAAGGATTAGATAAGACTAGTTCTGGCAATTTCTGCATCCAAGCGTTGAGAAGTGCACCATATGGATGTCAAGAGTGCATTCCTCCATGGGGATCTTGAGGAGTATATTTATATGTAACATCCAGAAGGTTATACATCTGATCCTAACTATGTGTACAGGTTGAGGGAGTCATTTTATGGGATTAAGCGATCCCCCAGGGCTTGGTATGCCAAAATGAACAACTTTCTGTTATCACAATCTTATGTTCGATGCAAATCTGATCCTAATGTTTATATGAATTTGATTGATGGTTCAATAATTATTATAGTTTTTTATGTTGATGATTTTTTAATCACAAGTATCTCTACTAATCAAATAGATTCATTGAAGACTGCTTTGCATCAAGCTTTTTCCATGAGTGACTTGGGAATTCTTAAGCATTTTTTGGGGCTTGAGATTTTTGAAACAAAGAATGGAACAAAGGTATATCAATCCAAATATGCATATGATATGTTAAATAATTTCAATATGGATGATTGCAAGCCTTCAAAGACTCCATTCCTTTTAGGAGTTTGACTTGAAGAAGCAAAATCTACACCCTTGGTTGACATCACCTTGTATAGACATCTTGTTGGCAGCTTGCTCTAGTTGACTCACACTCAACCTGATCTTGCTTATGTTGTGAATGTGGCATAAAGATACATGGAGTAGCCACATGCGCTCCATTGGACGGCTGCAAAAATAATTTTGCACTATGTGCAACGCACCAAGACTGATGGGATCCACTATGCTGCAAATTCTATACTAGATCTTCTTGGCTTCACTAATTCATATTGGGTTGGTGATAGCCTTGACAGAAAATCCACATATGGATTTGTATTCATGCTTGGAGGTGGTCATGTTCACTTTTATAGAAAGAAACAAAGTGTCATTGCACTATCTTCAGCAGAGGCCGAGTACAGAGGAGCAGTGAATGTTGCTACTCAGTGTGTGTGGTTGCAAGGTATTCTTTCAGAGTTTGAGATTGCCTTTAGTACTCTTACTATCATATTTTGTAACAATCCGAGTGCTATAAGGGTCTCAAGTGATCCAATACAGATATAGAGGACCAATCATATTAAGATACATATGCACTACATTAGATGTTTAGTACATGACCAAATCATTGATTTGCAGTATTTCCCAACATGTGAGCAAACTGTAGACATCTTCACCAAAGCTTTTACCGAGAAGACATTCAACTATCTTAGATAACTACTTTGGATGGATGAACATGTGGTGGAGTGAAGGATTGATCAACAATCTTTCAATTTTGATATGTCCATTTTTTGAGGGAAGGTTTTTCCCATGAGGTTTTCCTTCTTTCCTTGTTTTGTAGACCAGGTAGTATTGTACAGGGTGACCAAGTCTTGTTACTGGCCCCTTAGTATTTTCATTTTATGATATTTAACACATAAATTCGTAATTATGGGGGGTTATTGGAATAATTAAAACCCACTCTATGTCAATTAATACATTAGAGACATTAATTAATCATTTCATTATTAATTACTATGTATTAGACTAAATAGTTGGCATATGATTCATTGTGTGGACCACAAGGCATCTTTGGGGGGACCACAAGTTTCCTAATTCACATGGGTGCATTCCTAATGATCCTGGATAATATTTTTGTGAGAATGGCGCATTCCTGCTTTTTACTGCTTTTGGGTGAAAGGTGAAAAGCTAGTTGACTAGGGAAAGTGTTTTTTGGACCACTTTCACTCCTTGATGTTTATTCCTTCCATTTGTGGGATTTAGCATTTTTTTTCATGACACATCACCCTCAGGTCACTAATTCAAAAATTCATGAGCCTTTGGTGTGACTTGGAGAACACACTTTCCACCTAGGGGGGTTTTGCATAATTTTAGTAAGTCTACTTTTGTGAGGATCCAAATGGCATATTTATCCATTCGAATATCTGATGTAAACATGATATATTGACATCAATTTAATTGCCTAAGGTTGGATGATGTATTTTATTCATGAGAGTTAATACAGTTTGTATCTATTGTGAGTAATTTTTTTTGTTCTTGACTAGTTGTGTGAGATCTTTGTGAGAGTGTGTAATTTTTTTATCAAATATTGTTGTGAAATGAATTTCACACTTCTGTGAGCCCCTTGAAGGCTCATTGTTTTCTTTTCTCCATACTTGGTTCATATTTTAATGGAGTTTCTTCATTCACTTTTCGGATGATAGAACACATGGCTGATTATTTTGATGCATCTTACATCCTTTTGGAGAATAATTATAGGACATGGTATCCTCACCTATGTCATTGGAGAATATTTGATTGGTAATTTGATGCTTGAATGCACTTGGCCAATGGTGGTCTACTTCTTTGGAGGTACAAGCACTTTCATGATTCTTTGACAAGGCACCTCCTTGATGTACATTTGTATTATGTTTTTATGTACTTTGATGATCTATCTTTTGTACTTATGATGTTTGGAAGAATTTATACAAGGAAATGGGACCCATAAATTCTCTTTCCTGATGGTATGGGTTGGAGATGACTCCTATTTGTTAGGGTGCAATACAAGCAATGGGACCCTGGGATAATTTTTAGATTCATTGGTTTCAATTTTAGGGGGAAACAAGTAGTATGGGAGATTGAGTCACCACTTGAGAAGGTGATTTTAATCAGATTAGTGCAGCAGCAAGCATGGTGGTTCATCTCTAAAATTTTCATGGAATCTTAAAGACTCAAATTTGGGCAACTCAGTGCCAACTTCAAAGAATTATACAGAAAGAGTTTCCAAAATATGAAAGAGGTAAAGAGTAATTGTGCAAAATTGTTTTGATGGATTTAATTAATATTTTGGTGTTTAGTGGTGATGTTGCAGGGGATATCAATATGAAAAATAAAACCCACATCTCCCTACTTTTGGAAACTCACAATTGCAACACATGAGTGCCACTACTCAGAGTTTTGGAAGGAAAGTTTTGCAAAGAAAGTAGGTTCTTCAACATCCATGTTTGAAATTGCTTGATGAGAAGAAATATTGGGGGGAGGACTGTCATGTCCCCAATTAAATGATTTTCAGACAAATAATTAAGTTGGCCTACCCAATTCCTAAGGGTTATGTGGAAGAATTAAAATATTGACATTTAACCCCAAGGTCTATAGTTTCTCATCAAAATTCAATATTCTAAATTGATGGTTGAAAAATAGGACAATAAATTATGGAATAAATGTTAAATTCTCCAAAATGAAGTGGCATTAGGTCCTATTTGGAATTGGGGGCGCATAAGTGGACATTTGGGGTCTACATAAGAGAATATTCCTCCTTTAAACATGGATCCATCCCCAAATTTGAGTTGGAAGGGAAGAGGTAACATTCATTAAGGAAGAGGAAGATTCATAGGGCTAAAAATAGGCAATGGGAGATTCTATGACAACTATGACAAGCATTATGACAGATTCTATGACACCTATGACACTTATGACAGAGTCTATGAAATATATGACAATGTAAGAGCTAAAAATAGACCAAGAGGGAGCATGAGAGGAGTTACACATATCCAAAGCATCCAAAATATTCCCCAAGTCGAATTCATGGAGGATTTGGAGAAAAAAGATAAGACAAGTGTCATGTGGGGCCAATGAAGGGTAAGTTGCACCCAAGGTTTGAGATCCTTAATCGATTTCAGGACATTTTAAAATTTCTACCTAAGCCCACTTTTAAACATTATTCTGAGATAGACATGACACTTAGGGAACTAAGGGTTTTCCAGTACCAAATGGGAAAGGAGTGGAAGAATATCACAAGATTCCTTCAAGTGCAGCACCTGGAAAACACCTAAATGACGCAGCTAACAGTTGGAACATCATCAACACAAAATAATCCTCCTCCACCTTATAAATGAGGACCCCTGTCCCCACTACTAGCAAGTTAGCATTAGTTTACCAGGTAGATGTTGTTGTAACCAATTTTGTTGATAACAATCGGAAAAATGAAATCCATTGGGATATAACATATTTTGTTGTAAATTTTGTCAAGGTCGTAAGGGCTATATATAGATAAGAGTAATCTAGCCAAAGGGTCAAATATTTTTGTAAGAAGTGTAACCTCTAATAATTTCAGTCTGATCAAGAAATAAGAAAGAACCTTCAAGATTGATCTTGGATTTATGTGGATTCAAAACTCTGATGTGCACAGTTAGTATTCTCTTCTTTTGTAATCTCATATCTCTTCACACTTATTCTAAGATTGGAAAAGCTAGCGCAGGTCCTGATGTGATTATCTTTAACTGATATTTGATTTAAGTATCGTTTATGGGTAATGTATGTTGTGAAGTATTCATGATATAAATATCTAATTGTATCATTCCTATAAGAATTGGGTTCTACTTTGTTTTCATTTAGTTATAACTACTAAATTCTTTCTGCTTAGTACGTTTTCTATAAACATGAGATAAATATTTAATTTAAGAAAGTACCTTCTCTCATGCCATCCCATTAACACAATTCATTCAAGTTTATACTGACATATCATAAATGTTGCTCACATTCTACCAAGTCTAATTATTATTATATTGACTAACAATAACAAGATTCTTGACTAACAATTGAAAAAGATAAACAATGGAACATATTGATGCCCATGCATAGTTCTAAATACATCCTTAGAATGTATCTTGGACTAACAGGAACTAGGAACACTACGGTTGTGCTCGGCTTTGTCAATAGTTTTTAATATTTAAAAAAAAAATACAACAAAGGGTGTGATGAGCGCATTGGCTAAACTGTATGAAAAACCCTCGACCTCCAACAAGGTATTTCTAATGAAACATTTATTTAATATGAATATGTCAGAAGGTGGGTCTGTTGCTGACCATTTAAATGAATTTAATACGATTACTAATCAGCTAAGTTTTGTAAAAGTGAACTCTGAAGATGAGTTCAGAGCTCTTCTAATATTGTGCTCATTGCCATAAAGTTGGAATGGTGGGGTCATGGCTATAATTAAGTCTGTCTCTAGTTCAAATACTCTAAAATTCAATGATGTTTTTGTTGTTATTCTTAGCGAGAAAATGTGAAGGAAAAGCATAGTGAGACATTAGGTACTGCATTGACCATGGAAAGCAATGGAAGACAAAGGAGAGAGGAAAGAGCCTAGGTAATCATGGGAAGTATAGGAATGGGAGATCCAAGTACAAACTGGAAAAGATAGAGTGCTGGAATTGTGGAAAGAAAGAACATCTGAAGAAAGACTGCATCTCTAAAGAAGAAAGGATATGGACAACGAAATAATACTCAAGAAGCAAATGTAGAAGGTGATGTGTTACAAGATGATTTAATTCATGCATCAGATAATACTAGTTATTACTGGGTAGTAGATTCAGGGACTTCATGTCATGTTAAATCCCATAGGAAATTATTTCATGATTATGTTTCAGGCGATTTTGGACATGTTTTATTGAGTGATCATGAACCATGTAAAATTGTTGGAATGGGTAAGGTATGGATAAAGTTAGAGAATGGAGGTGAATAGATGTTGAAATATGTAAGGCATATTCCTGCTATGAAAATAAATCTTATATCAACGGGGTAGTTGGGAGATGGTGATTGTTTATCTACGTTTGGAGAAAAATGGTGGAAGATCACTAAAGGATCGATGGTGATATAAAAGGAGATAGGATATGTATGTTGTATTTATGTCCTCATAATACTAATTCTTCTATCTCTGTAGCGTCCACATAAACATATACAACATTGTGGAATCATAGGCTTGGCCACATGAATGATAAGGGGATGCAGATTCTCCACTCAAGGAAGTTGGTACCAGATCTAAAGCAGGTAAGTTTGGAATTCTGTGAGAATTTTGTTTATGGAAAACAAAAGAGAGTCATATTTATTAAATTTGGGAAGCAAAAGAAGAGTGAAAAGTTAGAGCTTGTGCATATAGATGTATGGGGACCGACTCAAGTACAATATCTTGGTGGATCTCATTACTATGTTACTTTTACTGATCATGCAACTAGAAAATATTAAGTTTATTGCATTCGAAAAAAATATGATGTTTTTTCCACTTTTAAGAAATGAAAAGCTTTAGTTGAGAATGAGACGAGAAAAATGTTAGAGTGTCTCAAATCTAATAATGGAGGTGAATACCGCGGCAAGGAGTTTGATAATTGTTGTTCATACCATGGGATTCGTAGAGAGAGGACTGTTCTAGGAACAAAACAAGAAAATGGTGTGTCAGAAAGGATGAATAGAGCAATCATGGAGCATGCAAGATGTATGAGATTGCATGAATGGTTCCTCTTATAGTTTTGGGAAGATGCTATAGATACTTCTATTTACTTAATAAATAGAGGGCCTTCAAGTGCTTTGGATGGTGGGATTCCAGAGGAGAAATGTACATGTAAAAAGGTAAACTAATTATTTATGAGAACTTTTGGTTGTGAAGCATTTGTCCATACTGATAGAGAAAATAAATCAAATCTTGAGGCTAAATCCAAGAAATGTACCTTTATTGGACACGGGGCTACTGATTTTGGTTATCGCTTATGGGATTATGAAAATAAAAAAATCATTAAGAGTAGAGATGTGGTATTCAATGAAAAAGGTCATGTATGAAGACCAATTACAGGGAAAGAAATATGAAAATGAAAACATAGAGTACACAATGCTTGATGAAATTAAAGAAGATGAAGTTCCAAATGTGTCGGAAAATAAAAAACAACATGTATGTCAAAATCCTGCAAGTGTTAGAATATCTACCAGGTTAAGTAGACCCCCTAAATGATACTCTCCTTCACTGTATTATTTATTGATGGTTGATTCTAGTGAACTAGAATTTATGAAGAAGAAATGCAAGTGGAAACTAGAAATAAGTGGGAGCAAGGCATGAATGAGGAGATGGACTCATTGGTAAGAAACTAGACTTGGGATTTGGTTCACTTGCATGCATGTAAAATAACATTGTAAAATAAATTGGTTTACAGGTTGAAGGAAGAATATGGAGGCAAGAAGCAGTACAAGGCTAGACTTGTTGTAAAGGGGTTTGCACAAAAGAAAGGTATATATTTTGATGAAATATTTTTCGCCATTCTTAAAATGACTTCAATTAAGACTATTTTAACACTAGTGGTGGTAGAAGGTTTGCATATTGAACAGTTAGATGTAAACACAACCTTTCTCCATGGGGATTTGGAGGAAGATATATATATGCAGAAACCATAGGGGTATGAGGTCAAAGGGAAGGAGAATTTATTATGCAAAAAGAAGAAGAGCTTGTATGGCTTGAAACAAGCTCCAAGGAAGTGGTATTTAAAATTTTATAGGTTTATGACATAACAAGGTTATAGTATATGTCATTTTGAATCTTGATCACTGTGTTTATTTCAAGAATTTAGATAATGGAAGATATATTATCTTGTTATTGTATGTGGATGGCATGCTTATTAATCCGGATTTATGCAGGAACGCAACAGAATACACAAATACCCATAAAAACATAGATGCAATGGAAATAACACTTTGTTTCATTAATCAAATAACTGAAACTTGTTTACATACTAGATGGAAATAAACTAGCTAGAGTGATGGTAGCTTATCTCTGAGAAGAGATGTGGCAGCTACATGTCTCTGTTTACCTTGCAATGAGGCTCGAAGGCCTATATATTATTGAGAAACAATGGAAAACCCTACACATCCAAAAAACTAACCCTAAGAGGTGAAACGCCAGACTATGGGCCCCGTTGGGTAACTTGGTACATCATTTTCTCGGGGTCGTAACTTTGGCATACTACCTCCATTTGATGTGCATGACACATTGTTAGAAACATCTATTCAAGGACTACAAAACGTGTCGGGAAATCTTGAGTTTGGCAGGCAACGGGGGTAGGCGCGCAATACTCATATTTGCTCGACCATTCGATGCCAAAAAAACGTCGTTTAGGGCCTTAAAATGGCTCTGGAAGTTTAGGACCCAAAAACTACCAAAAATAGGAAATTGTGCTACTGTTAAGGAAACTAAAAAACTGAAAGAAGCACTGGTGGGGGTCCAAGTGGAATAGGCGGGTGGTGTTGGAGCCAAGGCCGCAGCTATGGTAAAATCTGCGAATTTGGAGGAAAAAGCACAAGTATGGAAGAGAGTGCTAAGTTTTGAATAAGTGCCAATTTTGGAACAGAAGCAGACGGTGCGCAGTACGGTGCCAGATGGATAATCTCAGCGTAGATTACGGACCGGAAATCACAGAGCTCGTGCGCACGGCAGAAGAGAACGAAGGTAGCTGAGTGGAAAGCCCAGCTACCACAATGAATGAAGCAATGAAGTAGAGGGCTCAGCTACCCTCATTAAGGCTGAATACAGAAGTTATGGTTGCTCGGACCAAGGAGGAGCAATGGACCAAAGCATTGAAGGTGAAGGACAAGGCGCCCATACCCGTAAGCTGCGCCGTAAATCATGGAGCCTGCAGGAAGCGGCGACATGACTGTAAGCGGCGCCTACAGTACACCTAGCCATGTCTGGTTAGGGTTTTTGGGGATTACTGCTGGGAAAGGCCCACAGTTTTGTAAAGGTGCGACCGCCATGGCCACCTATATATATGTATAATTGTGAAGGGTAGAGGTTAGATCGCCAGTCAGTTAGTCAGATAGCTAGTAGTGAGCTGGTTAACTAGTAAGTCAGTAGCTAAGCCTGTGAATGTGCTAGCTAAGATAGTAGATACTAGATGTAAGAAGGATGGATCGAGTTGATCATCCTCTGTTACGATCTTGTTGATTGTTTTCTACCGTGTTGCTAGAAAACAGGAGTTAGAGCTGGTTAGCAGTAAAGCTAATCCTTGAGTTGCAGACAGTCAGAGTCGACGTCTGAACTATTGTAACCTCTGAAGAGGAAGAGACTAGATCAAGAGAAGGGCTCCCAGCTGTGTGCGTGGAGTTTCCTGGAAAGATCTAAGGCTGCAGCTGTGTGCGCAGCATATTGTATGAATCTATCACTTTCTGGTTAATATAAGATACTCCCGTGGACATGGATTTCCTCGTGGAGGCGGACTCCATATTTCTCGTGTTGTGATGTTGTGATTGAAGTGATTGCCTGTTTTAGTTTACTAACAGCATATACAGGAATATTGCATTGTCCTCATGTGTGTTGAGTAAGTCCTTGGAGCTTCCGGGGGAACTATGATCGTTAAGGGTCGAAGGAATCGGTAAGATAACATCGCCGCAGCGATAGGAGATCGTGTTGATGCACGGGCGCGCTAGCGAAGCGACGCCGAGAATATCGGCGCAAAGGGTAATTGGTCCTAACGCAGGAGCGGAAGTGCCGAGCAGCTAAGCTGCTGAGCAGGGGCTTGAGAGCTGTTGCGCTCATAAGTCTAAAGAGGGGTCCGACATTCGCCTCAGAGGACTCGTTAAGGAGGAGGGAGTAGTCTCCGCGTTTCCTAGGTTAAGGAAATCTGATTCCTTAGTCCCCCCATAGCCACTTCGGGTGAGACCTCGAGCTGCTGCGCAGTTCGTTGCTGAGAGGGCCAGTGCGCCAAGGGGTTTTGTTGCTGCGCTTCATTAAAACCCGGGTCTGTCCAAAAAGCAGCCAACAAATGGTTTCGTTGCCTTATGACTTTTGATCATGTCACTCCCATTGCTTTGAACCCTGTTGTTGAGCCAACAAATGGTTCCGTTGCCTTATGACTTTTGATCATGTCACTCCCATTGCTTTGAACCCTGTTGTTGAGCCAACAAATGGTTCTGTTTCCTTATGACTTTTGATCATGTCACTCCCATTGCTTTGAACCCTGTTGTTGAGCCAACAAATGGTTCCGTTGCCGCGTGACTGAGACTTGTTATTTCAGCGACACGCGAGATTGAGGCGAAACCCAGAGAAAGAAGGAGCCAACAAATGGTTCTGTTGCCTTGAGACTTGCTCAGCTAGCAAATGTTTTACTGGAATCCTACAGATACAAAAATTCAGGAGTGGTTCGACTTAAAGGCTAAAGAGTTCGCTGAACAAGAAAATAGAAGTTCTAGGCTCCAGCCAGAAGAATGGTTGCAGAAGTATATCTATACTGACCTTCACAAAATTTTCTTTGTCACATTTGCTCTTGAGTTACATGCTTGGATAGCCAAGTTGGCAGATAATAGACCCACCGTGCATATCGATCGACCAGTCGCTTGGACCCCTGAGCTATTCAGTATTTTGAAGCGGGTAGATAATTCTGTGTCCCGCGCAGTAGACTTTTGGTTGAATAGTCTACTGGAAGGTTTCATCACTGAGTTTGCAGTGGATACAAGAAAGAGTTTCAGTGAAGCTGAGAGGAGTTTCTTCCAAGCACATAGAGGTAAGTTCTTAAATTCTTTGAACTTATGGATTAAAATGCTTCTGTATGAAAAAGCAAAATTATGTATAGCTTCATATGTATAGCATAGACAAGTAATGACCATAGACTCTGATAGTGACCCTGAAGTTATTGGTTGCACTCGTAGTGGAAAACGGTATAAAGTAGGCCTTGACCAACACTCTTTTGAGTCAAGCCCAGAAGACAGTCAAGTTCCTAGAGCAAGCCACATAGAAAGGCAAGGGAGCGTTCATATCCCTTATTACCCTTTTACACCGCAAAAGCCAGACGAAGCTCAGTATAATCCCGCAGTAACACCTTCTAGTAGCCCACACGGTACTTCTAGTACCTCTGTGCCACCTTTGTTCAACCAGCCCAGAAAAACTGCTACAGCACCTCCATCTCAACCTAGCGCAAGAAAGATGGGCGATGACATGAAACTACCAACTTTTAGAGGAACAGGGATAGAAGACCCTGAGCAACACTGGTTCCTATGTGAAGCCATTTGGACAATTAAGCAAATTAATGATGATGCTGTTAAACTGGTTCAGTTAGCAACCACACTAAGAGAAAGAGCCTTAACCTGGTTCATGAAATACTCAGCAGCACATAATAGAACGCTTGCTGATGTAAGAAATGCAATGATTAGAGAATTCAAGAAACCTAAATCAGAATCACAGTGTATAACAGAGCTCAAAGACATAAAACAGTTACCTACAGAGTCAGTATGGGACTTCGACCAAAAGTTCAAAGCCTTGATAGATCAAGTAAGCTTTGAGTTTGCACCACAACAGCATAAGGAATGGTTCATTGCTGCGCTGCTTCCACACATTAGACTTCCTCTTATGCAACAGAATCTCACTACTCAGGAACAAGCTCTAGAGATGGCTATGAAACTATAAGCTTCACCAATTGCTGGAACAAGCAACGATGTTGCGCAGTTGCAGAACCAATTAGCAAACTTAACCTTGCAAGTGCATGATATTAAGAAAGGCAAGGATGCTAAGGAGGAGATATGGTGTACAAAATTTAAAGCACAAGGTCATTCAAAGGACCATTGTCCCGTTTTCATAGAGTATATTGCAACTGGAGCACCTAACCCTTTACCACAGGCACAGGGGCCTTGGTGTGAAATCTGTAGAACTAGAGGTCATAGACCACAAGAATGTCACTTACTTCAGAAATACGTACAAACTCCAAAGAATATATATTGTAATTTCTGTAAATCAGTAGGCCATGATGAAAGCAATTGCAGAGCATATGACCTTATGATGGAAAGGAAACACGATGTTTATAGAGTACAATCAGAAGCACAAGGACCCGTAGCAGGTCCACAGTATGACCAAACTCGCGACGGGCCGAACAGGAAATTATAGGGGCCGCGGACGCGCAACAAATTTTGGCCACGAAAGAGGCCAGATCACTTGTTATAATTGTGGAGCACAAGGTCATTTTGCAAGAGATTGCCAAAACCCTACAACCCTTTGCAGATATTGTAAATCTTATGATCATATCATTGAAGAATTCCCTCAGTTGATGGCTAAGATGCAAGCAAAGACGCCACAGGTCAACCAGAATATTCAATTGATTGGAGAAGAAAAAATGGAACTAGACCGTACAGTTAATATCGTGACGCGCAGTGGAACAACCACTGGTGCGCCAGAGTCGGGAACTGGAAAGCAAGCGACGCAATGGGTGCGCCGCACTAATATTAAACCAGCCCCACTTAATCTGCAGAAGCAAAAAGAAGCATTCAAGCAAGCCCAAGAGTATTTCTCAGATCCCAGAGCTTCAAGTTCTGTCGCAACTCCGCATAATGCTATTAGATCGCAATTGCTAAGACAAGACAACCTGGTACAAGAACAGGCCACTACATCCAGAAGGCCTGATGAAGAAGATGCACTAGGCACTGTCCATACTTTTCTAAGGAACTGTTTAAAGTTGTTGCGCAATGAAAAAGCAACTATGGAACTGCAACACCTATTGGATAAATGTCAACAATCTGCTTCGACGAACACGCCGCAGCGTGCTGTTCACCAGATTGGGAGTCACACTAGAACTGGAAAAGAGATGAGGCTCACAGCGCAGATTGGAGCATTTGAGATGGACGAAGTCATTTTAGATTTGGGCTCAGAAGTTAATGTTCTCACCATGCAGACATGGGAACAGATGGGAAGTCCTCAACTTTCAAGATCCCCCATCCAGCTAAGACTCGCGAATCAGCAACGAGTCTCTCCATTGGGCAGATTACCCAATGTACCTATTGATATCGAGGGAGTAAGAAGTTCTGCAGACTTTGAAGTAGTCAAAATTCTGGATGATAGTAGACCTTACCCAGCACTTTTAGGTATAGACTGGGCATTTGATAATTTGGCTGTCATTAATTTGAAGAAAAGACAGATGACCTTCGAGGACGACCAGATTAGGGTCATTGCACCACTTGATCCTATTCAAGGACCAAGGTATATAGAACCTATTCGGGAAGAAGAAGAAGCACGCCACATGGAAAGTTTGTATCAGATGACTGCTAGTCAGAGTGACTATGTCAATCCCACAGCAGATGGCCATATCAGCTGGCGATGCAATAGCTCGTGCACATCCGACTCAGATGCAGGATTGGAAAACTGGCAGAATCGCTTACATGAGGTTTCTACAAGACGTTGCGCCATGATGACTAAATCCATTCGATGGATTGGCACAGAATTGACTGACACTCCAATTTTTGATGGTTTAACTGAAGTAAGCGAATTCATACAGGCATATGAACAACAGCTTCCAGAGCAGCAGCGCTTACAGGCATTAGATGTATCACTGCGCGCTACACCCGCAAGATGGTGGGGTGCGCATAAAGAAAATATCCACACATGGAAAGACTGTCGCAGATTGATACTGCGCAGATTCCAGGACACTACAGCAGAAGTGTCGTGCAAATATGAGGGACAGAGTGACCCCAGGTCACACATTGAGGCATGCATTCAGCAATGGTCGGATATTCCGGACAATGAGTGGGTTCACCTATTCATCCACACATTGGACACAGTTCCAAGGAACTGGTACACTAAAACAGAATTGCGCAGAGGCACTCTTACTTGGCCTCTTATGATAGAAAGTTTTCAACTTACCTTTAGCTTTGAGTCAGAGCATCCAAGTATTGATCAGGCTCTGAAGTGTATTAAAAAGAAGGTATTTGAACCATGTCTATTACCAGAATATTCCCAACCGGATTGGGTTGTTCAGATAGAACATGCCCTGGAATGCTATAATTTCACCGCTGGAGAAGAGGAGGATGATCCTCGCAACATCAATATCCCAGAATCAGAAGGGACGCGCAATGTTGAAGGTCCTCAACTGGATATCCCTGCCATTACAAAACACATCAAGCTTAAAAAGGTTAACATTGGTACAGAAGCCAAACCCAAGTTTGCTTCTATAGGAGACTATTGGGATGATGAAACTGTTGGGCACATTTCAGATTTATTACGTGACTACCAGGATATCTTTCCTACCAAGTTCACAGAAATGAAAGGCATCCTAGGAGACTTAGGAGTGATGCGCATACCTCTGAAAGCAGATGCCAAGCCAGTAAAGCAGCGCCCATACAGGTTGAACCCGCGCTATAAAGAAAAAGTTAAAGAATAAATTGACAAGATGCTCGCAGCAGGTATTATTGAGCCAGTAGAAGAAAGCGATTGGATTAGCCCTATGGTTGTACAAGAGAAGAAGACAAAAGGTGAAATAAGAATTTGCGTGGACTTGCGCAAACTCAATGACGCATCAGCGCATGATCCATTTGCTACTCCCTTTACAGATGAAGTGCTTGATAATGTTGGTGGACAAGAGGCTTATTCCTTCACTGATGGATTTTCGGGATACCATCAGATCAAAATCCATCCAGATGACCGCCATAAGACTACTTTTGCGACTGAATGGGGATCATTCCAGTATACGGTAATGCCCTTTGGTCTTAAAAACGCTCCTGCTATCTTCTCTAGAGTCATTGTTGCTGTTTTTAAAGAATTCATCCATAAGTTTTTAGAAGTCTATTTTGATGATTGGACTGTGTTTGGCTGACTAAAGAACCATATGGCAAACCTGCGAATGATGTTAGAAAAATGTAGACAGCACTAGATTTCCCTTAACTTGAAAAAATGTATCTTCTGTGCTCCTTTTGGTATTTTGTTGGGTCACATTGTATGCAGACAAGGACTCCTGATGGATCCTGCGAAGGTTGCCATCATTGCTAATTTACCTGCGCCCAACTCAGTCAAACAATTGCGCACTACATTGGGACATACAGGATACTACAGAAAATTTATCAAAGGTTATGCAAAGATCACAGCACCTATGGAAAGATTGCTGAAAAAGGATTCGAAATTCCAATGGACAGAAGAATGCCAACATAGCTTGGACACACTTAAAGACAAGATGATCAGTGCACCAATTCTAGTTTTCCCAGACTGGAATAAACCCTTTCATGTTCATGTCGATGCTTCTTCCATAGCATTGGGGGTCGTACTTACACAACCGGGAGAAGGAGCTATTGATCACCCCATTGCTTACTCTAGCCGGAAGCTGTCCACAGCCGAGAAGAACTACACTACTACAGAGAGAGAAGGACTAGCTATGGTGTACGCCCTACAGAATTTCAGACACTACTTACTGGGCGCACATTTTAAAATGTATGCTGACCATTCTGCTTTGAAATACTTGGTCAATAAGCCAGTGTTAGGGGGAGGAATTTGCAGATGGCTACTGCTCTTTCAAGAATATGATTTCAAGGTTATTGTAAAGCCAGGTAGATTGAATGCAGGACCTGACCACTTATCTAGGATCGAGTCAGGGGAAGAACCTACAAATCTGGAGGACAATCTGCCTGATGCATAGCTATTTTTTGTTCAAGGAGCAGACGAATATTATTCTGATATCCTTGAATTTATCACTACCGGACAAGCGCCAGTTGAGTTTACAATCCAGCAGAAGAAACAACTTGTCGTCAAAGCCGCAGACTTCACTTTGATAGCGGGCCAGCTCTACAAGTTGGGCCCCGATGAAGTCTTGCGCAGATGTATTCTACCGCATGAAAAGAACTCTATCGTCGCAGAAGCGCACTCAGGCACCGCAGGAGGCCATTTCGCAGGAAATCCGACCGCTCAGAAGATCTTAGCCGCAGGTCTTTGGTGGCCGACATTGCATAAGGATACTAAGGAATTCTGCAAATGTTGCGATATGTGCCAACGAATAGGAAAACCTTCAAGAAGGGATGAGATGCCGCTAAGACCTCAGATAACACTGCGTGCTTTTGATAAATGGGCCATTGATTTTGTAGGTCCTATCAACCCACCAGGAAAGAGAACCGGTGCAAGATACATCATCACAGCTACTGAATACCTTACCCGATGGGCTAAGGCTAAGCCAGTGAAGAACTGCGACGCTGCTATGGCCGCGCAGTTCATTTTTGAGAATATTATCACTAGATTTGGATGTCCACTGATTCTAATGAGTGATCAGGGTACACATTTCCTCAATGAGACTATAGAAGCCCTTACTGAAGAATTCCAAATTAGTCACCATAAGAGTACACCCTACCACCCTCAAGCTAATGGCACGGTAAGGGCATTCAATAAAATTCTTGAGAATGCCCTGACGAAGATCTGTAATCAACAAAGAGATGATTGGGACCTTAGAGTCACAGCTGTACTATGGGCTTACAGAACCACATGCAAGAAATTAACAAGCCACACACCTTTCAGTTTGGTGTATGGACAAGAAGCAGTTATGCCTATGGAATACATTATTCGCAGTCTCAGAATTGCGCAAATTACAGAAATGACAGATACGGATACCATGAGCGAAAGACTTTCACAATTGCTTGCCTTAGAGGAAGACAGACTCTTAGCCGGATTCCATCAACAGGTACAGAAGGCAAGACAAAAAGCTTGGCATGATAGGCATATTAAGAATAAAGTCTTTCACGAACGAGACTTGGTACTCCTATACGATAGTAAATTCATCAAGTTTCCAGGCAAGTTTCGTGTACACTGGTTAGGCCCTTTTCAGGTGATAAAAATTACAGAAGGAGGAGCAGTTCAGCTTGCGAAGCTGAATGGAGAAGTACTGCCTACAAAGATAAACGGGAGTCGGCTCAAGCTTTACCGCGACGGCCACTCCGCCCTGTCGACTTAAAAAGCTGCTCGAAGAAATGCAGATGTCCAGTGTAGTTGAAAGAGGCATCGCATTATCAGTCTACACGGAAGTCGTGAGACCCTCAGTCTCTGGCTTCCCGCGCAGTTCCTTGAACCATCCGCGCATATCAGTAAAAGTTTGTAAGAAGCGACCTTATTTTGCGCTCCGGCGAAGTTTTCTTTTCCCGTAAATGTTGAACTGTCGCTCCTGCGCAGTGCCCTGTGATATTTTGCCGCTTGAAGTTCTTGTTGTGGACCCCTATAGGCACAGTTACCTAAGTTGAAATGACCCGCCGAAAAATTTGAATTACAGCAGTTATGTAGCCGCGTCTGAGAATAAATGGAGGATAAGCCCGCCATTTAAGTGTAGCCGCTCTGACAGATTCGGCTTGATCTCCGTAAGATTTGCATTTAACTCATGTGCCGAAAAGCTTTAACTTCTCCCGGAAGGCTGTCAGAGCCCGTCCATCACAATAAATGCACCGCAGAGGCGAGGGGGATAGAAGGATTGTCAAATCATGCAGAGCCACCTACAGCTAGTAGCCCCACTTGGCCGCATTTACTATCACCTTTGGCTATAAATACCCCACACTTGTATATTTTCGGGTTACTTTCCTCGAGCTGCATAGTCTTGTTTGAGAATCTAAGCCATTGTTTTCAGAGCCGAGTTGTGCAGAGTGCTGCCTTTGTTGTCAGTGCCCAAATCCCACGCTGTTCCGTTGTTTCTGTGCAAGTTCTTGTTACCTATACCCATTCACGATGGAGAACCTGTCGACTGAAGAAGTTGTTCGTCAATTCCTGCGTCGAGGCCTGGATTTCGGCATGACTACCCCCGTGACAGCCTCGACTTATGTACACCCTGGTTCTCATGATCCCAGACAATCTCCGGCCACAGGAGCGTCTCAGCCACAACCAGAAGAGCCCGTTCCAGAGCCGTTGTCCACTATGGTGAATTATATTCCGCCGCGTCCAGACGATGCACCAGAGGTGCATATTCCGAAGAATGCAAAGTACCCACTTCTGTTACCTCCACTACCGGCTGGCATGCGACAAGAAGGGTCCCTGCTCGGACACCTTCCACTGGTCAAGTTCTCTGATTTCAACCTGGGAGACTATAAGACATATCCTCAGTTCGCGCCAGATCGATATCTGACGGTAGTGCATAACCCCACCAGAAAGGTTGATGAATTCATCCCGAAGGGATTTGCAGCAAATCTTGAGCGACCTGGACTCCTGAACCTGTTAAAGCTACCGCATTTCAGGCGTAGCAATGAAGTGAACGCAGTTGTTAAGACACTGCTATCCTGCGTTCATGGAGGTTACCTTTGGCTGGGGAGGCCAATCGATTTAAATGTCGATTTAATTCACCGTATTACCGGCCTATCTAAGGTTGGTAAGGATCCCAATATTCATTTTGTGGGAAAAGACAAGGATAAAAAATTGGCTGCACAGCTGGTGCAGAAATATAACCTTACGAGAGGAGGTCGCGCTTATGACCTCACTATAGTAGAAGACGAAGCACTTAGATTTACAGGAAGTCTGCTTGCAGGCAGACTTCTCACAAAGTGCAGACCGAAGGAAGTGACTGGAGCTGTCGTGGAACTTGCCATCGCAGCTGCGGAGGGAGAACAGTACAACTGGTCCCTCTTCCTCCTCAATTTTTTCTTGGAAGACTGCCGGAACGTCCAAGATAACCCCGGTCAGTTGTTCCATTTTTCTTGGCTTTTAATTTTATGTGCTCTCGTCGGGTGGAAGGAGCCCCCGAACACTCAGTTCCTCCCGCACCGCACAGGAGAGCCTGCCGGAATCCGTTATGTTAACCTTTGGGAGTCTGCTAATCCCGCAAAGCGTAAGATGAACCACGCTGTATTTTGTGAATACTACTATCTCCTCAAAGATACCATTCAGGACATGCCAAGGTTGAGTGAGGAGACAGCAAGAATATATGACGGAAAGTTGGCCTTTACTGCCAACTTACATCAACTTTACCTCCGTCCCTGCGGCATTCAAGAGGAATGGGCTGTAGGCCTGTACAGGATGACCACTGAAGATGTCGAAGAAACTATCAAGTCATGGTCGGATGAATGGAGGGCAGCCGCCGACATCGCATCTGCGATGCCACCCGCCGCTGCGCAAGAGAAGGATAAGGGAAAGGAAGCCCCCGAGCAAAGAAGTGAGGAAGGCTCGACAGAACCAGCAACTAAGAAACAAAAGGTGTCGCATCCCTCTGAGGCCATTCCCTCGGGGATCGACCAGTATTTGAAAGAGAAATTTCGTGAGTTGCAAACCACGCACGCTCACATCAGAAGTGCTCTAGACCTGCAGTTTGTGGAAATAAAGGGTCTCGCAGGAAGGATTGTGCAGACCCATGCGCCAGCATCTACTTCGCAGGCGCCACAAGTAAATCCAAGTACCGAGCGAGTTGAAGAACTCGTAGAAAGGCATACTGTCGTGCATATTCCGCCTACGAGCATGACACTTCCAGATCCGCTAGCTGCACTACAGGTAAGCGCAGTTGGGCCTGTTGAAATAAATTTGTCCCTAATTCCTATAGAGACTCTACAGCTAGTACATGAGAAAGTTTCTGTGGAGTTGAGAGCTAGAGAGCTCTCTACCTTCCAGGAAAATCAATGACTGCAATCGCAGGAGATAGAGCTGAAGGCAAGCCATAAGAATATCTCCGAGAAACTCGCACTTTATGAGGTGCAAGACATCGGCATAAGAAACGCAGTGGATGAGATTGCCCAGGAGTTTCCGGCTTGCGAGATTCAACCAGACCTCCCTCTGGTTGATAAAGTTCAAATTATTGGAGGAAGGGTGAAAACCCTGGAGCATGAAATAGTTGCTATGGCTGAGAGCCATAGAACCCAAATTGCCGAGCTGGAAGCTCGTGTTGCTGCGCAGTTTACAGATGATGCGCAGGAACAATTTGAAGCGCTGAGCAGAGCTTCCACACAAATGAAGGACAAAATACAGGAAGCCGAGAACCTGATGAACCAAGCTATGGAAGCTTGGACGGAGCTTGAGAAGCTCCCTTTTAAAGTTGGTCTTTTGGAACAGGTGCAAGCCGCAGAACAGTCCCTAACTGTTCTGACTGACGAAGCTAAGGCCTTAGCAGGCTTAGCAAAAATGAAGAAAATGAGTGAAGTGCGCAGAGTGAAACAGCAACTGCACAAGCTCAGAACTGAAGATGAGAAGCTTACCAACAGCATTCAGCCATTTATGGATGAGTATGCTGACATAGTTGCCCAAGTCGAGGCAAAAATCAAAGAAGTTGCTGAATCTCAAGAGGTGATTGATGCCATAACTAAAGAAGAAGCCACTGCAGAAATGGTGCAGGCAGCTCTTGAGGGTGTCGATGAATTGGACTCCGCTATTGCGCAGTGGAAGAAAACATTCGTGGAGACCCAAGCAGAAGCAGAGGCGCAAGTAAAGCGACCACGCGCTAGTGCGAGTGGCTCGAGGGCGAGCCACAAGGAAGTGTTAGGGGCCTGTTGGAGCCAAGGTCGCAGCTATGGTAAAAGCTGCGAATTTTGAGGAAAAAGCACAAGTATGGAAGAGAGTGCTAAGTTTTGAATAAGCGCCAATTTTGGAACAGAAGCAGACGGTGCGCAGTACGGTGCCAGATGGATAATCTCAGCGTAGATTACGGACCGGAAATCACGGAGCTCGCGCGCACGGCAGAAGAGAACGAAGGTAGCTGAGTGGAAAGCCCAGCTACCACAATGAATGAAGCAATGAAGTAGAGGGCTCAGCTACCCTCATTAAGGCTGAATACAGAAGTTATGGTTGCTCGGACCAAGGAGGAGCAACGGACCAAAGCATTGAAGGCGAAGGACAAGGCGCCCATACCCGTAAGCTGCGCCGGAAATCATGGAGCCTGCAGGAAGTGGCGACATGACTGTAAGCGGCGCCTACAGTACACCTAGCCATGTATGGTTAGGGTTTTTGGGGATTACTGCTGGGAAAGGCCCACAGTTTTGTAAAGGTGCGACCGCCATGGCCACCTATATATATGTATAATTGTGAAGGGTAGAGGTTAGATCTCCAGTCAGTTAGTCATCTAGCTAGTAGTGAGCTGGTTAACTAGTAAGTCAGTAGCTAAGCCTGTGAATGTGCTAGCTAAGATAGTAGATACTAGATGTAAGAAGGATGGATCGAGTTGATCATCCTCTGTTACGATCTTGTTGATTGTTTTCTACCATGTTGCTAGAAAACAGGAGTTAGAGCTGGTTAGCAGTAAAGCTAATCCTTGAGTTGCAGACAGTCAGAGTCGACGTCTGAACTATTGTAACCTCTGAAGAGGAAGAGACTAGATCAAGAGAAGGGCTCCCAGCTGTGTGCGTGGAGTTTCCTGGAAAGATCTAAGGCTGTAGCTGTGTGCGCAGCATATTGTATGAATCTATCACTTTCTGGTTAATATAAGATACTCCCGTGGACGTGGATTTCCTCGTGGAGGCGGACTCCATATTTCTCGTGTTGTGATGTTGTGATTGAAGTGATTGCCTGTTTTAGTTTACTAACAGCATATACAGGAATATTGCATTGTCCTCATGTGTGTTGAGTAAGTCCTTGGAGCTTCCGGGGGAACTATGATCGTTAAGGGTCGAAGGAATCGGTAAGATAACATCGCCGCAGCGATAGGAGATCGTGTTGATGCACGGGCGCGCTAGCGAAGCGACGCCGAGAATATCGGCGCAGAGGGTAATTGGTCCTAGCGCAGGAGCGGAAGTGCCGAGCAGCTAAGCTGCTGAGCAGGGGCTTGAGAGTTGTTGCGCTCATAAGTCTGAAGAGGGGTCCGACATTCGCCTCAGAGGACT
Organism: Larix kaempferi; assembly: GCA_027924585.1. Taxonomy (NCBI): domain Eukaryota; kingdom Viridiplantae; phylum Streptophyta; class Pinopsida; order Pinales; family Pinaceae; genus Larix; species Larix kaempferi. The sequence goes on from BSBM01000641.1 coordinate 8,904,638, forward strand.
CGTTAAGGAGGAGGGAGTAGTCTCCGCATCGCCTAGGTTAAGGAAATCTGATTCCTTAGCCCCCCCATAGCCACTTCGGGTGAGACCTCGAGCTGCTGCGCAGTTCGTTGCCGAGAGGGCCAGTGCGCCAAGGGGTTTTGTTGCTGTGCTTCATTAAAACCCGGGTCTGTCCAAAAAGCAGCCAACAGGTGGCTACCAATATCCTCCTAGATCATTCCTCCCCCCTTAGGAATCAATGGTCCCCATTACGTTGAGTTCCTCCATGAGATGAGGAAACTTCTATTGAACTTGGTCCCTAGTGAGCCACTTTCCCTTCTGAAGGATTTGGCCAGCTTTGACAATGTGGTATAGCTGGATCTTCTGTTGGCGGGTGTTCTTGATCTGTGTGTCCATAATCCGATCAGTTGTGGCTTGTTCCATGCAGTCTGGGTTTAACTCTGTTGGTGTGAGTTGTTCTGCCACATCCGATGTGTCTAGTAGAGGTGGAAAGTAGGGCCAAATGCAGTCCACATTGAACACTGGATGCAGATCAAGGAAGGATGGAATACTGAGCTCGAAGGCATTGTACCCGATAGCCTGGGTGATGGTGTATAGCCCATATCAGAGAGGGCGAAGCTTGCGGTGGGGTCCAGCGAGGCGCTCCTTCTGCAAATGTAGCCATACTTTGTCGCCCACCTGGAAGTTGTGTTGCACCTGATGTTGATCATGTCCTTGCTTGTACTTAGCATTGGCTCTGTCCAATATGTCATGAACCTGTTGGTGAATGTGCTGAATGCGCTCAATCAAGTTGTTCATCTTGGAAACTTTAGACTGTACATGAGCCGAATAAGTTTGAGTTGTTGCAAATGGCATGGCTACGTCAATGGGACATAGTAGTTGGAATCCCAATCCCATCTGAAAGGGGCTGTCGGCGGTTGAGCTGTGGAGAGCCCGGTTAGCTATGTTGTACTTAGGGGAGGCTCTCATCCCATGTGCATGGATTCTTTGAGTTGTACATACACATAATGTGTACGATCATCCCGTTGACGACCTCTGTCTGGCTATTAGTTTGGGGATGGAAAGTTGTGGACTTTGTGAGCTTGGTGTCGAGCATTAACCATAGGCTAGAACAGAATGTACTAAGGAACCTGCTGTCTCGATCTGAGATGATAGACTGTTGGATCCCAAAGTGTACCCACACTCGTTCAAAGAAGAGTTTAGCAATGGCTTCTGCTGTGATATTCTTCTTGCAGGCTGACATTATGCCCATCTTTGAGAATTTGTCGACGACCACGAACATGCAGTCGTTTTCGTGCTTAATAGAAGGAAGGCCCGACATGTAATCCATGGAGATGGATTCCCACGGTCGACTAGGGGTAGGAAACAAAGTATAGAGGCATTGCTTCTTGATGGACAGTTTGGAAATGGCGCAGGCAATGTAGGATCAGATGTACTTACTGACATCCTGTTGAAGGTTTGGCCAGTAGAAATGCTTCTGCAGTACTGCCACTATTTTCTCGACCCTGAAATGCCCAGCAACCCGATTGTAGTGCACTTCCCAAATCATCTTGGTTTGATCACTTGAAGTAACACAAAGGTGTCCCATGTGACATAGTAGTCATCCTAGAGGTGAAGATTTGGAACTTGGTTTCCCACATAGAGCGTCTTGTATGTGTGGCTGAAATCTGGATCGCTCTTGTAGAGAAGCGGCCAATCAGAAGTCTTGTTCCCACAAGAGTTGAGTACAGTGGTTATCGCCACGATCGGTGGTCAGCTGAGGCAGTCTGCAACATTATTGGTGCTTCCCTTCTTGTACTTGATGTTCAAGTGAAACTGTTGTAGAAATGTGGACCACTTTTGATGGCGATCATTCTGTAACTTTCCTTGTGTCTTTATAAATTGCAGTGGTCGGTGGTCTGTGTGGATGATTGTTTCCTTCACCAAAATGTAATGCTTCCATTGTCGACAAGCATGTACAATGGAATACATCTCTTTTTCATAAGTGGGGTATTTGCGGACTGTGTGAAATAGTGTCTCACTGTGATATGCCACTGGATGCCCTTGTTGAGTAAGGACTGCCCCAATAGCATAGTCAGAGGCATCTTTCTCTATCTCAAATGGTTGTTGCAAGTCTGGTAATGTGAGCACTGGGGCACAGTAAAGGCATTGTTTCAACTCTACGAACACCTTTTGTTGGGTTCCCATCTAGAAGAATTTTGATTTCACTCATCCCTTGGTGACTTGACTCAAGGGCCAAGTGATATGAGAGAAACCCAACATGAACCTGCGGTATAAATTAGCAAGACCAAGAAAGCTGCGAAGCTTGGTTAGAGTGGTTGGGGATGGTCAATCCTGAATGAATTGGATCTTGGTTGGATCCACATGCACCCCACACTCATCAATAATGTATCCCAGATACTAAACCTGGGTCATGCCAAAAGTGCACTTGTCCAAATTGGCACACAACTTGTGCTTCTACAATGTTTGGACGACTTGTCAGATGTGGTGGAGGTGCTCTTCCCAAGTCTGGCTAAAGATCAGGATGTCCTCCAAGTACACTACCACAAATGAGTTGGTGAATGACCACAAGATGTCGTCCATCAGTCTCATAAAGGTTGCGGGAGCATTTTTTATCCTTAAAGGCATGACCAGCCATTCGAAGAGGCCCTCCTTGGCTTTGAAGGCAGTCTTCCACACATCGGTCGGTTCAATCGGGACTTGGTGATACCCAGATTTTAAGTCGATCTTGCTAAAATATTTTTCCCCTTTAAGTTGGTTCAGGAGGTCATCGATCTGTGGAATCGGGTATCTATTCTGGACAGTTATCTTGTTCAGCGCCCAATAGTCAATACAGAGTCTCCAAGTCCCATCAATCTTCTGTACCAACATGATCGAGCTCCCACAGGGAGATCAACTTGGCCGGATGTGGCCCTTCCACAGCAACTTCTAAATCTTCCTCTTGATTTCATCGTTCTCTAGAACAGAGCATGGATAGATCGGTCCATTGGGTAGCGGTGCTCCTAGGGTCATATCGATGGGGTGCTTGACCTGACAGTGCAGAGGAACCCCTGTGGGTGAGGTGAACATGTCCCAGTGCTCCTCCACGAACTTGTACATTTGTTGTTGCCATGCGAAGGAGCCCTATCTGGAGGTCATGTCCATGATCCTCTTCTTTCCCTGAGGTTGGATCATCAAGAAAACAAATTTCCTGGTTTTGGAAATGACCTTACTGCATTGTTTCGCAGTAACCAAAGAGATAGCGATAGGTGGTGGTACCTCTGGTATCCTGTATAACTTATTTCACAACGTAATAATAACAGCACGAGGCAGGGACTCATACACAGCATGTTAATTCCATAAGTATGGTTGGCCTAATAATACATCATAAACATCAAGAGGATCAATGTCACACAATACCTTATCGGTGAAGGGTTTGATGCTGTAGGGAAGGCGACATTGTTGGATGACGCGGAGATCCCGTCCTTGGTGAAGCCACCCGATGGTGTACAACTACGGGTGTGCTGTGGTCAGCAAGCCCAACCGCTTCACAATCACTGCTGAAATGAGGTTCTTTTGTCTCCCAGTGTTGACAATGAACTGTAGCGAGGAAGCCTTTACCCACATATGGGAATGGAAAAGATGCTCCTCCTCCTCTGAATCTTCTAGTTCTTCCTTTTGGATCTTTGTGGTGGCAACAGTGGTGTTTGGCTCTGCATTGATAATATTCTTCCCTTTGTCATTCCCCTTCTCGAGTTCCGATTCAGTGTTAGAGTATGCATCTGATTTAGAATCATTTATCTCGGCCACCAATTACTGCTTGGCCCGACACTTGCTTGTGTTGTGAGTGGGGCTCTTATGGAACTCACACCACTTTCCCGCTTCCTTCTTCGGCTTTGTAGTGTTTCTCTTTACTTGCATCTTTGGTGAGTTGTCTTGAGTCGCCATGCCTTAGCTTTGTCCTTGGTTGTGCGGTTTGGGAGCACCCTTTGCTTTCTTTGGATTTGTAGATCCAAAGTCTCGCTTCTTCTGTTTGAATTTTTGCTCAATCTTGGCAGCCTATCGGTATGCCATACCAAGCGAGGAGATGTCGAGGAACTCCATTTCCTCCTGAATGTATCTGTGCATACAACTATGGTATTTTAGCACCAAATGTTTCTCTGAATCTTTGATACCCAACTTGGTGCGCAGGGTATGGAACAGATTCGCCAGCTCATGCACATATTGATCTTCCTCATAGCTTCCCACGGGATAGTATTGTTCCTTTATGGTGCCTCAGAAATAATTCCAAGTGGGTACAACCGAGAATAGAGAGGGTCCCTCCTCATCCTTTCTCTCACAGTAGGTTTCCCACCAGTCCTTGACATGGGGGGTGGCTTTGAGTAGTGAAAAAGTAATCTTTTCCCGGTCGAAAAAGTCATGAACCAAGAAATATCCTTCTAATAGATTCAACCATCTATCTACGCTGTCTGCATCTATTCGGCCATCAAATATGGGAATGTCAAAGTTTACTTGTACCTTAAAAGGGGTTGCGCCTCCAGAGTGGCTGCTAGATACAGATGTACCGCCAGTGGGAAGTCGTTGAAGGATCTGGGAGAAGTTATCCATCATTGTGTTCCTTTGTTTTTCAAGGGCATCCTCGAGCAACATTTTGATAGGATCCTCTATGCCCTCATCTTTCTTTTCGTCCCCCATGGGCAGCCGTTGGGGTTTGCGAGTATGATCTTTCAAAGGTTCAACTAGATCAAGCCCTAACTCCTTATACCCTGCCCTCGTTGGGGACATGCAAAGAAGGATCAAGAGAGAGAAGCTTGCTCTGATACCACTGATCCGTATTTATGCAAGAATGCAACATAATACACAAATACCCATAAAAACATAGATGCAGTGGAAATAACACTTCGTTTCATTAATCAAATAACTTAAACTTGTTTATATACTGGATGGAAATAAACTAGCTAGAGTGTTGGTAGCTTATCTCTGAGAAGAGATGTGGTGGCTACATGTCTCTGTCTACCTTGCAATGAGGCTCGAAGGACTATATAATATTGAGAAACAATGGAACCCTACAAATCCAAAAACCTAACCCTAGGAGGTGAAACACTAGACTATGGGCCCCACTGGGTAACTTGGTACATCAATTTCCCGCGGTCATAACTTTGGCATATTACCTCCGTTTGATGTGCATGACACATTGTTAAAAATATCTATTCAAGAACTAAAAAAAGTGTCAAAAAATATTGAGTCCAATCGAAAAAACGTTGTTTAGGGACTTAAAACGGCTCTGGAAGTTTAGGACCCAAAAACTGCCAAAAATAGGAAATTGTGCTACTGTTAAGGAAACTGAAAAACTGAAAGAAACATTGGTGGCGGTCCAAGTGGAATAGGCGGGTGGCCACCAATATCCTCCTGGATCACTTATTGCAAGGTCTAACATGCAGTATATAACTGCGCTAAAAATAAAATTAGTTAATTCATTTGCGATGAAGCATTTTGGTGCTGCAAAGAAAATCCTTAATATGAGAATAACAAGAGACAAGAAAAATCACAAATTGATAAAATTGTCTCAGGGTGAGTACATAGAAAAGGTGATGGAGAGGTTTAGGATGCAAGATGTGAAACTAGCTAGTACACCTTTGGCCAACCATTTCAAACTAAGTAAGGATATGTTTCCCAAGACATAGGAGGAAATATAATACATGTCCAAGGTTCCCTATTCATTAGCATTTGGAATCTTGATGTATGCCATTGTGTGCACAAGACCATATATTGCACATACAGTGGGAGTTTAGAGTGGGTATATGAACAATCTAGGTAAAGAACGTTGGAAGGAAGTAAAGTTGCTTCTTAGGTATTTGAGAGGTAATAGTTCTCATGCATTATGTTTTGGAGGTTTAGACATTGTTTTAGAGGGATATGTTGATGCAAATATGGAAAGTGATAAAGATAGCAAGAGGAACACCATGGGGTATGTCTTTATCGTAGGTGGAACAATAGTAAGTTGGATTTCGAAACTGCAAAAGGTTGTTGCACTTTCAACAACGGAAGTACAGCATGTTGTTTCTATACAGGATAGTAAAGAGATGATTTGGATATATAGGTTCATGGAGGAATTGGGTAATAATCGGGAGAATAAAAGGTTGTACAATGACATCTAGAGTTCCATTCATCTTGAAAAAAACTCATCATTCCATTCTAAGACTAAACATATACATCTCAAGTACCATTTCATATGATCTATTTTGGAAGAGGAAATGTTGAAGTTGGAAAAGATACATACTATCCAGAATCCTGCAGACATGTTGACAAAGGTGGTAACCAGAGAGAAACTGAGTTCCTTCTCAATTTTAGTTGGCATTCAAGCATGAAGGTGAAGATGAGAAATTTATGAGTTCCAAGGTTGGAGCATAGTCCACCAGATGCAATAGAAGTGGAGTTGTTGTGATCAGTCTCCAAGTGGGATATGGTTAGTTGTGGATCCTAATATTACTAATTCAAAGGTCATGTTTAAGCCATGAAAGGATCCCATCCCATGATGGAGGGGTGTGGGGGGAGGTGCCACCCTACTATAGTCTCCATGGGGGTTCTAGGGGGGTGCCTTTGTTGTGAAAACTTTGAAAAGTGTGTCTTGTAAAATGTTGTAATTTCATAGTCACGACTTGTTTAATATTGGGTAGCACGTGGTATTTTCCCATGGTAATCCCTCTTTAAAAGGAAGGAGTTGTAATACGGCTGTGTATTGTAGTATTGTAAATATCTCTATCATTGTTTAAGAGAGAATGTGAGAGAGTGAATAAGAAATTGCAACATATGTGTTGTGGGTTGTATCCCTTCATTTGTTAGACGGTATAATAAATGGACTGGAAATTTCTCCGTGGACGTATCCTAGATTGGGTGAACCACGTATATTAGTGTCTCTATTGTATTATGTTTATGTGTTTTATTTTTGCATCTTATTTTATGCTATTGTTCTGCGATCCTGTTTTCTAACACTTCATAACTTTTCTGGGTGGATCCAAATCCTTCCAAGCCATCATACTTGAGCTTAGGCATTCAATTTCCTTGTATGTGGGCATGATGGGAGTTAAAAAGGGATTATCGAGGGGAAGATAAAACTGATCTATATTGCATGTGTTGTATGTGCAGACTGGTGATTTTCCATGATGATATGGCCAACTTAACTCATCGACGACTATGCCTCTTAGACAACCATGTTTCATTTCTCCACTGTAGTTTTATGTGGATCCTTTGATTTCTTTTATTAAGGGTATCATACTATTCACATGTGGAGATCCCATACATAGAGCTCCTTCTCATAGAACAAAGTCCCTAAAACCACATTTTTGATCAAGGGATTGGTTAAGAACAAGACTGTTCATTAATTCTATAAGAAGTTATACTAGGTCCCTAGTGGCCAAATTGGCATGCATATCCACTATTGATTTATTTGATTTGAGGATGTGAAAGGTAAATATGTTGCAAAAATCCAACACCTCCTATTGGATCCTCAGGAATATGGCTCTCAATTTCATGTCCTTGGGAAGAGTCCTCATTCTCAAATCGCTGATCACTAATTTTGAATCTCCCAGGATCACGAGGGATTATATCCCATGTTTTTGAGGTAAGAGAATACCTTGGAGGATAGTGTAGGTTTCCTCCTGATTATTTATTACACTACCTAGAATCCATGAAAAATGAACTTTGATATTTCTTACTATGGTGGTCATTTTAAACTATTTTAATGTTGAGAATATGCAACAAAATAGTTAGAAACATATGATGTAGACAATCATTTGTTGATGTATATGTAACTTCGGAATGTATTTCATCTGTATATTTTATATATATTTATTGTACCCTTATAAGAGATGTGTTATTCCTCTATAAGGAAGTGTCGTCATGTGGATTGACAAGTGTCGCAAGTGTGTGAACTTGCCGATGGGTTATTAGACCACCTTATGGGGTCGGCCCTAATTAATATATAATATAATGTGGATGTATCCAAGTAGACAAGTCGGCCCCAGTAGGTCACTGGGCAAAAAGGTGAGTATAAATAGAGATAGGAGATCTCTATTTTACTCACTCGGAAAAGTAACTATCTCTCTCTCTGAAAAGTGGCGCACTAGTGAGGAGGAGGAGGATCATCTGCTAGGAGACTATCTCAGTGTTATTTGGTTGTATTTTGGTTGAGCCATTGCTCTCTCTATCTCTGAGGAAGTTGTGGGGTTTTTCACCTTAGGGTTTTCCCCACGGAAACTCTATGTCTCTTGTCTCTATGCTTTTCATTCTTGTGATGCTTGTGATGCTTGTCATATTATGATTGTCATGCATTGATATACTGTAGATGTTATTCTCTCAGCAAAGATCCTATAGTATTGTGATTTAATACTAAAAATTTAACATGGTATCAGAGCTTAACTGAGAAGAAGACATTTTGCAGTGACGGAAGCTTGTATTCCTTGTTTATTGCGTTTCTCTCCACATATTTTTGAAATTCAGTATAGTAGATTGGATCTACTCATCAAGGTGCATCTATCTGTCCAATCAGAATTCAGTTCTGAGCATTTTCAGATTTGGCCCTAAAAATTAGGGTTTCCACAAAAATAGGAATTTCTGGAAACTGAAGGCATAGCTGGAAGCTCCTTGCAAAAATCGAAGGTTTGAGCTTTGGATCGAGATTTTTGGCTGGGTAGATCTCCGGGAAACTCAAACCCTAATTCAGGGCTCTCCCTAGTGAACCCGGGAGGACAAAAAGGCAATTTTGAAGGGCAAGATTTTGCTGATCTCAAATTCTGAATGTACTAGGCTGATCAGCTCTCCAAGGCGCATCTTTCTATCCTTTTGGAATTTTGAAATTCACATTTTGAATTTTTAGGGTTTCTCTGACAAACCCTAATCCGGGACCAGATCCAGTTTTCAGCACTTCAAGTGGTAAGTCCTAAATCTTTTCTATTTCCATTTGAAGTACTCTTAAAGATGTCTCTCCACACCAAGCTTGAGGATAAGCTTGAAGGGGTTGATAACTTCCGAGCCTGGAAGTATAGGATTGGGCTAATACTGGAAGAGAATGAGTTGGACTCATATGTGAAAGAAGACATCCCTATCCCAGAGGATGAAGAGGCCAAGGCATTACACAAGAATAACTTGGTCAAGGCAAAGAGAATCATTGCTGATTCTATCAAAGACCATCTCATACCCCATGTGTCTTCTCTCAAGACACCCAAAGAGATGTTTGAATCCTTGACCAAGCTATTTGAAGGAAAGAACATAAATCGGAAGATGACCCTGCGGAACCAATTGAAAGCAGTAAAGTTTCAGAATGGAGAAACCATTCAATCTTACTTTTCAAGGGTCTCCCAGATCAAGGAACAACTAGAAGCAGTGGATGAAATGGTGGAGAATGGTGAAGTGGTGATGACCACTCTGAATGGCCTACCCAGGTCATGGGATTCCTTCATTCAAGGAATTTGTGCAAGAAAGAAGTTGATCTCCTTCAGTAGACTTCGGGAAGAATGCTCTCAAGAAGAAGCTAGACTTATAGCTCGTGAAGAAAAGATGGGAGGTGAAGATCAAGCTCTTGCAGCTCACACCAAAAGAGGTAAATCCAAGAAGGAATCATCTCATAATAGAAGATCCTCTCACCACCATTATCATAAAGATAAGAAAGATCTCAGATGCTTCACTTGCAATGAGAAGGGACACTTTGCTTCAGATTGTCCCAAGAAGAAGAAAGACAACAACAAAAACTTCAACAAAAAGAAAAAGAATAACAAAAGAAGATATCATGCTCATGCTGCCGAAGATGATGAACCTCCAAAGAAAAAGGCTAGGGCAGAAAGTAGTAGTGATGATGACTCATCAAGTGAAGAAGAGTATGTTCTGATCTCTGCACTCACAGGCACAATCTCCCATGGTTGTAATGATTGGTTGATTGATAGTGGGGCCTCCAAACACATGACTGGGTTCAAGGAATCTTTTGTGAACCTTTCTGAACATGAATCACCCCATAAGGTGAAACTTGGGGATGATTATCAATACCCAATCAAAGGAAGTGGTGAAGCCTCCTACAACCTAGATTCTGGAAAATCATTGAAGATGAACGAAGTACTTTATGTACCTGGGCTCAAGAAGAACTTACTCTCCATTTCTGCATTAGATGCAAAAGGTATGAGGGTTGCATTTGTGGATGGCCAAGTCCTAATGTGGCCAAAGGGAAAGACCATAGATGATGCAGTAGTGATTGGAAAGCAAGAGGGAGGTTTGTACAATTTGAAGGGACAACCTGAACATGCCATGGTGACATAAATACAAAGATTCATCCATAGTCATGGATCACATAGAGGTATGTATAATTTGTTTTTGCAAAAGTTAACTAATGAGTTATGTAGGTCATTGAAGAGAACAAGAACACATTGCTAGACATAACTAGCAAATATGGTGACCAGGTATGTGTTTCTTATATCATAGGATCTTATACTGTTGTGTTGTTTGATAATGATCATTCATGAAGTCATAGGTTTGAATAAGTCATGGCTGTATGCATATTATATTTCTTACCATAATTGATGATATGACTAACCAGAAGAATCATGAAGGTATAGGTTTGAATAATCACAGGTTTTATGCATTTTATATCTCTTATCTTGATTGATGATTCAACTAACCTGAAGAGTCATAGGTTTGAGTAATTACAGGTTTAGACATGTTATGTTTCTTATGATTTGACTAACCATAAGAATCCTACATAAACCTTGAATGCTAATACTTATTATTTATGTTTGAAATGATCATGACTATACATGCTTGAGATTATTGTGTTTTAATAGTATACTAATGAATGTATGATTTTATATGAGATCACAAGGATAACACAATCATGATACTAATAAGCATGCATAGGGACCAAGGATGAATATGAGTTCAAGAACAGGTAATCCAGGAAGCAAAGATCAAGAGGGAGCACACTCCAGTTGTTCCTACAAGAAAGCAAAGGAACACACTTCAGTAGTTTTTGCAAGGATGCAGATATTCAGAGGGAGTTGACCATCTTTCCACAACAGAAAGGTGTAGAAGAAGCTACTTCAGATTAGGACTCCAGCAGCTCCTGTAAGGAAGCAAAGACTCAGAGGGAGTCCACCCAATGAACAAACAAAGATAAGTATTTTAATTTCTTGCATATTTGTCTGTTTAAATAAAATTGTTCAATGATGTATATGCTCATGATCCTAGACTTAGGATATGTATTGTGCATATTAGAATAGTTGCATTGATGAACAGCATGCTACTAATATACATGGGTAAGTGGCCTATGGCACTGTACAACATTCCATTGCTACTTATCTAGAATGAAACCTCTTTGCTGACATGTTGGGAGTTGTGCACACTCTTAACAATGTTCTGGTAGAGATTGGAAGGCATCTAGAAAGTTATGGAATATGGATAAATGTTGTATTGAAGCATTGGCTAAGATAATTGCATGACTGTATGGCATATTTCTTTATGTGTAAGAATTTGTTCTGAAAACTATGAGATGTTTTCTAATCATGCAATTTAACTTGTTGTGTAGGAAAGATCGTATGCCATCTCCTACAAAAGAAGAACTACAACATTTGTTCCAGCAACAAAGATATCTATTGAAGATATTGAAGATATTGAAGTTCCCAGGATCTGGGATGAAGAAATGAAATGCCATGATCCGTCGATCATGAAGAACGATGTTTGGGATGTAGTCCCAAGACCTGAAGGGAAGTTTGTTATGACTTCCAGATGAAACTATCAGATCAAGCATGTTGCAGATGGCAGCATAGAGAAATATAAAAGTGATGAAATAGAAGATACACCAGATGGTTTCAAGACAGCTTTCTTGAATAGTTGTATGAAGATAACCTGTTTGTTACAGGTGAAGATAGATTGATTGCCGACATGCAGCGGAAGCTTACTGCTAAGTTCGAGATGAAGAACTTGTGGTTGATGCACTATTTGTTTTTGGCATGGAGGTGTGGCAGAGTGATGGAATCTTCCTTGGACAAGGGAAGTATGCAGTAGAGATCCTGAAGAGGTTCGGGATGATGGACTACAAGGCTATGGCCACACCTATGGCATCGAATCTGAAGCTTCTATGAGATGCTTCATCTGAGCCGGTTGATGTCTCTATGTATCGTCAGATGATTGGGTCCTTGATGCACCTGACGAACACGAGACCAGACATTTGCTTTGCTGTGAACACATTGAGCCAGTTCCTGACGGATCCGAGGAGTGTTCACCTGGTTGCTGTAAAGCATGTTCTGAGGTACCTGAAGGGTACAGTGGATTATGGGATCAGGTATGAGGTGAATCAAAAGTTTAACCTGCAGGGTTATGTTGATTCAGATTGGGCTGGCAGTGCTGCAGACATAAAGAGCACATCTGGGTGTTGCTTCAGTATGGGATCAGGTGTGATCTCTTGGTTTAGCAGGAAGCAGTCCTGTGTAGCACTGAGTACAGCTGAGGCAGAGTATGTTGCAGCCTGCTCAGCTAGTTGTGAGGCAGTATGGCTATGGAAGCTACTGTTTGAGTTATTTGATCTCCCGTTGGAGGCTACTGGTATCTTCTGTGATAACCAGAGTTGTGTGAAACTGTCCGAGAATCCAGTGTTTCATGACAGGTCGAAACAGATAGTGATCAAATATCACTATATCAGGGATATGGTGCAGAGAGGAGCTGTGAAGCTCCTGTATGTTGCGACGGACAAACAGATTGCAGATGTGCTGACGAAGCCACTAGCCAGGGTGAAGTTCGAGTACTTCAGAGAGAGGCTTGGCGTTCTTCAGATCGAGGACACTTCGAGGAAGAAGTGATGGACACATTTGCTGAAGCCATTCCAAGCATGTTGGAAGGAGGATCCTTCACATGGTTGTGGATGTAAGTGCTGGATGATGAGCATCAGGATGATGTTCTAGTTTCTGTCTGGATATGATCAGTTGGATCATTTGTATGTATGTACGTATCATGTTGGATGCTGGATATGATCAGTTGGATCATTTTTATGTACGCATCTTGTTGGATGCTTGGACCTTGTATCTGTATATGTATCAGGTGGATACATTGTATGATCAGGAGGATCATGTATGGTGATATGTATCATGTATTTGTATTTGTATCAGGTGGATACATTGTATGATCAGAAGGATCATGTATGATGATATGTATCAGGTAGATACTTGGCATGCAGCAGGATGTTGCAGTGGTGATCAGGATGATCATGGATGATGAGCTTCAGGATGTTGCTCCAGATGACATGCAGCAGGATGTTGCAGTGATGATCAGGATGATCATGGATGACGAGCTTCAGGATGTTGCTCCAGATGACATGCAGCAGGACGTTGCAGTGATGATGATCAGGATGATCATGGATACATCAGGATGATGTATGGTGAGTATCAGGTTGATACTCTATGGCCGTGGATCAAATTGTGCAGATGAGCATGTAATAGCGCCCTGGGAGATTTGCAGATGGTCTTTCGAGGTTTTGCCTATGGCATGTAATATCGGTGCCCTGGGACATCTGGAAAATGCTCTTTCGAGGTTTTTCTCTGGGAGGACATGTAATAGCGCCCTGGGAGATCTGCAGATAGTCTTTCGAGGTTTTGCCTATGGCATGTAATAGCGCCCTGGGATATCTTGCAGATGCTCTTGCGAGGTTTTGTCCTATGGCATGTAATAGCGCCCTGGGAGATCCAATAGGTTGGGCTGTGTGCCCGTAATCAGTCCTGGGATGCTCTTGCGAGGTTTTGCCATGACCACATGTAATAGCGCCCTGGGAGATTTCAAGTCGGAGTTGTGTACCCGTAACATCCTGAGATGCTCTTACGAGGTTTTGTGGTGGACCACATATAATAGCACCCTGGGAGATTTCAGGTCGTAGTTGTGTACCCGTAACATCCTGAGATGCTCTTGCTAGGTTTTGTGGTGGGGTCACATGTAATAGCGCCCTGGGAGATCCTATAGGTAGAGCTGTGTGCTCGTAACAGCCTGGGATGCTCTTTCGAGGTTTTGTGACGCACGTAAAAGTCCTGAGGATTCCACAGTATGGCCAGTGATGATGAAGACCTGCAGGTGGTGGGCCTACATCCAGTATGAAAAAGGAATGGCTCTGTAGAACTTCCTATGACGAGTAGAGACAGAGATTGGATGAGATAGCAGCAGCAGTGACAATGATGATGACGATGATCCAGAGAAGAAGACTTGTCTAGCAAATCTGTGTCGAGAAATACCTTCCTAGTTAAGAGGGAGTGTTGATGTATATGTAACTTCGGAATGTATTTCATCTATATATTTTATATATATTTATTGTACCCTTATAAGAGATGTGTTATTCCTCTATAAGGAAGTGTCGTCATGTGTATTGACAAGTGTCGCAAGTGTGTGAACTTGCCGATGGGTTATTAGACCACCTTATGGGGTCGGCCCTAATTAATATATAATATAATGTGGATGTATCCAAGTAGACAAGTCGGCCCCAGTAGGTCACTGGGAAAAAAGGTGAGTATAAATAGAGATAGGAGATCTCTATTTTACTCACTCGGAAAAGTAACTATCTCTCTCTCTGAAAAGTGGCGCATTAGTGAGGAGGAGGAGGATCATCTGCTAGGAGACTATCTCAGTGTTATTTGGTTGTATTTTGGTTGAGCCATTGCTCTCTCTATCTCTGAGGAAGTTGTGGGGTTTTTCACCTTAGGGTTTTCCCCACGGAAACTCTGTGTCTCTTGTCTCTATGCTTTTCATTCTTGTGATGCTTGTGATGCTTGTCATATTATGATTGTCATGCATTGATATACTGTAGATGTTATTCTCTCAGCAAAGATCCTATAGTATTGTGATTTAATACTAAAAATTTAACATCATTACATTGATACTATGGTGTATAATCTGGAGAAAATGAAGAATACAGACAATCGTTGCAATGATAGTGTGGTGTATAATCTGTAGAAAATGAAAAATCAAAGAACGATTCGATTGTACATTGTGAAAATGCAAGTAAGATTTGATATAAAACACTAAAATTCACATATTTGGAATCAATATTTAGATCCACAAAATTTTAATTGACATTTGATAGAATCATCAGTCATAATTATGGAATTGAAATTCTCACTTTTTGAATTAAAAGCTTTGTTTTTGAGATAAGAAGTTTAAATTTTTGAATCGAAGATCACAATTTTTGAATTAAAAAGCACACTTTTTGAATCGAAAATCACACTTTTTTTAATTAAAAAGCTCACTTTTTTAATCGAAAATCACACTTTTTGAATAAAAAACACAGTTTTTGAAAGAAAAATCACATTTTTTTAATCTAAAAATGCACTTTTCAAATAAAAAATTACACTCTTTGAATCCATAATCTCACTTTTTGGGTTCAAAATGATTATAAAATTGCACTTTTGGAATTTGAAATTGCACTTTTTAAACCCATTTTTGAACTTTTTGAACCTTTCCACTTTATAAAGGTTGTTTTTGGGCTTTAGAAAGCACGATTTTCCACCTTTTTAGTCCAGATTCTACTTAATATGTCAGATTTAATGAAATGTGCATTGTAAATTAAGTACAATAGATTTAACCTTATTCTTTTATTCCAGAAGAGCATCTAACATTCTTAGAAGAGTGATATGAGATGACATATTCACAATAAGTACTTTCTATGACATATGAAATAACTCCTACTTATTGTATTGATGTCACATGAGTTGTAAGGGATATTTCATATTCTTGAAACTTTTAGTATGTGCCTTGTGGTGATTTAGTAAGCTTTTGTTGCTTGTTAAAATATGCTTTAGATCAAGATTGAAGAGTTACGAGTATCATTAGTGTCATGTCCCCAAATTTTGGCTCATTTAATTTCCATGGGTAAAAGGGACAAAATAACCCCTAGGGAGATAAATTTATTTCATTTTTGTATGCTTAGAATAAAAATGATCCTAAGTCTAGTATAAACAATAATTTTATTAATTTTAATTATTTTATAAATAAGTATTCCTAAATTTTGAGCAAATGGGCCAAGAGGGCATGGTGGACTCCAGGAATGGATACCTAATTAGGGTAGCTAAACTAGAAGCATACTTCAACTATCAACCAGGGAGTGTACAAACTTAAGAGGTGGTAAGCACTGTATGTGCTCTATAGGATAGTCTTCGTTGTTTTAGGATGTTGGGATGTATCTTAAAGGTTTTTTAAAGGAAATGGGAGTGATATGTTGTTAAACAACGAATGAAGGAATATGAGAATATTGTAAACCTATGAACTAAAAATGATGAATCTAATAGATCTTTACGCTAGGAATTAAATGTTGAAAGACTGTAAATCTAATCTAAGAAATAAAATGCTGAAAGCTTGGGAAACTTGATCAAGAAATAAAGGACTGAAAACTGGAAGTTTAACTATAAATTCAATACGAAAAATTAATCAAACTTGATCTCATTCAAATCCAATACTGAAATTAATAATCATCTACTCTATTCAAATCCAAAGAACTTAAAACAATTAACCCCTATACAATTGAATTCAAATAAAGGAAATATGCATGGAATCGTAGATCTAAATCATTGTCAAAAATTAATATAACATGCTGGAAAACATGGCAAATACGCCTGCACAGAATGCATCTACAGGACTACGGAAATCACGTTAACGAACTACAGAATCAATATTGTTGAACTACAGATAAAAGTGTTGAACTGAAATGATCGGTGAACTGAAATAAAGCTATGTTATTCAAACCATTGTCAAGTACTTCATATACGATGATGATTAAATAAATCAACAGGACATATGAGAAATACCTGGAATAAACAATGAAGCTCCTGACCTACGTGTTGGAGGGGCCCTCTCCAACTCGTATTTTAGGAGTAGAAAAAGTCTTATAAACGCAGAGCTTGAAACAACATCACTTCTTCCATTAAAATCATAACTTCATGTTCAGAAAAAGTCTTAAAACAGAATTGTCTCAAATAACATATGCTGAACATAAGTTCTACAAAAATACCAACAGGGACCTCTTGTTACTCAAGAGGTCCATATATATATCTATTTTGAAACATAACCTAACTCTATGCTTTAAATGTCGATCCTGCTAATCAGGAGTTCTCTTCTACAAATCTTGAAAAAAGGGCGCTGAGCCCCTTATGGACCTTCAGTCCTCGAGTTGGAATTGATGGTTGTATCTTAGATTACCTGCGCTTGCTCATACACACTTAATTCCATATAATTAGCTCATAGAAAACGATTTTAAGCATAGAAGAATAATCTCTCAAACTACCCTTCTAAATAATCAAAACAAATGTATTATCCCTCACAAACAGAGGTATTTCCCTTATCCATTATTGTGCTTGTGTGGCATAAAAAGGCTATAGAGTACCTAATTTGGGACTTATAATATAAAACATACTAGGAAAGTAAAAATGGTCCCAACCATGTAAACATTATAGAATCATGGTGGGACCTCCTGAGTTATATTTCTAACACTTCCTCTTAACGAGGGAGGTCCCAACATAATCATCTTGACCACTGTCAAGAACTCCCATTGACTCTGGAAGCTGATGTCGGAAGACAACTCGAAAGTCTGGATCTTGCTCATCCTCTCTATGTTGGATGAGTCTTTTGTCAGTGCTTTGGATAGATTTACTCTTCTCTCCCTGAACCAGAGACTGAATACTTGGCGCCACTGCAGTCTCCCTCTCATCCTCAAAAACTTATAACCATCCACTAGATTCTCCAAAAATGAGGACCATATCCCATGTTCTTGTCATATGACTAGATGCTCTACTATCAATTGACCAATTCCTAGCATCCTGGTAACCGGTACTACCACAACTTGAATTAAAGGAGGTAACCTTCTCCTCATTCCTAAGTGAAGTCATCTCGGTACTATGCAACTTGTATGACCCTAACTTGAACCTCTTATGTTTTGTATCAACACAACTTAACACACTTTCTTCAGCAACCAAGCTCTGATACCATGAATATTTTTGATAAAATTCACAAAAAAATCTTATTGGACTTTTATCAAAAACTTTGATCGCAAAGTTGATTTATGACTTTTCTAAACTATGAATTCATATATCATACTGTAATGAAATTTCTGATAGTTTTAAGCATAACACCATACAACCAAACTCTTGAACTAAAGATGAATGCAATACATAAATTTAGGGCCAAGCCTAGGGTAAAAACCTCACCATAGGAAAACCCTTGAGATGTTATTTCTATTAAAGGAGAGAAAATTTGAAACTTCTTTTACAACTCAAAAATTTCTCTGATTTCCATCTCAACAAAATTCAAAAATGCAAATGCAAATTATTTCTACCTTTGCTAACCTTTCTTGGAATTCCTGCCAACATAAAATAAATGCAAATACTGCCCACATGTACCAAAATAACAGTCTGATTTTTCTAGAAATATGTGCCACATAACTGAATGACAAAGTACAACCTGACAGAATTAAAAGCAACAACTTCTACCTTGGGAAATGTGCCAGAAGGCAGGTACAAACTGGTACAAATTTCTATAGAAAGAATCCTTCAGTATTCCTCAGGAAATATGCCCATTCTCATCCTTGAAAATTGTGCCCACTTACTGTAGAAAATATTGATGTACAGACTATCTTGAGAACTGTGCAATATCACAAAAATTTCATATTGGACTTTTATCAAACAATTTGATTGCAAATATGATTTATGACTTTTCTGAACTATGAATTCATATATCATATTCTAATGAAATGTCTGATAGTTTTAAGCATAAACACTGGTGGGCTCTCAGAATGGATGCCTAATGAGGGAAGCTAGACTAAGAGCCTACTTTAATTATCAACCCGGGGGATGTACAAACTTCATAGGTCCAGGCACTATATATGCTCTCTAGGATAATCTTTGTCGAAGTTGGGTGTTTGTATCAATGTTTTAAAGAGTTTCCTAAAAAGGATTAAATAAACTCTAAAAAAGGATTGTTTAATGTATGGAGGAGCAATTCCTATGCTAACAAATTCAAATACTGAAAGCAGGAAATCTATGTCTAAGAAATTAAATGTAGGAAACAATAAGCATATCTTTAAGAATTTACTTGTTGAAAGCAGTAAAAATTATACTATGGAATTGAATGTTGAAAACATAACAAATCTATTCTAAAGTAATGAAAGCTTGATCTTTAATCTAAGGAGTAATTACTGTAAATCGAATGCATAAAACTCAAAGTCTGATCTAACATAATCTAATGCTAAGGCTAAGTTCGGAATACCATTATCTAATGCTGCAATTTTAATCAAAACATTAAGAAGTGAATATCATCATGTAACCAAAAATACTGAAAGTAATCAATCTCCATGAGCAGCTATAATAATGAAATAAATATATGGGCTTTAAGATTTGGATCGTTGCTTTAGAAGCAAATGCAAGCACATAGGAAAATAAGTGTTAAATTATGCCTTGGCGGAATGTTGCTATAGGACTACAGACACAACCTTACCAAACTACATAATGCGTTATAATGAACTACGGAATCAGAAAGGTTCAACTACTATAGAAATCAAATCGTGCGATTTAAATGCTATTTAAAATACTCTCATCTGCAATATAAATTCAACCAATGTAAAACACATAATGAGAAATACCTGAATAGTAAGATCTCTTGACTTACGTGTTGGAGGGGCCCTCTCCAACCCGTACTTGGGAGTGAAGGGAAGGCTTATAAACACTGAATTGTAAGTAACATCAAGTCTTTATTTAAAATAGGAACTTCATAGTTTAAAACCAAGTCTGTAACACAACTCTCTATGGTATAAAACGTAAAACAATAATTCTCCAAAATAGTAGCAGGGGCCTCTCACTACCCGAGAGGTCCATATTTATATAATTCTAATGCTTGACCTAACTAAATGTCTAAATGCCAATTCTCTTTGAACAGGAGTTCGTTCTCTATAGATCAGGAAAAATGCGCTGAATTTGGTGATGTTCTTTCAGTTCTCCACTTGATTTGCGTGTTGTCCTTTACTGCACCTAGACCTGCTCATTCAAACTTGTTTTTTATGCAATTAGATCATAACAATGCTTTCAAAACATATAGAAATAATCTTTTAAACAACTTCATTAAATAATTAATGTAAATCATTTTCTTCACAAAACAAGTATATTTCTTCACCCTTTCTTGTGTGTTTGCTGTGGGGAAGGGCTATCAGATACTTGTATCTTGGACTCATCATTATCCCCCATACTTGAAGGATTCACCCATCCTTGGGTGACAGATTCAGCTCGTCGATGACCTCTCTGATGTCCCATGCTACTACCCTGGGGGTCCCTGCCTGCCTGTGATAGCCGAAGGTATGATCCTCCTTGACCCATGCTCTCTTCTCTTCTTCTTCATTGATATGTTCCTTAATATCTTCATTGATGTGTTCCTTAATAAAAAGGGGAAGGAAGAATGGGGGATTCAGCCTCATTCTGATCCATCTAAGTTGGTTCTTTATCAAGGATTCCCTGTAGGGCTTGGCTTTGAAAAGAGGGTCTTCAAGTCTGCAAGGGGAGTGGAGCTCTTTTCTTTTTAATTCATTTGCTACTCTGCGCCATCTTTCCTTAATGGACTCATGAAATTCTTTGTGTGTACCTTGGAGAGTAACATCAAAATGAGCCACAGCCTCCTGCTGCTTTGCAGGGAGAATGGGAATTAGTTCTTCATCCTGGATGAGGATCCTATGGTTGTAAATTATTCTTTCAGGGTGAGTTGCCTCTACCCTGACCATTAATGGGGTTTTCCATTTTGCTTCAACGTAAATATGGTAGTCCTGAGCTCGCTCAATTTCGTGATTCGTCCATGAACATAGTTCCCTCAACTGGAAATCGCCCATGTAAGGGTTTGGCGACCAGATGGACGAGGTAGGAACTACAAAATTGTGCAAGAAAAATTCGCTTAACTGGTCCTCCAACTCTATGGAATTTAGAGATGCATCCATAAATTCTTTGGGGTTGTTGATCTCTATCGGGAGTCCGTGTTTTAACCTTTGGAGATGGAATTTGCCCCACTTCTCCTGTAGATAAATTGCATAAATTGTTGATGGCGGCCTGAGGTCTAGTAGTGTACCATATATTTTAGTGGTAGTAGCCAAAACGTCCCTTAGTTGAACAATTTCCTGGTCCTTTTTATCTAGCTCCCCTTGTGCCTCAGCCAACTTCTCTTTAAGTGTTGAATTTCTCTGTTCCGCCAGTCTTAGCTCTCCTACATGATGCATTTTCAGGATTTGTGTCTCTTCAGATGAAAACGGGGGTGATGTGGGATGGCTTTCTGATTCAATTCTCAATGTTGTCAGTTCCTTTCTGAGCTTTTCTAATTCTGCCCATGCCTCCGCGAGTTGGTTGATGACCCTAGGGTTTTCATTGTGCTCAGGAGGGTCCCCCTAGAGGTTTTCTTGCTCTTCTTGTTCATAATTTATGTTCTGCTTCTACCTCCTGTTCTTCTTGTTCATCTTGCATTTCTTGTTCATTCTGCTCTTCTTCTACCTCCTGTTCTTTTGGTTCATCTTGCATTTCTTGCTCATCCTGCTCCTCTTTTGTAGTGGGATCCTCCTGATCTACCCAAAAATCATCGTCCTCATCCGACACATTTTGAACTATGGGACTGGGTTCCCTACTCTCTTCCTTGGTAATTCGGATTCTGGATGCTTGTGTGAATCTTTTACTTCTTCTCTTCGGCCCTTGATTACTGGTAGGAATCCCTGGGTTCGTTTTGTGGGAGTCATCTCGTGAATGCTTTATTTTCACCAGGGTATCAGCCACACTCTCTAGGTCAATTTTCCTCTTCGCCCTGATGTAGAGGCGGTTTTGTTCAATGATCCTAGTGGTAGGGGTACGCCAGCTGTGGGTGTACCCTTCATTCTTTGAACATATTCAACAGATACCAACACGAATTCTTCCCAAGAAAGCTATGGTATCTACGCTTTTAATTCCTCACAAATGATTAATTTGATCATCCCATGATGGGCTAAGGTATCCTGATTTCCTTTAATCACTTTCTTGCTCATTTCTGCTAGAGATTGGAGCAGGTAGTATGGAATACTAATGTTGTTGTTCGGTGGATGCTGGGCCCTATGTCTCAATAGTTCTAGAATTCGAAAATGAAAAATGTGGACGTAGCTCAACCTACCAGTGCATGTAATATATTTCTAGACAATGGCAGCCATTTCATCCCATGGTGCAGGCATGGAGAGCCTTTTGACTCCGTTTTTTATCTTCGTCGTAGACCTCTCCTCTTTCAAATAATGCTATCTTTGCTTCATGATTTGCCTCCCTGTCGTCCCTGCCCCAATGCAGACCCATTGGCAAACCAGTGTATTTGGCAATATCTTCGTCATCCAAACTTATACGTAACCCCTTCACTCGGGTGATGAACTCTTCATCCTTGATATGTTTTAAATTTCTTGCAAATTCCATAGCCACCCCTGCATTGTATCCTCTCAATCCCAAGATGAAAGGCATTCAGTTCGCACTGCGAATGACTGTTAAGATTCGTGGGTTCTGAAAAATAGCACTGTATTCCCCTGGTTCACTTTTCTTGAACCCGTTTGTCATCTTAAAACCTCTTCTGTAATAAACAAAAACCAAAAACTTGAATTGTGGGTTCTACCTCAACTGGTTGGGGTCGATTACAGGCTCGAGGACTGGATTGTTGGCTGGGTGACCACACTACTTCTGGTTCCTTGTGTCCGGAGAGTTCTAAGAGGTTCGTATATGCAAAACTGGCCCTTTGGAAGATTATACAACCTTACTCAACTACCTTTCCGCACTTGAACTCATCATCATTCATTGTACTTGTCACTTTATCCATTTCTTTCCATAACCAATCTCTTCATTTTGTTTCATGATTGTACTTTGCACTTCTGCTCCGATTATTGGGATGTATGGTGGTTTTATGTGGGTTCATCATTTGTTGATATGACAGGGGTTATGCAATCATGATTTTGTAATTTGAACCTTTCCCCTGACTTTAGTGAAAAGTTGTCCTCAGCTTAAAAAATAACCGTTTTGGGGATAATGATTTGACCTTAAGAATATAACAAAGATGTTTAGAGATTACCTTGTTATGCCTTAGCATACCTGAGTTGATGAGTTGGCTTGATTTCTGTGTGTGCAGGATTTTGTAGTAGATTTGGCATGTTCCATATCAAATTTTGGCATGTTCCGTAGCAAATTTTGGCATGTAAGTAGTTACATGTGTTGTCTGCATTTTTCTTTGGCTCGTTTGAATTTGTTGTATCACCTTCATTTGAACTTCATGCCATTTCTGATTTGACATTGTGATAATGTTGTACCTTGATTTTTGATCTCGTTCTATTGTTTGTAAGCTGTTTTGGCTCGCTTGAATATATGGTAGGCTCGCGTGATCATATGGCAGAGTTGATTCAACAGTGTGCTTTGATGTATTCCTATAGTGGTAGATATCTTTGCTGGCTCTCTTGAATACATGTCTCGCTCGCTTGATTGCTGTAAACGTTGATAATTTTCGGGCTCGCTTGATTTGTTGGCTAGCTTGCTTGCATATTGATGTTTCTTTTGCTTGATATTTCTCTTTGCAATACTAATGTTGCATCTTCATAGGTATGTATGTGGCCCTGTAATTTGGCCTGTTATTCATTCAACAATATTTATTTTTCTTTCTTTCTTTTCCTTTTTATTTTTGCTTCTTTTTTCTCATTTTTTTTTGTTTTTTTTTTATTTCATTTTATTTATTTATTTTTGCAATAATATTCCATATTCTCTATCAGCATCAGTTGTTGTTGGTAGAGTACCTGTGTAAACTCTTCCTTTGACTGTGGTTTCTTGTAAAGTTTTAGCCGATGTCCATTCACTATCATGGGAAACTTTTGTTCGTCTATTGTAACAATCTTTACTGCTCCATTTTCGTAGATATGCTCAATGATGTAAGGTCCTAGCCATCTAGTTGTTAGTTTTCCCTTGAAATTATGGAACTTGGAATCATAGAGTAGTGCCCAGTCACCTTCCTTGAACTTTTCACTAGTACAAAATGAGAAATTAATGACTAAAATTCGACTATAAATGACTATTTTTGAGTCAGTGACTAATAGTATCTGATTTCCACTATCTTATCTCTAGTTGTATTTCACTAGTCATTAATTGGTTGACTTATTAGTCATTGATTTAGTCATTGATAGTCACTGATTAAGTCATTGATTTAATCATTGATACTCACTAATTTAGTCGTTGATTTAGTCATTGATACTCACTGATTTAGTCATTGATAGTCACTGATTTAGTCATTGATAGTCACAATTAATGACCAAATATACGACTAAATAAACTACTAGATGATAACATATTAATAACTAAGCTAAATATGACTAAATGTTAGTCACGCTATAAGATACTGGAAATTAGCTACTAATAGTTGTATATATGTGAATTTAGTCATTTTCTTAGTCACTAATTTATGATAGGGTACGGAGGAATCGAACCACCAATCTCCTGCCTATAATTAGGCAGGTGCTGTACCATTGAGCTAGCACCCTTTAAGAAGTTGTTATTGCTTGACAATGATGATATTCAAACAAATTTTGCATGGGAACAAAATGAATGTCAAACATATTCAAGAATAATGCTTCAAGTACTAAAAGAATTCTAAGATATAGCAATTGAACTGTGACAATGATGAAAATTCAAAGAAGAATGATCTTACAAACTACGCATGAGTACAATAATCCATGGTTGTACAAATTATCAGGAACAAAAGCAAGTTGTTGCCCTTCTTATACATTTAAGTTAGGATATTCATCATTATTTGTAGTTGATAGTAATACAGGTTCTTGGTGGTGGTTGGATATTATCTGGAAATTAAAAATGAAGATCTTTTCTGGTTGACACTTTCAAGCAAAGTGTTAGCATGGGGCACTTTTTAGAAAAGGTGATGGTAGGACCCGGGAATTTATTTTCTATGTTGGGAAGCTAGGAAAAACATATATTATTTACTGGTCAAGTGTCACTTCACTAGAGAAGTATGAAATGAATTAAAGACTTTACTTAAGGGAAGGGACTGTGGGAATTTCCAATCTAGCCCATTTTATCCAAGGGCATAGTATTATAATAATAATATATAAACATTTTTCTAATTAGTTGCAGAAAATAAAAAAAGATTGGCAACTAGACTTGATGTTTTGATGATGTACTTATTCAGAATGAAAACATAAATTAATGGTTGCTTCTTAAAGTTAAATAAGACCAATAAAATTTTATCAGGAATGTTTGTAGCTTTGCATTCAAGCAAATCGATTAAGTGCAAGTCAAATTATGTATAGCTAAAGTCTACCCTCTTACATCCTTCCTTGGAGCAACTATAGGATACATTAAGAAATTACAAGTTGACACTAATTTAACCTCCACAAAATTAATAATTTCACATATAGGGATATAGGGTTGACTCTGAAATTGACCTAAAGGCCATTTTATAGTGGGATAAGTTAAGTACCATTCTTACATCATTGAATTTATTCAGTTAATAAAAAAAAAGTTGGGTAACATAAGCATATTATTTACCTAGTTATTAATTATTAATTGGTTGCCAATTACCATTTGGTTAGGCCCTCACCTGGACTACATTGAAGGATCTCTTGAGATATGAAACATCATCAAGGTCTGGGCAAACATCACCAATCTGCAAGACAAAATTGTAAATATAAAGAATGATTTAATCATGAAACATGATGCCAAGAAAGAAATCAAAATGGTCCATCCAACCATTCATAATATATTGTTCTCTACATAATGTATCGACCTTTGCTAATAAAAATACACCAATCCAATAATAAATATTTTAGCGTTTACCTGGTCAAAAACATGAGCAAGGGAAGAACCAGCTAAATGGTGCTTTCCTTTAGCCAAATAAATATGGAGTAGAAGTACATCATCTCCTAGCTACATAACAGTGGATTATGTCAGTATGAAAATTATGAAGACTTAACAATCTTAGAGTTGCTTGTCCAAATCCATTTTGAAATGTCACCTTCAAATCTGGTGTAACAGTCTTTGAAATATCCAGACAGGTCACATAAGCACTGATTACTAGATTGCCAGAAGCTTTGACAGTCTCTCCTCCAGCTTGTGCAGCCATTGGAAGACTGTCTTTGCCACCGTCTATTGCTATCCCAAGTTCTAGCATTGCATCCTGAAGAGCATTAGCTGCATCATACATGGATCCACCTTCTCCATCTAGCTTTGCAGCATACATCCAATTCCCACTGGCTTTGACATCATTCAGTGAAGTAACCTGTAAATCATGTATGATGTGCTTCTTTATAAGACCAAATATCATTATTAAGGAAAACATATGCTTTATACTTTCATTATGTTTAACAATGCCTCTTTTCACCTAAGATTGCAAGAATGACCAACGGAAAATTGGAAAGCTTGTCTTGAGAAAGCAAAATTTTGACATGATATACTCACCTTAGCCCAATCAAGATTTGTCAGAGCCTCCTCCACTGCTAGCCTAGCCATTTCCATTGGATTCAGTAAACCCTGGAAATTAAAAAATTCTGAGATTGTTTCGATATTGTTGAAACCAAGAATTGTTTAAGTACATTCAAAAGACATCTTAGAGAGATTTTGCTCATATCCAAAAGTCATGACCATCTACTACCTTTACTGGTTTCTCTCCAATTGCACAAGCACCACCACTTAACCCAGTATATGTCTCCATGAATGAGACATATTGTTGTCATATATTAACATTAAAAGAAAGTATACTTTAGTTTAAAGACAATAGAAACTCTTCTCAAACCATAAGATGATTAAGGCAGTAAAGAAGCTCGAAAGAAAATATAAATACAAATAGGTGAGAAGCAATAACAACAACATCTAAGCAATAACAAGAAATATAATACAAACCAACCTGAGCAATAACAACAACATCTGCGAGTGGAAGCTGCAAAGGAATAATTGTCTGCTGCTATGCAACAAGATCTGTGACACAATGATCAACCTACCAAATGGCCATGCATTATTAAAAATATGCTTTAAGTTCGAGTAGAAATTCCAATAGCAAAAAAAAACTACCAAAGCAAGTCAAAATAACTAGTCAAGGGACGTTCTTTTACAATCTTGGGATTCTTTTTCAAAATTGTTAAAAAAAATGAAACATGAACTCTCAAGCAACTTGACCTCCTACCTTAGTTGTTAAGAAACGCTTTGAACACATAGGTGGAAGATGAAGAACTCGTCTGAGAGCATCCAAAACTGTCATTCCTCGAGCAATGCCAAGTGACTCCAATGGTGGAACTTTCCATGTAAATTCAAGACGTTTTCGTGGCATATCACCAAGTACCTGCAACCAAACTTATTAAAAAAAGTTCCCTGTTGAAAACAAACATTGGGGGCCTGCTCTTATGATGAGCATTAGCAAACCTTGATCATGTTGTATATGCATATGCCTTTGGCTCTTTCTTTTATTCAATAATTTAGTTTGTTTTATAATTTAGCATCTACTTTTGGGTCCCATTGACCTACTTTTGTGGTCATTCATGGACATTAATAAAATAAAAATATTATGTACCCATGTTTTCAAGTTTCCTTCTAGCTACAGCTAAAACAGATTCAATCAAACCATGGTATACTCTTGAGAAAATACCATTCCTTGTGACAATCTAATTTTGACAAAGCATTCTACAGATCTATTCCACCTATGGTATTTTGAACTGTTAATTTGACAAAGCATTCTACAAATCTCTTCCACCTATGGTATTTTGAACGCCTAGTTTGAAAAATTACCTTCTCAAGGTCAAGATCAACTGCCGGAAGAGGAGGGGATAGACCATTTAAAATAGAATGATCCATTTCCAAGCTATCGATGAGTACTATTCTCCCATCACCACTGATGAGTACTAGTGAGTCAAGCTGATATTTGTCATTTTCAAATGAATCAAAATGAGGTAAGGAATTTGGGTATGGAAGATATAGGTTATAAAAATAACATCTTCTACAATACATCTATAGGTGAAAAGGAAATCCCAATTAAGGAGTCTAACCATGTTCTCTCTAATCCACGAGTGGCATGTGGAAAGAGTTTGCATATATATTTTTGAGGATGAAATTGGTGAACTAGGCTAAGAAGATGAACTTTTTACAGCCTTAGTAGTTGGCTAATCAGTACCAGATGACAATAGAGGTATCAATAGATGCAACCAGTTAGAGGATGAAACCTCAGAATGTGAATGGAAAGAAGGATAGTTGCAATTGAATGGTAATTAAGAGAGTGAAGTTTTAGACTGTTGTTTTGTAGAGAAATAAAAGGCTATAATCCATACAATGACTTCATGGCAAATCTAAGCAGGTTAGGTATTAATTGTGCACTCTAGACCATGTGTGAATGAATTTGGGCCTTCAAAAAGGAGCAATTTATCAAATTCCGGCTGACCTGGGCACGCTGAGCCAATTTCAGCCGTGTTTTGTGCTCAAACAACTCGATTATCAACAATTTTTGACATATTCAGCCTTCTATCAACAATAAACATTAGTAACAACCCCAACTACTAATTCTGGGCACTTCTGAGATTTAAAACAACAATATGGAGAATTATTTTAAATCTAGGCACATTTTAGTTCAACCTGTAGCATGCCATGAACATCAGCCCTAAATCCTCTATTCTACTTCTGGCCATTTCTGGACATTATTTCACCCTCATACAATAGTAAATTGGGAGTTTTGAGCATTCTTGTGAGTAAAAACAACATCAAAACTACAAAGAAGCAATTATGTGTGTTAAAGCAGCAACTAGTCTCCAATTCTGGGCAATTTGTGGATGAAAAGGGCATTAAACAACCGCATATCTCAGTTCTGGGACTCCCAATGGCAGAAATTTGAACTTTGTTGGGAAGATCTGAGGGTTTAATTCGGTTAGAGTTTCTAAAATTCAACCTCCTTTATATAATAGGAAAGGAAACTACATTTTGTAGTCCTAGATAAAATTCTATAGAGCATGTTCACTGTTAACTTCACAAACTTCCCTGAAGTGAATATGAACCTTATGTCTTGAAGGTTTCACAAGTGAAAACATAGTCAAGTGAACTTTGTTGCATCTCCTATTGTAGGAATTAATTCATTAGTACCAAGAATCTTTTGTTGTTGTTGTCAGAGTAGACTAGGCTTTAAATAACCAGGCAGCCATCAAAATACAGAGTACCTTCCATCAATACTAGAAGGCAGAAAATCCACCACACACCAGCACAATATTGAGCTGAAAATTCATCACACATTAACAATATTGACCCTGTAAACCCAGAGAGGAAAACTAGCATTCCAATAGTTGCTCAGTCTTATTTCAGCAATCTCTGGTTACAATGCAGCTCATGGATCTCTGGGCATCATCCTTTCTTTGGCCAGCCAACAAGTAAAATCCCTTTGAGAGTCAAATTACAACAAATTATCGGAAAGTTAGGGCTAATGGGAAGGCTAAGAGACTGACCTTTTAGTTCCCATTCCTCTGTCTCCTATTTTTATTTTCTATTTTACTTCATTCTTGTTTTCCCTCTCTTTTATCTCATTTACTTTTACATTTACATTCTCCTTAATGTTTTATCTAACCTAGTTAATTGGTGAATTGAACTAGGGTACTGAGTCTTACAACCAAATGTGTCTAGGTTCGGAACCATTTCAGATCAGCTGTTGCACGTCTTGCACATCACTTTCGATCCTCTCTAGACCATTATGTTGTCAGTGTTGGAGATCCTTCTAGGATCAATAACAACAATACTAGCTTTGTGGCATTTGTAAACAACGATGAACAATCCACCAATGCAGCTGGATCTAAGTACTAAATCTTGTTCTAGGGATTTTAATTTCTAGTTTTTATTTTCAGCTCTATTGCATTTCTGTATTTTTCTGTTGATACTAGGCCAATATGTGAGGGAATACATCTATTTAATTGAACTACTCTCAGCTTACTAGACAAACAATTTTAATATTTGTTTGAATAGTGTGTGAACTGGAAGACTTCTAGTTCTAGGTAAGAATTATCAGATCTACCTATTATTTATTATTCTGGATGGTTCTGCTGCAGATATTTTAATATAAAAATTTATCCCTTACAGTGAAAAAAAATTGTATTTTTTAATTTTGATCCATATTCAGGAGTGAATTTAGACTAAAGGTAGTGAATGCGTCCCAAACCAATGTACTATCCAAGATGGTTGTATTCTACACACTACATAAGTGAACTTACTCCACTTGTTCAGTCAAAGAAAACCTAATCAGAGAAAAGCTACCACTCTGGGAAGCTTGCATCCAAGGACAAGCTGTATAAATCACTGAGCTCTGAGATAACATCTGATCGCATAGAAATAACTTCCATCTATCAACCAAGTTTTTTTCTCAATAAATTACCGAAATGAGCATCAACATGAATTCCATAGTTTTCTCAACCATGGTATCCATACCATTGTAGACCTCTCCCAAGAAAGGTTTGAGAATGTTAGCAGACCTCTCCCAAGAAAGGTTTGAGAATGTTAGCACTTTAGAGAAGCTTAAATGTGAGGGATGTCATGTTGAGCAAGAAATCTATCTTGCTCCACCACACCTCACCAAGACAGTCTGTGCACCATTGTTCTCTGCTATGAATCCACCTATATCCACTCAGCCCAAAGTCACTCACCATGATAGAAACTAATGGTTGCTTGACCTCAACAAGCCGACACAGCATGATGAACTTGGAGGCATATCTTATCTCAGCAACTTTCAACAACTCCAATTTGGAGTATTCTTGAAATATTGCTTGAGACTAGTGGTGGTTGGTGATGAATTTGATTATCTCCCTTGCTAGTCCTATCAGTTCCTTGATCCCCAGAAATTTATTGTCAATCTTATATAAGATTAGACTTAAATTATGAACAATGCAGGAATCCAAAAATGTGATCCTACTTGCTCTCAACAATCAAACCTACAAAAAGCTTGTAGCTGAAACTGCCTAAGAACACCACAAAACTGTAGACAAAGATAGTTGTAGTTTCCCAAAAGACCACAAAACAACACACAATGATGGTTGTAGCTGCCCAAAAGACATCTTTCCCTCTTGCTGGAAACACACATGTTCCAGCTGCATCTCAAATCGCCCTTGCTCACACCATGTGAGGCAAAATGAGAATGAAATCATCCTTATTAAAAAAAAACTGTCTTTAGAGGCTTCCACAAGTCACATTGATTAGTATTAAACCTAAAATTAGTGAGTAACAAACATTGCAGGTCCAAGCAGTCAAAAATAAGGAAAATAGAGTTCAAAAATAGATGAAAAGTGGCCATCGACACAGGTATAGTAGGAAACACGTTCATTACAGCTTGGAAACACGTTTCTGGCTGTCTGAAATGCTTTTCCTACACTTTTCCCACGTGGGAAAAGTGTTTCGTACATCCAGAAACGTGTTTCCATGCTGTATTGAACGTGTTTCTGCATTCCCATACTGAAACTTGACCAGTACAGCATGCCATACCATGTTTCTTCCAACATAGTTGTAGATAAGATAAGATAATTTTATTATTGTCCAACAAATGACCAGAAAAGTAGGTCAATGGAACTGTGCCGTACCTTGATAACAATACAAAGTAGAAGCTCAAAAGTAGATCCTATAAAAAACTAAAAGCGTAACTCAAACCTAACTCTAACTCCATAAATGGAGATTCGTTCTCAAACAAAAATATACAAAGAGAGATATGAATAGAGCTGATTCAAGAAAGGAAAATTTATAAAGGGAGTGGATCCAAGAGCTGTGATGCAAAAATGGCCCAACTGCCACTATCATGGGGCACTGGAGACACTGGAAGCATCGGGAGTATCTCTCCTACCATCTGAGGCTCAAAAGAGTAGTGTCTGGACTCTGGAGGAAGAGCTAGAAGAGCTGGAATAGGAACTCCAATGGGTAGTGCACCACTGTCTGGAGGAGGGGGCCTGCTGTCGTATCCTGGATGAAGTCGTCCGACTGCCGGGATGAAGTAGACAAAATCAAGAATAGGAAACGCCTACTAGCTTCAGCCATAACCCCAATTCATTATAAGTTCTCAGATGTTGATCCTGTTGCCAACTAAGTTGTACTTGGTTGGATTATCAAGCGAGCGGGCAGAGTGGAACATGATACATGTTCATTTTTGGTGATTTGATATCCAGCTAGCCTTTTAAAGGCCCCCGTTTTTAAAATTTTCCACATGTCCATGGCCCCGCGGGGTTTGTAACAAAACGTACTAGCATGGTGTTTTGTAAAAGACTTGGTTCCCTAGGACTTTTTGGCTAAGTCAGGTATTCCAAGGAGTTTTTTCACCTATCTATTATGTCTTGTATTAGTGCATAACATAATTAATGGGTTTTTCTCCTGCTCCTCCAAAGCTGGAATGCCTGGGGAGGCTGACGGGTCTTAGGGGATTGTTAAAGTCTATGGGTCAATGTATGTGAACATGCTAGGCGTTAATTTTGAGTCATATGGACATGTGCTAAGTCCCCCCAGATTGTTTTTAATTTTCGGCAAGTTTTATTTTTTTCCGTAAATTGGGCCATTTTTTAATGGTTCAATTGAAAAATTTGTAATTGGCCTATAAGGGGCGTCTGGAGGTATTTTTTGCCTTAGGGGTGCTCGTTTTCTAACTCAGAGCACCCCCTTAACCCCTAAACCCACTTTTCCTAATGTTTGGGTGCTTAAATTTTTACCTATGGCCAAAAAAATCAAAAAATCCCAAAAAAGTCATAAAAAAATCAAAAAAGTGAAAAAATGACTTAAAAAATTAATTATTTTTGGGAGTTATGACAACTCAGTTTTGGATCAGCATCATATGTGGAATGTTTTGGGCTGATTTTGGAAGGTTTTGGGCAGCCCCAAACAAGGAGATAATAGTGCCCATTGAGGAGGGGCGCATTCACTCAAGGAGGGGCGCACTTGCTATTGTGGGCAGCCCATAAACTAAGGGAGGAGCAGCACTATTTGTGCTGATATGCTAGCACGTTTTGGGCTGCATATTGGGCAGCTAGAATAGGGGATGGCAGCCCCATTTCCCTCCACCATCTATGCCACCACTCTTCCACCCATTTTGGCAAGTGCGCCCTCCCTCCTTAGCCATTTTCTCTATAAATTGAAGCTTGCTCTCCATTGTTCACTAGTGAGACTTGGAGCAGCTAACTTATGATTGTAATAGTTTTATCATTTTGAATAATAGAAGACTTTGGAGGTCAACTTGTGGTGTCTTGGTTACATGTGGATGAAGTATCTTGATCTTTTCTCCAAGGTGACTTGTGCATAAGTCTTATTTTTCAAGGATGTGGTTTGCTCATCTATGAGATAAGTTGTTTGTCAAATTTGTTTATTTGTAGCAGCTTAGTTTCTTATGAGTATATATATCTACACTTAATCTTTGTTTGGTGAGATTTGTGATGTGCAGGTGTCTTCTTGAGTTGGGCAAAAAGTAGGATCTTGTTTGTTTCCACTTTTTACTAACAATTATTTGCAGATATAGTCCCTTCAAACATCACTGAACCATCTTCAAGGCTTCTATTTTCAACAAGGATTTGTTCCATCTCTCTCTCTCTCATTTATAAAATTCAAATTTTCTGATTTACTAGTACTTTCTTTACAAAAAAAAACTAGTCTAAAGTTGTCGAAATCTTTCAAATTTTTTCTAAAGAAGTATTAGATCTGATTGTAAAGTGTTATCTGGCTGCCATAGAGCTAATAATTTGCAGCCATTAAAGGGCTAGCAAAGATCCCAAGTAGACAAGCTCCATAGCTTGTTTTACTTGGTTATTTTGTCATTTTTTACTTAGTTTTTTAACTTAGAAAATTTTGGGTTTCTTAGGAGGTGTTCCAAAGACACTCTTAAAGTGTTTTTGGGCATCTTGTTCTAATTATTGCTTGCTGGTTTGCAGCAGAAGATGAGCAGGTAGGAGGAAGTGCTGGCAAAATTTCGAGCATCCAGGCGATCCGGAACACATATTTCCATATTTTTTAAAACCGGGCATATTTTTCTATAATTTTGTAAGCTACCAAGTCACATTAAGTAGACTTGGGGCACTTCTCCGTTATCATTGTAAACATTTTAAACGAGAGCAAGTGGGCTAGCCAGCGCCCATACCCCATCCCCCCAGGGGTGGCCTGTGTCGTCTCATTTTCATGGCGTGAATGTTAGAGTAGTTTTATTTCTTGTTTTTCGGCATTAATAAAATCAATTAGGATTAAAATAAACCTTGTTGGTCCGTTTCACTAGCGGGCCACAAGTTCACTCACAACCTAGCTTTTCACATTTTTTTTTACAATTTCATAACGCCCCCCTTGCTTTCCCGAAGTAGGGTTGTGTATGAGGGCTTGCCCGAAATGCATGCCTGAAAAGAGACTCTTGGGGTTATAAAAAGATAAAATTTGGGTTCTTAAAATTTTTATAAAATATACCAAGGTCTTCTCCCGTATGCTCTGTGGCCAACTTGCAGCTTAGTCTGATCCAGTTGGTACACACCAGAAAAGAGTTGATGACTAGTAATAGGACTTAACACCACCCCAATAAAAAACCCTTTTTGTGAAAATCCGGCACAACACGCAATTTGTTGTCGTGGGCAAATTTCCCAGAAGGCTTGGGATAAAACTGGATAGCGACCTCTTGGAAACCGTTAGGCTTGCCCTCGTTGGTATAGCATCTGAACACCTCCTCGAGACTCCGATCCAGCCTAAAGCCTGAGAGGGAAGCCACACTTCAAATTTCCGGACATGTTCCCCCGTACCTTGCGTATATCGGGAACCCACATGCCTTAATAAAAAAGATCACCATCACATTAAATTTTAACATAAACCAAGAACACTCCACAACATTTACTTTTCTGTTTATGCATTTGTTATTTGACTCCATAGCAAGGCACTGGTCCTGATGCAAATTTCATTTTATTGTTGACTAGTATGCAAGTGAACGATGATTATTTTTAAATGGGAGTAAATGATAAATGATGTTTTTATTTGAAAAGGTATATGTTATCTGTCTTGGTTGCAAAAGTATTTTTTCTAACTCCTAGATTAGAGGCTTTAGTTTCTTTTATTTTTTAGGGTCTACCCCCCTTGGCTTCGCTAGGAAAGCCTAGACGGAGGAGTCGAGTCCCAAGTGACAGCACTTGACTCTGACTTGCCCCCAAGGCCACACCAGCAGCTTGAAGACTTCTGCTGCGTTTTCCCAGGTGTGGAACCAGGCGGCAACAGATCCCAAGCACAATTCTTGTCTGTCAAGAGTTTCTTTCGGTTTGTAATAAATTGGCTCAACTGCTACATCAAATGATCAAGACATCCGTTCTAATTATAAATTCTAGATGGGGCATATTAGTTAATTCCATACTCTAAAAGGCCACGTAAGGAAACTAAAAATATAACAAACACTTCTTAAACAGTATAGCATTGTCAAGAAAACAGTGCATTTTAGTATTCAATCCACACTTGCACACTAAGAACATGCAAGAAAGATATAAAAGCATGCAACTAAATACAGATTTAGCGCCAACCACATTATGCTCCATTTAAAAATAAAAAAATAAAATACGCAAGGAGGCCAAAAATGCCCAAAATAACAAATGCTATTTCTAAATTATGGGAAGAAATAGTTCTTTTTAACATACGTTGACTTTTAGACATTTAAAAATATAATTAAACATAAGCATTAATACCAAAATCACAGGACAAAGAGGCCAAACAACCAAATGTTACTTCTGAAAAGAATTAGTTATTTTTACCATAGGTAGGATTTAAGACATTTAAAAATATAATTAAACATAAGCATCCATACCAAAGACTATCATATGATAAAGAGGCCAAGCAACCAAATGGTATTTCTGAGAAAAATTAGTTCTTTTTACCATACATTTAAAAAGATAATTAAACATAAGCATTCATACCAAAGACAATCACAAGACAAGCATCCACCCACATTGCAACCAGTGATTGCAGCATCAATATATGCTGCATATTTTGAAAGCAACAAGCATGTTACTTACTTTGTTGAATGACAACATCCGACTCAGCAACTCTAGGCTTCCTACCAATTCCTCATAGTGTTGATCACTGGATAATTCTTGCATCAACCTTACGAGCACCACCAAAATACCAGAATGCATGCTCTGCATTAAAACTAAGAAAACCTCATCAACAACCAAGATGAAAAACAAAACACCAAGATATATTTTTTAAAAATAGAATGTCCACATCAAAATCCGAAACACAGACTGTTTGTCTAATTGAAACAAGATGATCCATGTCCAAAATATAATAATATGTATAGACCAGAAAGCGTTCAACACAAATGTAATTCAATGCGATTAGCATCTAAAGTATATCCTGCATATTTGTACAAACCCATATAAAGTCAACTTTAG
Organism: Larix kaempferi; assembly: GCA_027924585.1. Taxonomy (NCBI): domain Eukaryota; kingdom Viridiplantae; phylum Streptophyta; class Pinopsida; order Pinales; family Pinaceae; genus Larix; species Larix kaempferi. The sequence goes on from BSBM01000641.1 coordinate 8,941,005, forward strand.
TTAGTTTAGTTTATATCAAATAAATTCCTTCCCAAAAGGAAAAATTTATATGGATTGAAATTAAATCTCTCATAAGAAATGTTCCTAAAAAATGTCTATACCGACTACTTAAAACACCTAGCTAAAGTTGTACAATATTATTATCATCACTGCACAAGAGGCCTAAAGATAGATGAGGTGACAACTGCAAACATGTAGTATCAACATTCATAGGTCTATTCACAATGTTCAATATATGAAAGAAAATTTACGAGCAATTAGCCAAATATATGACCCTTAGAAATACTTCCAGAAAAAGTAATATCAGATTTCTAAAATGTACAGACTATCTTACAATAGTTTTACTTAATATCTGATTTGTACAGACCTCTTCAGATAGCCTCACTTGAAAATTAAAATGCAAAAAACAGAGTTGGTATGGAAGTAAAAACTTGTTTAAAGTGCATTAAAAAACACATTCTTTGATTTCAATAACAATTTACAGTACTGATTGTTACAAACGATAATGGAATCCTTCCATTTGGAAAGTGGCTTATAACTTTTATTGCACTATGGTAATGTTTGAGGCTGGTGCATGCTCCAGTCTGGCTAATAGAAGTAGAAATGTACTTTTTTTGAAATTTTCTTCTAATTTTCGGGCTGTAAATTAACTGTTTGTGAAATTGAAGAAAATAGAAGTCAATAGACGTCTTTATCTATCCCTTAGCCCAACCTCCTGTGACAGGGCCAAGTTGCTGAAGCCTGAAACATGCACAATGCACTACACAGGTGGGGAACATATTCCATAAGACGCAAACTTGTGCAATTGAACTAACCAGAGACTGCCTAGCTCAAACATGTACTGGGGTTGATATAAACTACTAATGTTATGACACACTGACATACATATTTGTTCACCAAGCCAAAGGCATGATTGTGAACCATTTCAGTATGCTTCCTGCAGTCACGCCTGTAGTGAAAAAACCCTATACTACCAACATTATGAAACTGACATACATATTTGTAGACCAATCCAAAGGCATGGTGTGACTGTGGACCTGTTTAGTTTGCTGGCTACAGTGCCTGTATTAAAAAATATATATTTAACTGAAACTGCAATGTGGAGGCTATTACAAGATGGCAATTTCTATTTTAAACTCGTTTTTAAGACCTAGCTTGTCGGAATGTCTTGGATGGTGAGAGAAGGGTGAAATGTCCAGTATCAATATCTTTAGAGCTCTGATGATTACACTCAGCATTATTAGTGAGAAACTAAAACATGCACTTAGTTTAATCCAGACTTCCATGCTAATATTAGAGCTAGCTTCCACCAAAACCGTTTGCCAACTTGTCTTTCTCAGTAAATTTCAATCTCTGCAAGGAAACCTCTAAAATATGATCCTCTTAGTAATCAGTTAGATAGCCCTGTTCCGCTATTAAACCTTATTTTTCTGCTAATGATGCCACTTCCTCCTGCACTTTATCTAGACCAACATTTTTGGCATCCATCAAGTTACAAACTTACAAGCAATCTCCATGCCCTTAACCCGATGTAACAGAGCCATAGTCTGTACATCAGGAAAACCTCCACCTATTGCACTGAGTTTCTTCGCAATTTGACGCCCTGTGACCAGATTATTGGAAAGTATGGGCACATTATAATTGACCACAAAAGGGAATGCAGTGACAATCACAACCCCAGTACTAGAAAGAACTTGAGATGGGCCATAGTTTGGTGATAAACTCAAGGGACCAGAAGCTAACCCTACCCATTTCCACTCATGGTTGGGATTGAAATAACCCGATGCTCTTCTGATGGAATCTAAATTTCTGTTTTCATGGTTTGCTGCTCCATATAGAAAGGTCGGTACTGTAGCATGTCAAGGCCTCCTATCAGTTATGTGATTGTTGGTGATATAATAAATTCAATGAGATTACAGTTTGGCCGTTTATGCTAATATGAGATATTGAATGAGATAATATATGGGTTGTTCATGTTATCAGCCAGGTAAATTTATATTGGCTGATGAATACAACTAGCGGGATACCGGATACACACTGCAGATTATAGTTAATCTGCAGAGAAGAGTAAAATCCTTAATATCGAATTATTCATTAATATCCTCATTAACATTTATAACATGTTCTTCATCACATATCCATGTTCTGTCACGTGTTAAGAAGTATTCAATCAAGAAGGAGGAGGTAATATGGTATTGCTTGGGAGATTTTGATGAAGGATCAACGTCAAGTAAAAGGTCACCTCCATTTGATTTTGGCAACAATGTTCGTTTCACCTTACTATCATGGCACATGCACTTTCAAGTGCTTGTCTTCATTTGGAAAATCCTCAAGAATAACTTGGGGTGTATACTACACTCTACTTTTTTTCATCTATAACGTACTCTATTTATCTCCATACAATAAAATCAGAATAAAGGTGCTTTTACACTTTAAAGTAATGATTGACTTTGGCATGGATGTTGTCATAGGTGTGCCACTTGTTAGAAAACTAGCATCTTGATCATACATGTTCATGGAAGGTGTGTGAACATACATATTATATAGATGGAACAACTATGGCAGGTCTGTGTGTATATACATATTTATTATTATGTACAAGGAACATACACATGCATGCATGTATGAAAGGGAAATTCAGGATTTCATAGAGAATAGGTGATTGCATATATTTGCCAGCCCGACACTTTAGTATTCTATGCTGTGGATAGCCTGAAAACACATGCTGTATTTCCGCCTTTGCTGTCACGGGGGTGTCCTATTGGTTATTTTGATGGCAGGGCACCCGAGGGTAATGTTGGTATGGGGGGATTAGTGGTTATTGATGATAATAATTATTATGAACTCTCTCTGGGTGGGGGGTGGGGTAGCAACACTCATGCGTAACTTCTGGCTTTGTGGACCATTTTGACATTTGCCCGCTACAAGCAGTTATTTTCTATGCAGATTTTTGGTGATTCCAATGTGATTATTAGCTGGGCTACGGGAAAGAGTATCCTGAACGTGTCCTCTCTTCACTGGAAGCAGCGTAGTACTATGCTTGTGGAACTTTTCCAGGACATTTCTTTTCAGCATATCTCTCAGGCCTACAATCAACGTGCTGATTTTTTGTCTAAGCAGAGTTTAGTGCTGGCTGAAGGTCTGCTCCAGATCACTCCCTATGTGGATCATCTTGCGGGGAAGGTTTATCACATGCGTTTATATTAAAAAGAGCTTTTTTTTTTGTGCTATTCTTGTTATTTTAGTCGGATAGATGTCTGGTCCATTGTTTCAGAACTTCATTGCATCATTGTTTTTCCAGTTGTATTAATCAGCAGCATAGGAACATAGGGAATCTTCCTGAATAGCGGATTGATCTATCCATGGGATAAGTATTACGGTAAGTTTCTTTGATTTCCTTTGATTCAATTAATGAATGACAGGGGACTTTTTTTTTCTGTGGAAAAAAAAATGCTGTGGATGATTGCAGGAAATAAAGTTCGTGTGGATTGTGAGGTTGGTAAATCCAACCAAGGGAAGTTTGCTCTGGATGTTGCAGTAAGAACACTTCCATATTATGCTGAGTAAGTAGAATTCCAAAATTATGTGGTGCCGTTTTTGTAGTTGAGAGCTGCAGTCTGGACCTCCCCATTTCTGTCATTTCTGTTGAGTGGTATTTCAAAATGTCATTATCGTGTTCCATGCAAATTCAGGCTTTCTCTCATCAGTATGACCTTTGGAAATACACGTGGCAAGTATTCTGAATTTTAATAGTAAAGCTGCATATCCATTACAGGTCAAGCTTACATAAAGTTTCCTGCAATACACACGAACTTTATTTCCTGCAATCATCCACAGCATAGAATACTAAATTGTCGGGCTGGCAAATATATGCAATCACCTATTCTCTATGAAATCCTGAATTTCCCTTTCATACATGCATGCATGTGTATGTTCCTTGTACATAATAATAAATATGTATATACACACAGACCTGCCATAGTTGTTCCATCTATATAATATGATGTACACACACCTGCTGTAGTTGTTCGACAACACAAACAGTAGAATAGTTGGACATTACAATTAATATTTTGCAGCCAAAACTTGAACTGGTCAGAGAAGTAGCAGCCAAAGTAGAAGCGAAGTGACAAAAACAAGATAACGACCAACTCAAAACATCCGAGAACTGGTCCAAAATGCTATCTTTCTGTCAAATTTTGAATTTGTGTTTGCTCAGTGTACATACATGGAATCCAGCAACCCACCAATCCATTTTGGTGTTGAGCAATATGGTAAGGTATTTTGTATTGTCGGGATTCAAGGGATGTTTCGCCGTGTTAAGCTACTGGTTTCTCATTGGGTGTTATGTGATCCATAACAAATATTGTAACCATTTTATGAGTTATCCCGTGACCTAAGGGAGGTAGTTGTTAGTTGGAGAAGAAACTGATTAACAAATATTGTGACCATTTTATGAGTTATCCCGTGACCTAAGGGAGGTAGTTATTAGTTGGAGAAGAAACTGAATTTTGTATTGAAGGAAAATGAAAGTTGTATGAACTATGATGACTCATTCCATGTTTAAGCTGTGAGTGTTATCTCTTTTCATTTCTCTGAATGCTACATCTCATTGGTCATGCCATGCACGTCATATCCATCATAGTTTCTCTTGCTTAATCTTCATGTTCAGAGACATTACATTAACTAGTGTAGTGTGGATTCCCATATATGAATACCATGCCAACAACAACCCTAGTTCATTATTCTTAACTTTTGGTAAGAGGTAAGTGACACTAGGATAAGATGTCTTCTGCTCAATAGCTATGTGATGGGGCTAGAATCATGGATGAGCCATTTTCTGGTGTTAGGAAACGCTGATAACAGCATGGCATCGGCGTTTAGAAGAGGGTTACCACTGGAAGGTTTGAGGTGACTGCATAGCTTCCCTTGTGAGCACAGAAACTATTTTCGATGCAAGCAATGCATGGCCTGTGCATCATATTCATGTAGTAGATTAAAAAGACATGCATTGCATGTTAAACACCATCACTACTTTATTTTTCGTAGTTGCAGTTCATGTTTGGAGAACTAGGGCACTAGCAATTTCGGCTTTATTTATTCAACCAGCATAGATCCATCTTAAACCCAGATCTATTAACCACCAAGAGGGATCCAATTTCTTGAGGTGTTCTTGAAGTGTAAATTTTACACATCAAGAAAAAATTTACACCTCAAGAAATGGATCCCTCTGAGTGCTTAATAGATGCCGGGTTAAGATGAATCTATGCTAGTTTTAATTTTTTTCATTTTATGAGCTGACGTTATTTTTTTAATTACTTTTTTATTTTTGATAAGTTATGGGCCAACATGGAAACATTATGTTACATAAAGTGACAACATCTCCCCCATACTAGATTGTAAGCACATTGTTACTATCCGTACAAAGATAGTAAATGAAACCATTTTGTTAAGTTCAACCTGAACTGATGTGGAAATTTGATTTGAAAAATAAGAATCACATTAATAACCTTCTGGAAAAAAATCATGAACGACAGCAGTTATATGAGACCATAGTATGGCACGTGTCACAAATTCAAACCCTTTGGATAATATTTTGAATTTTCCAATGAAACAAGTGGCCTCATTCTCATCAAATGTTACATTTAACCTTTAGGTCAACCTTAAACTTCAGGTAATCTTGACCTGTAATGGATATGCAGCTTTACTATTAAAATTCAGAATACTTGCCACGTGTATTTCCAAAGGCCATACTGATGAGAGAAAGCTTGAATTTGCATGGAACACGATAATGACATTTTGAAATACCACTCAACAGAAATGACAAAAAGGGAGGGCCAGACTGCAGCTCTCAAGGCAAATGTCAACTACAAAAACAGCACCACATAATTTTGGAATTCTACTTACTCAGCATAATATGGAAGTGTTCTTACTGCAACATCCAGAGCAAACTTCCCTTGGTTGGATTTATCAACCTCACAATACACACGAACTTTATTTCCTGCAATCATCCACAGCATAGAATACTAAAGTGTCGGGCTGGCAAATATATGCAATCACCTATTCTCTATGAAATCCTGAATTTCCCTTTCATACATGCATGCATGTGTATGTTCCTTGTACATAATAATAAATATGTATATACACACAGACCTGCCATAATTGTTCCATCTATGTAATATGTATGTACACACACCTGCTGTAGTTGTTTGTTCATTATAACTTATAACATTATCATCTGATGATAATGTGTTTTATTTCTTGAAAGAACAATATGTTGGAGCTATCGATTGATTGAACATTCCACTTCGTCAATAGATTTCTAGACAACTGTCTCTGTAAAGGAACTATATGGGACTAACTACCATAGCTCAGTGTAGAAACCTAAATTGGAAACGAAATTAATGACAAGCTTTCACAGTTTCTTAGATTGGATTCACCACTACGTTGTTCAAATATGATATTCCAGCACTAGATATATGATTCAACTTAACACAACACATTGCTTTTCTAATTACACATCATGAATTTTGTAGTAGATAAAGGTAAAGGAAAACAAATCTTAGCTCTCTGTTAGGAAACAAACCTTCCCTTGCAGTTTGGCTTCTTAACTACAAATTTGGACTTGCTTATGACTATAATTCCAACATTTATTCAATTGCTCAATGACCCAAGAGTTCACCCTTCTCTGCAAATGATGATTTTTCCGCCCTTCTCTGCCCATGACTTTTCTACCCTTTTCTACCAATGATTTTTCTAAATTGTATCAGAGATATTCGCTCCCTTCTTCCACTGATTTTTTATTCCTCTAGATCAATTGTGCAAAAAAACTCAATGAAAAAAACCCTTGGGAAGATGATATCAACTTTGGATGATTCAGATCACTCGCAGTAAATTCAAGAAGGGAAGGGTTGTGTTGCCAGATCAAAAGGGCGCGGGCTCCTACACATTTCACGGAGAAAACCAAACAAGTTACATGCATAATTGGATCATTCCAAAGATCTGCAATTTGTGACCACAGTGCGCCAAGATTTAAGATAAAAACCCTAAGCAAAGGGTTTCAATAAAATAAATAATCTTTTGAATTAAAAGAAGAAAAAATACCTGTTGAATCTGGTTCTGTTCTTGTTTAGTGTGGTAAGGTTGAGTTTGATTTATTGAATCCCTCAATGCTCTGTTGAAATCTGTTATGTTCTCTATTATTAAGTGTGGAAGGCTGAGCTTGACTTCCTCAATACTCAATTCATCGGCTCCTTTTTCCTTGCATAATTTTCCCGTGGAATCGAATTCCTTTGACATTACCGAATCCCTCTTTTCTTTCGATAAAATCAAAATCAACACAGACATAAAAAATGTTTTTAATGGATAGATCCACGCATATCTCTGTTTATCACCCAATAAATTCCGCTACATAATTAAGACCGAAACTCTTTTCACCTGAAGCTTTTATCTCCCCACTCTACACATTAAAAATTTCATATTAAAAAAAACCATAAATCTAAAGTCAATTTTCTTATCCCCGCCAAAATTGAATGAAATTATTAAGTATTTTCATATATTTTTTAAGTTATTTTACTTTTTTCCTGCTTTTAATATTTTTTTATATGTATTATTTATTTATTACATTATAGAGATAAATACAAAATTAATATTATATTATAAGTATTACATTTAAATATATTAGAATTATATATTATCAATATGGTTTTATATGTATATTAACTATTACATATATTTATTTTTATGGTGGGTGATCATCGAAGAGACAAGGGCAATGTATACTATTGCAGTAGACCAAGAAGACATAATGCATGTGACCTAGGTGTTGTAACTTGGTATTGAGTGATGGAAAAGGAGATAAATACTTTGGTGAATGTTTATGATAGGTAGTGTTTCCTAGTAGTCTTGTCCATAAATAAAGGGGGTTTCTTTGAGATCAAAGGCTTATGTGGAATCCTCTTTGGGAAAATGATGATCATGCAAATGACAGTGATTATGATGCTAATCGTCGTCATTGTCATCATCATCGTAATGATCACTATAGTCAACATCATTGCCATTATTGTCAAGATGATCATTGTAGTCATCGGATGTCATTGTCATGAATATCGTTGTCGTCATCATCATCATCATCATCATCACTATGATATCCATCCTTATACAACATCATCAATGTGACCATCATCCTCATGTTCAACATCATCATAATTGCCATCAATATAGCATCGACACTTTTTTACACCAACCTTTTGTGTTCGATCACCCTTTAATCATGAAGTTCCTTTACCTAAGCTTAGATGTGCAACATATTATGGATGTCATCTAGTGCTTAAGTAGGGGCCCCTCACTACTTTCCTCCTCCCTCTTTTTATCGTTAGTCATTAATGATTTTGGTTATGTTAAACCATTGGGGCACCCATCTGGGGCACTCACTTATCCCGTGGGATTGGTTTGGGGATTTAAACCCCCTATTTGACCCACGATTTCTCTAGAAGCTTCAATTTAGGTCCTCGTTGACCCAAATTCCATTTTGGATTGCTTAACTTGGGTTCTACTTGTCCAGATTTCCGTTAATCCCTCTTGGTCTTATTAAAGCCAAGTGAACTATGGAATTCCCTTCAATCATACTTCTATTGTAAGTCCCGACTCATGGAACAAAGGGAATTTTTTATGAAAACACCTACAATACAAGTTGAAAAACCTATGATGCAACTTTTTCATACAAATCACTAGAGGAGGATTGAGGCCAAATGAACACATCCACCAACATTTGAGGCTGTAGGGACCTTACTAGATGTATTGAAAGAAGAAAATGCTAACGAGTGACATAAGGGGGTCTCTCAAGAATCCATTTATAGCATTACAATTTACTAAATTTTAACACTGTAGGGGGTCTCTGAATCCATCTACAATGATAAAATTTAGTAAATTGTAACAATTGATTGTCAAAATTGCAATTTTACATTGCTGAGTGACATAATTAACATCACTCGAGTCTCTAAATCCATCTACAATGTTACAATTTACTAAATTTTAACACTATAGATGGATTATTAAAATTGTAGTTTTTCATTGTCGGGGTCACAAAAACTAAAAATGAATAACATAAAGGACTAATTCATGTTCTTAGTCGTTCTTAGCTAGCCATGTTTCTATTCCAGTGACTAAATTAGTCATTTATGTTAGTCATTTTTATTTTAGTCACTTGTTATCTAGTCGTATATTTTATCCTATGACTAAAATAGTCACTTATCTTAGTCATTTTTAGTTGGCTCACTTAAAATTGCTCATTTTTAGTCATTTATCCCTTCAAAAAACTCTGGTGACTAAGTTTTTTAGTCTCCTAGTCACTTATCTCTCATATTTGTACTAGTCTTTTATCCTTTAGGTGTTTGCCATGCCACTTTTTCCTTTGTTGTTGGGTTATTTCAGTATGGGCAAGTGCTTGCTGGCATTGCTCAATCCAGTTGATTCAATTGTAGCATGCGTTCTTGTTGTATTTTTCATAATTCCATATTCAACTCTGCTACAATTCTTAATGTTTTTTATTTCAAATTCAATTGGCAGCATGACTTTCTTTCCATATACTAGTTCTTAATGTGTGAATCCTATTGTTTTCTTCAATGTGGTATTATAGGCCCAAACCGCCTCCCTCAATCTGTCAGCCCAATCTCTTTTATGGAGTTTGACAGTATTAGTTAATATCCTATCTAATTCTCTATTGGTTACCTCAGCTTGACCATTTGCTTGAGGGTGATAGGAGGAGGAATGTCTGTGCTTGACATTGTTCTTTTCATCAAGTCTTCTATTAAATTTTATGTGAAATTGTGGGCCTTGATCAGATACCAGTTCTCTTGGTACTCCAAACCTGTGAAATATCTAGTCAGTGAAGAATTTTGCTACGTTGTTTTCATTGGCTGCAGAAAGTGCTTCTACCTCCGTCCATTTTGTGAGGTAGTCAGTGCATACTAGGATGAAGCTTTTTTGATTTGACTATGGGTTGATTGGACCAGCGAAATCAAATCCCCCATTTTTTGAATGCCTCCAAGGAGATATGTGGATGTAGGGGCATTTTCTTCCTTTTGTGTTGTTTCTCCCATCCTTTGGCAGTCATCACAGTGTGAAACATATTCATAAGTATCCTTGTGGAGTGTTGGCCAATAGTATCTTGTTTGTAAAATATTATAAGCTGTCCTCTTTGTAGCATAGTGTCCTCCACATGGTTCATTGTGAGTGGCATGCATTATGTCATACGCTTCGTCTTCTCTGATGCACCTTCTTAGTATTTGATCAGGTCCTTGTTTGAAGAGCATGCCTTCTATCCATGTGTATGTTGCACTTTTCCTTATTACTTTTGTCTTTTCATTATAACTGTAATGTTCTGGAAAACTTTCTAGACACACTAAATATTTTGCTATGTCAGCAAACCACGGGCTTCTTTTGGATATGGCAAAAGGTGCTCATCTAAAAAATTGTCATTGATGACTTCATTGTCTTGTCCATGTGTCAGCCCTAGATAGAAAGTCATCCACTACATTGTGTTTACTTAGCTTGTTTAAAATCGTGATGTCAAACTCTTGGAGTAGTAGCAGCCATCTATTTACTCGAGCACTTGTGTTGGGTTTGTTCATTAGATATCTTATGGTTGAATGGTCTATATGAACAAAGACTTAGTAGCCAGTGATATAGTACCTGAATTTATTAATGGCATTTATGACAGCAAAAAATTCCTTCTCTGTTACAGTATAATTTGATTCTGCCCCTGCTAAATTCTTACTGATATAATATATTGCATTGGGCTTCTTCTCTTTTTCTTGTCCAAGGAAAGACCCGATTGCCTTATCTGATGCATCAGAGTGGATGTGGAATGGAAGTGCCCAGTCTAGTCCTTGGAGTACTGGAGCTGTAATTGTTTTCTCCTCCTTAAGATTTTCAAATGTTGTCATGCAATTGTTTGTCCATATGAACTTAGTGTCTTCTGTGAGAGAGTGCAAACATAACGGCAACAATTATGCTATAATTTTCAATAAACCTTCTGTAGTACCCCTATTTTCCCAAGGAAACTTCTCACATCCCTTTGTTTAACAGGTGGTGGCAGTGTTTTGATTACTGAGTACTTTTGCTTGATCAACCTCTATCCCCCTCTGTGATGTATGATGTCCTAGAATGATGCCTTCTTCCATTAACATTTTGCATTTGTCATTACTGAGGCATAGGCTCATCTCAATACATTTTTTTAATACCAATTCAAGATGGCTCAATGCTTTATCAAAATTTTGTCCAATAGGGTGTGAAGTCATCCATGAAGACTTCCATTTGATCATTTATGAAATCAGAGAATAAACTTAGTATGGCCCTTTGGAATGTTGCTGGAGCATTACATAACCCAAAGGGTAGTACTCTGTATGCGTAAGTACCCCAAGGGCATGTAAATGTTGTCTTATCTTGATCAGCTACGTGTATTAAAATTTAGTTCTACCCACTGAAGCCATCTAAAAATGAAAATACTTGTTTCCAGCTAATGTGTCTAGCACCTGATCTATAAATGGGCAGTGGCAAGTGATCTTTCTTGGTTGCTTTATTTATCTCTCTATAGTCCACACAAATTCTCCATTTGCCTCCTTTTTGGGGGACTATAACTAGTGGTGAGACCCATGCGTTGTCAGAGATGGGATATATGAACCCTGCATCTAATAAATTATGTAGTCTCTACTTTGACAATGTACTTTAATGCTGGGTTCAATCTCCTCTGTGGATGCCTGGTAGGGATAGAACCTTCTTTGATGTAAATATAATGTTTGCATATATCAGGATGTATTCCTTTCATGTCTGCATATGTCCATGCAAAAGCTTTATTTTGTTCTGATAATACTTTCATTAATTGCTTTTCTTGCTCTGGCTTCAGATTGGAATTAATGTTGACTATCTTTCTAGGCATAATTTCCACCGTCTTTGCTTTTTCTGATTGTTCTTCCAGATGTAGTACTTTTGGCCACATTTCATTTAAGTTCTGGTTTGAACTTTTGCCTTCTTGTTGCTGTTCTGTGGCAAAAAATCTTTCAAGACCAGCATTGTTAGAATATACATTCTGTATAAAACTTATCTATATGGCCATATACATTTATTACTTTCAATTATAATGCAGCATCAATTGTTAGGACAGGTCGTAGGTTCTGATTTGGTGTGTCATTATAATCAACAGTCTAATTTTGATATTCTAAATCTAAATATTTCCTTGCTGGTGGATAGAACGTGATTTTCTTCTTGTCATGTTCACTAGTGATTGTCATGTTTCCTGATCGATAACCTATGTAAGCGTCCGCAGTTGCTAACCAAGGTCTACCTAGTATGATTGGATAACCTCTAAGTTTACTTTTTGACTTCAATTACTATGATATTAGTTGGGTATTCCCAGGATTCAATATTGATCATAATGTCTTCGAGCATCCCTTCAGGTTTCACAGTGGATGTGTCAACTAGCTAAAGTACTGTAGTTATTGGTATGATCAGTGATTGGAGTCCTAGATATATCATGGTTTCCTTAGTCATCACATTTATAGCGGCTCCTAAATCGATTAGGCTTCTGTCTATATTTCTATTATTAATTGGCCACGGTTTACTACTAGGCTACCTGGATTGAGATACTTAGGGTTAATGACAATACCCAACATTAAATCGGCTAACTGGCCTACTACATTGATTGTTGGTGGGTCACGTTTCCTCCTCCTAGGTTTCTTCAGACAATTTTCTCTAATGAATTTGCTACAGATGGGCACATCCCTTATGGCTTGCAAAATCGGGATTTGGATGTTTAAGTGTTTTAATTCGTTTAGAATTGTATTTTCTTCTTCCTCTTTTGTACTTTGTATATAGTTTCTCTAGAAATGGAGGGTTTTTTGTTTCACGGGAGGGGGTTGGATTTCTTTGTCTAGAGGATTTGGTTCATCCGGATGCTGAACATAGGGTTCAATTGTTTGTTCTTGAGCTTTAGGTTGTGGAATATTCTGTGTTGATGTATTTTGCAACATTTTTCCAGATTAGAGGCTTATTTCGTTTATTTCCATGGTGTCTACGACATAGGTAGGGAATTATGTGATATCAGCGTTATAAGTCTGTTGTTGTTGTGGAGGTCTATTATTATTAGGGTTTGGGATGGGTTGGGTTGGAATTGGTGGGGGGTTTTGGGGGGTGGTTGAGTTTGTGGGGGCAACATAATAAGTGGCTATTGTAATGGGGCCCTCAAATTTGATGGATGGGGGTATTGATTTGCATAATTCGTGGTTGATGGAGAGAAAGGTGGGGGGGTATGGAGGGTAAGATGGTGGGTAATAAGATTTTTAATAAGGTGATTGATAAGTTTGTTGATTCTGCTGATAAGTCTGCTGATTTTGCTGCCATTGATTTGGATTTGGCTGTGTTTGCCATGGAGTTGGTGCAGAGTTCCAATTTTGTTGGCCTTGATTATAGTAGTCTTGATTGCTAGGGTTGATGTGGTCTAACAAAATTACTCCTCCTTTGATTTATAAAACAGAGCTGTTCTATTGCTCCTTCATCTGCGGGATCTTGAATAGCCACCTTACATGAGGGTAAGAGGGGGACATTTATCAGTGGAGTGGTTGTCAGTGCAAAGACTACATACTTCTATGGTGTTTAAAGTGCACCACTCCTTCTCATGTTTCTTTCTACAACAAGGACAGAATACTGCCGAGGCTTGGTTAATTTCATCCTGCATTCTTTTTTATCTGAAGTGCATCAAGTTACATGGCCAGAGATTGTAATATGTCAGTCTTCATATCATCTAACAGGTTTTTCTAGATCAGATTTTGTAAGATTGGGTCCTGAAGATGATGAGGATCCTATGGGTAGATGTGTATCTCTTGTCCCATTCTTGCTTTTCCTAGACCTAGAATGGTTCTTGAAGATATGGAGTATCTGGTCATACGTCTTCTGAAATATGTCTCCATCTCCTAAGAGGTTTAAGATCTCAAAGTTCTCTTCTTTGATCCCTCTAAGAAGGACAAGTTTCAGTGATTCAGGGTCTAGGGTGCAATTGTTAGCTCGTTTGTAGCTGAGCTGAAAACGCTGGGCATAGTCTTCTAAGGATTCACGGTCTCCCTGCTGCATCCTAAAATATCTCATCCCTTGTATCCTTTGCTTTGCAGTAGTCCCTATATTTTTCTAGGAAATGCCCGTTTCATCTGATCCCAACTAAAAATACCATTTCCCTCTAAAATCATGAACCACCTAAGTGATAAATCTTTCAGTGTGGAGGGAGAAAGTCTCAGCTTTTGTGCATCCGTAGTGTAATCAAAGGATCTATAAACTACCTCAAATTCAAATAGGAATGTGTTGGGATCTTCTGAAGTCAGTCCATGGAAGTTTGGAAAATTGTTAGGGTTGATATTCTTCATCCTAAACATCTCCAAGAGGTATGCTAATGGGCAAGGTGAACAACTCCCTAGGTTCCTCTTCTTCACCTGCCATAGTGGTTTTTTGAGCTGGAACTAGTAGAGAAGTTGTCTCTGTTTGGATCGTATGTGGAGTCAGTTTCATTTTCAGAGTTTAGAAATTCAAACTGAGAATGTTCAAAACTTTTGTTACCGTTGTTGCTCATGGGACGTGTTATCCCTAAAGTTGAACCTAGACTACGGGATTCAAGCTTAAGGAAATCTTTGTATAAATCAAATGAAATCACACTGAAAACCAAATTGGTATGAAATTAAAAATGGTAAAGGCATCAACACACTTTACAAGAAACCAAACTGGGTATATGTCACACATTGGTATGATACAAGAAAATCAAAGTATTGAAGATTTAGGCTGGTGTATGATGAAAACTATATATGAAATCAAACCATCACTGTAAAACTCAATTAATATAAAATCAAATTTGTTTTACACCTGTCACACAATCCACACTATATTATATGGGTATTTACAAGCTTTACAAGCAAACATGACACTTTTAAAAGGATAGGCTGGTGTGAAATCAGAGTTACAGGAAAGTCAAACAAATACTGCATAACATGGAGTATATCACAAAGTTCAATATATAGGTACTATGATCCTAAATCATGAAGTGAAACTGTCAATGTTTATAAAAATAAAAAGATAACTGTCTTCTCATGATAAGAATTATTGCAATGGAATATAAATGACACATATACATAACAGAATTATCAGAAAGACAATTTATATAACACAAGGGCAAATCATCATCATGTTTATTCAAAAATAGAATCTGTTACTGAAGCTACAAAATGCTCATGTTACACAGATGTGCTTACAATTGATCATGCATTACTCCCAAAAACTGCCAACCTCCAGTTGTCCTAATCGAGACTTCCTTTTGTACAAAAAAATCTTCTATCTAGAAACTAACCATAGATCCTAAATTCCCTGGATCGAACTTCCTTCAAAAGTGGGAAGTTAATCCCTTACAAAGTTTTAGACTACAAGTGTCATACAGATGTCAAACATAACAACATGAGTTCAAAATCAAATAACTTTTAAACACCTAAAGGCTTCTAGAAGCCTTAGCTAAGGCAGCTAAGTCATTAAGCACCTGTGAGCGCTTTTGAAGCCTCACCAATTCAACATCTTTATCACTTTCCTTGTTCTGGGCTTTGAGCTGCTCCAGTTGTCTTTGCATATCTCGCTTCTCCTTGAGGATATTCTTGGAAATCTTCAGTAACTTTTGGAACTCTACTTCCTTAATTTTCCATGTCTTCTCGTAATCTTTTGTTTGCCACCATTAATTTCTCATTTATGTCCTGCAGGTATAATTGTTTGTTCTTTATAAGTTTGAAGAGATCTTTTACATTGACCAAGTTCTGAGGAAGTATCCAAATCTTCCTCTCTTATGCAACCTCTTTCTTCAGGCAGATTCCTTGATACTGAACCTTCTTCAAGATTGTTTTGTTTGTCTGTACAAAACATTTATGGTGTGGAACCTGCTACACCCTGCATGTCGATAAACTGCTCCATATCCTCATAATACTTGTCCTCTGCTGTGTGTACTGGTCCTATCACTTGCAACATCTTCTATAACTACAACTTCCTTATCATCTTCCGGTACTGTTCTTTCTTCCGTCTGCATTTTCTCACTGAGTCTGGTTCTTGGCCTACCTTCCCCCCTAAATAATTGTTTACAACTCTTCTTTTTTGAAGCAATGCTTTTAATCATGTCACTGAGTTTTTCTGGATTTTCTTGTGTGTAGGGTGTTTCAGGGCTCAAACTGCTCTGTACAGCATCATTCTCTTTATTCTTACCCTTTTGAACTGTCTTTGTAGGGTTTTCTATCTGCTGGTTAGCGTCCTCAATCATCTTCTTACCTTTCTCTTTAGGATTATCACTAAACCCTAACTCTGTCAACAGAGAACCCCATGTTCTTTCTTCTTTTTGCAGTTGAGTTAGAATCAACAACTTAATTAGCCCCTGGTGATAAACCGAGCGAGCTGTATGTGCTGGATGGTTTTGAATCTTAGAAATAATTTTTTGGAGGCTCTTAAACAGGTAAAATGGAAGATTCAACTGTGTACTGCCATGAATATGCATTAGAAGTTTCAAATGGCACTTTAAAACCCTATCATACCTTCCATCACAAGTGATATAATTTTGAATCACCTCCAATGGCACTCTCCATTCTGGCTTCATTTTGCTAACATGAACTCCATTTTTCCAGTCGAGCTTTTCAGTTCCAAGGATCAAGAATTCGCTGAAATCTTCTTTGAAGTCTTTTTGTTTAAACCACTTTTCACCTTCTGCAGGAACATTTATAGCTTCAGCGATAGAATCTTCATTGACTCTCACAGTTAAGGTTTGTAACTGAACCCTGTCATCATTATAATTTTCAATAAAAGCCGATTGTCAATTGTGAATGGTATCCCTGCAATTTATCACAAAAACTGAACCATCCCGACCTCTGTATTAACTTTGCAGTCCTTGGAAACTGTTTAATCCAATCTGTATTACTAGGTTCTAATCTACAGATGAAACCTCCCTTCTTTTTCTTCACGACCATCTCTGGCTCCTCTTCAATTTCAGTTACCCTTGACATTTTAAACCCTAAATTGACTTCAACTCGGCTGTATGAACCAATAATGCTTTTATATTTCAGCTAAAAACACATATATTATGTTGCACATAACTCTGTTAAACATTCAACTCAGCAAAGTCTTCACGCAGTATTGTTCTGAACAGGGCATTTGTCATGCGGCTATGTGCTTTAAGAATGGCGGTGCTGAAGCTGCGTGCTCTTCTATGCAAGGAATCACAAATGTATTCGAATTCTAAATTTACAAGCCCTAGGGTTCGGAAATAAACCCAAAATTTTCTGAACCTTTACATAACACTGCTCGTGATCAGATGGAGATAAACAATGAACCAAACCAGTATGCGAATACCCTTCTTCAACAAAATAATGAAAAACATTTTAAGGGAACATGTGCATTGGGCTATTCTTGCTATGATGACCACAAGTACTTATTATATGAACGGTTTTAATTTTGAAATGACAACACCTGTATTCGTCCATAATTGTCACCGTATGACTCATTATTCATGGTCGGAAATGTAAAAACATATAAGATGTCGAATACCTATGATATAAGCCTATATTCATGGCTATGATAAAGGCTTATTTTCATTATATATTCCATGAAGCAAATCATAAACCTTTCGATAAAATGTCATGTGATCATTCTGACATTAAATAAAATCAATATGTTGCAAACTCACAATATGCTGCCAGTTTGGAAAAACGCCACCAGTTTGTAAAATTGCACCCTATAACACATACTCTTTTGCACATACATGGGCTCATAATTAATGAATAAAAACTTTAATGATTTTAGGTAACCCAAGAACCCTAATGGTGAAGAACCAAATGTAAAATATGAAACAAAGTAAAATTAGAAACAATAAAAACCAATCATAATCAAAAATTTAAAAATAAGTAGGAGGAACAACCCTAGAGATAACATCTGGCTCCGTCTGGGGACAAAGTTTCTTTCAGAGACTTTGAGAACTTGCTGATTAGTGCCATATTCATTGGGCTGGAGTCTTATTTGCAATAAAATGATATATACAATGACTATGTACAATAACCCCTTGTCTTTCACTATGTGTAAAAAGGTTTTAAGAAACGTCCATTGACTGGACCTGCAATCTCTTCTCCTTTCAAATTTTGCAAGACAAAGGTATTATTTCCCAGGATCTTTATGATTGAAAAATGCCCTATCCATAAGTTATCAAACTTCCCATGCTTACCTTTTTCATCTTTTCTTGCATCCCATCTGAGCACAAGATCACCAACTGTAAACAAATCTTTTTTAACCCTTTTATCAAAATTGTCTTTCATCCTTTTTTGATGTTTCTCAGCCGTGTCCTTGATGGCTTCTCTCTCCTGCTGCAATTGCACTATCTGAAACATTCGTCTCCTGATATCATCTGGTTCTTCTTCAATTTACTGCAAAAACTTCATGACTGGAGTGACTAAATGGACAGGGAAAACAACATCAGTCCCATAAACCAATTGGAAAGGGGATGTCCCAATTGATTTTTTAATTGTTACTCTATCAGCCCATAGAGCAAATTTTAGTTTGTTGTCCCAACTTCGTTTGTTTTCAAACAACATTTTCTTGATACTGTTTACAATGTTTTTGTTACTAGATTCTGCTAATCCATTTCCTTGTGGATAGTATGGTGTGGACTGCTTAAGGCTAATGTTATTCTCCTGACAAAAATTCACCATCTTTTTTGATTTGAAGGCAGGGGCATTTTCAGTGAGTAATTTTCTGGGGCATCCAAACCTACTCAAAATATTTTCTTGAAGGAAAGTAATTATTACCTGTTCTGTTGCTCTCCTTGTTGGAACTGCTTCCACCCATTTTGTGAAGAAATCAATAGCAGTCAAAATCCATTTATGCTGTCCACTAGATGGAGGGTGAATTTCACCAATAAAGTCTAGTCCCCACTGCTGAAATGGACCATTCATAGAAATAGGCTTTAGAGGTAAGGATTGAAGCTTTTGCTTACCTGCGAATTTCTGACACTCAATACATGATCTAACCTGTTGATAGACATCTGAAAACAGGGTAGGCCAGTAGTATCCTGCTCTCAAGATTTTGAAGGCAGTTGCCTTCCAATACTTATGTCCTCCACACACTCCACTATGCAATTCTGCAATCACAGCATGAACTTCATATTTTTCCAAACATTTCAACAGTATACCCCCCGGGTCCTTCCAATACAACATCTGATCCCTTAAAACATATTTCATGGCTTTTAGTTTCAAAGATCTGCATTCATTCCTGTTCAATTCAAGAGGGCATTGTAAATTCAAAAGAAAATACACCACGTCCTTATACCAATCAGACTCAGCATACCTGTTATAAATCTGCTCTTTACTATGCTCTGTTGTCATAATCTGCTCTGACTGCTCTACCATGATGTGAAGATTCAAAACCTGACAGTTTGACTCTGTGAGCAGTTTAGCCAGTCCCTGTCCTTTTACAAATTTTGTTGGCTTAATTTCTATGTCATATTCCATGACCTTGGTTATCCATCTGCCTCTCTTTCCTTCGCTGTCAGGCTGTGCCAGAATTTCCTTAACTGCTGCATTTGGGACATATGCCACAACCTTAGAGTGTAAAACATATATTCTAAAGAATTTCAGAGCTTTAACTAAGGCATACGCCTGTTTTTCCATTATATTATACTTCAGCTCAGAATCCCTTAATGTTTTGCTGAAGAATGATATGGGTTGTTCCAAATTATCAGAGTTCTTTTGTAACAACACAGCAGCAATAGTATCTTCTGATGCAAATGAAAATATGGCAAAATCCTTTATGTAATCAGGAGCCATCAGCACTAAGGCTTCTATCAATGCTTGTTTTATGTTTTCAAATGATTGTTTAGCCTATTTAGACCACTTAACCTCACTATCCTTTTTAAGCATTTGAGTAATATGCTTTATTATCTCTGCGAAATTTGGAATAAACCATCTTAAGAAGTTGATTTTTCCAACAAAGGATTGAATTTCTTTTTTGTTTTTGGGAATGCTGATTTTTAGAATAGACTTGACTCTTTCTGGATCTATCTTTATTCCCTCAGCAGATACAATATGGCCTAACAGCTTGCCTTCTGTCAGGGCAAAGTGAGATTTTTTAGGATTTAGTGATAAACCAAACTTTCTGCATTTGACAAAAATTTGTCTTAAGTGTTTAAGATTCTCTTCATTGGATTTAGAAAAGACTGTGATGTTATCCTGGTATATCACTACAAACTTTTCATTTTCTCCCACAAAAGCTATATCCATAGCCCTCTGAAAAGTAGCACCTGCATTCATGAGCCCAAAAGGAATTTTGTCATACATAAAGGTTCCCCAAGGCGTAGTGAATGCTGTTTTCTCTCGGTCTTCTGGTTGAACTGCAATCTGGTTATAACCAGAAAATCCATCAATCATTGAAATTTTGTGTGCACCTACTACCTTCTGCAAAATTTGATCTATCTTTGGCAATGAATAGTTATCTTTGAGGCATGATTTATTCAGGTTACGGAAGTCTACACATAATCTTATCTCTCCATTTTTCTTCCGTACAGGGACTAAATTAGCAACCCAAGATGAATATCTTAAAGGCACAATGATTTTTGCATCTAACAGTTTTTTCACCTCTTTTTCAATTACTGGCAGCAATGCTGGATTTAACCTTCTAAGCTTCTGTCTAAAAGGCTTAGTGTTTGGTTTTAGAGGGATCCCGTGCTGAATTATGCTGGTATCATATGTTTTTAAATCCTGATATGACCAAGCAAAAATGTCTTATATTCTTTCAGCAAACCTAGATATTTTCTTCTTTCATCATCTGACAGTAATTTTGACAATTTTATCAGTTGAGGCTGCTTTTCAGAACCAATGTTATACTCCATAACATTTTCTTCAGTAGTCTGTAGAATAGGTTTTATCAGTGTATCATCTTTTGAAAACAATCTTTCTAGAGGAACAAGTCCCTTTGGAATGAAATTCCCTTTTAACTCCACAATTTTATGATCAGCAATTGAATTATTTATGCATGGTTCATTTTCTACCAATTCTGAATCCTGTTCATGATCAACAGTATCATTTGAAAATTCACCTACCAATTCCAGAAATTCTTTTATTTCCTGATCATCATTAAAAACCTTCCAATGTTTAATATTATCTGGGACAACAGGTCTGTACCTAACATCAATTGGATATTTCAGATGAGTAACCTTTGGTACTTTGAAATAGGCTACTGCTAAGGCTAAGGAATCAGCTGTTTCATTATATTCTCTTGGGACAAAGGTGATATTAAAGGCTATGAAATAATTTTCAATTAGATCCCAGACTTCATTCCTATAAACTTTCAACAACTGTTGCTTTACCTGGTACACCTTTTTTACTTGCTGAATTATTAATTCGGAGTCACCAAATACAACAAGCTCCTTAATGCCCAAGTCTTTTGCTACCCTTAATCCAAGGATCAAAGCCTCATATTCAGCAGTATTGTTTGTTGTTTTAAATTCCAATTTGAACATAAGGGAAATAGTCTCACCTCCAGCTGAAATCAATAACACTCCTGCTCCTGCCCCTTCTTTACTCGATGCACCATCGAAATACATTTGCCACAAGCCATCATGTTCCTCTCTTTTTACCTGAATTGAGATATCTTTTTCTACCTTTAAAACACCCTCAGATTCATCATTCAAATGCAACATACAAGACCCAAGGGTTTCATCAATTGAATAAATAGGGTGATTATTAGGGTGGTTATTGTCACTTACCAAGTATGCCATTTGAACTTCTCTGTACAATCTTCTGAATTCACCCCCGAATACTGGAATTGTAGCATATGAGAGATCCATCTACAGAGTTCCTCCCACCTTTTTTGCCCAGTATCTAGACAACAACATACCAAACTTTGGAGAAATATCTGCCACCACAACATCCATCAATATACTCTTCATGGGTATCTGGGTTAGATTCACCACCAAATCCTTAATTACCCCAATACATTTGACTGCCCTGGAATCAAATGCATATAAATCATGGTATGGCCTTGTTATACTCAGTCCTAAAGCTTCCATGACTGCTTTAGGCATAAGGTTGTGTGAAGCTCCTGAATCCAGCAAACAATTATGCAGCAATTGATCATGTACAGAAAAGGTTATGTAAAATGGCGGAGGATATTCTGAATTACCATCTGGTTGATCAAAAGTTTTCGATCCCACAATGATAGTAGGATTTTCATCTTGCAGATTAATCTCATCAGAAGGAATAAGACTAGAATTCACTGCATTGCTAAAGGTTTTAAAGGTTTCCTCCCTGTAAACTGTATTTTTAATCAACTCAGTCAAAGGCACAGGGATCTTTACCTTATTTAGTTCATGTTCAAAATTGAAACCACCGATAGACTTATTAATCTCCTCTGGATTCACATCTTCATCTTTTTTCTGATTTACATTTTGTTTCTGGTTTGTAGGCAGATTTTGTTTAAAAGAAGAAGCTTTCACCACTTTCTTAGTTTGTGCTGCATGTTTTACCCCTGACCTTAAGCCATATGATTTTTGTGGCATTTGCTGACAGACCTCTGGCATAGACATCTGATAATCATCCTCTTCATACTGATCTAATTCTGTAGCATATTGATAATCAGATTGAGTTATAAAATGTGAAGGAGCATCATCATCAAACTGTCTAATATTCTGTGCTTCATCTTCCAATTCATCTAACTCACCTTCATCAAATTCATATAATTCATCCCCTCTGACATTATTGTTTTGAAAAGGAGGTTGAATCTTTTGTTCTTCATTTTCTCGTCTTTCTCTCTGTATATCATTATTTCGCCCTTCTCTTGGGAAGAATCTAGGGACAAAAGGTCTTCTGAACTGATTAGGATTTCTATCAGTTTCAGGCATGGGTTTATTCTGATTTCTATTTCTATTTCCCACTTCCAATCTATCAATCTTGTCATACAAATTCTTTATGAGTTTACTCATTTCATCTATTTTGCCCTCTGATGACTTTCCTACATGACTGAATGCACTGACTACTTTCTTTCCTTTTTTGTCCAGAGTTTGGTGTTCCGTTTCATCTTTTAGTCTGTTGGAAGCCAAAATGTTTGATTCTACTTCTAATGCTGCATTTTGCATGTTTTGAAGTGAATGTGATTTCCTTTCTCTTAATAGCAAAGAAAACTTAGAATTAAATGAATTTGCATAAGATAACATTGCTGATGTCTCAGTAGGTTTTATTTGAGCTGGGATCTTGCTATACACTTTGTTAAATCTTTTGGAAAACTCTCCCACAGTTTCACCCTTTTTTCTTTTTAAAGATTCAAACTCTGTTTGGTAATACATGAAATCTTTCGTGTCCCCCCAGCGTCCTAGAAATACTTCTTGTAAAGCATCAATACCATCTATGGAGTTTGGTGGTAATCCCCGAAACCATGTTCTAACCTCACCATCTAGACTTTGGACAAATAATCTCATCCAAACATCCGCATGTTCATAATTATGATTATCTGTAAAATCTACGAATATATTCCAATGATCTTTTGCAGTAACCTCTCCTTGGGCATCGAACCTTGGCAGGTACTTATGATAATCTTCTCCTGGGAGAGCATTGAGGGGCCGAGGCAAAACAAGGGGGGCATATCTTGCTGCTACCATAGCAGCCATTCGATTTTGAGCCATTTTAGGGTTTGTATTCGACTGAAAATTGCTTGACTGTTGTGATGAGAGATACAAAGTACCAAGATTTGGTTGATTTACTGGGACTGTTTTAACCAGAGGAGTATGAATTGAAGATAAAGAAGAAGCACCTGTTTGTAATGCTTCAAGCTTAACTTGTTTTGCTATCAAAGGATTTGTAAAGACCTGAAAATTGTCAACTTTGGAAGGGGTAAATAACAAATCTTAACTCCTCTTGACCTCTTTTTGAATGTCGATTTAAAGAAGGGAGTGGGAAAGATGCAGATTTAGGGATCTCTGAAGTAGAGACCAGATTTCTCCTGGCCTCCTTTAATAACTGCTCAGGATCTGAGACTCTTGGATTTAAAGGGGATGAGGGATTTCCTCGAGTACCTATCCTCTTTGAAGCCACTGTAACTTTTTAAAAGGTGACTGAATGTAGTCTATATCAAGTTTTGCTGATTCTGTTCACCCTACAAAATCAGTTCAATGAAATTTTCGATTACGCAGGGAAGATATCCTTTCCTTTATCCGTTCCCCGGCAACGGCGCCAAAAGATGTTATCCCTAAAGTTGAACCTAGACTATGGGATTCAAGCTTAAGGAAATCTTTGTATAAATCAAATGAAATCACACTGAAAACCATATTGGTATGAAATTAAAAATGGTAAAGGCATCACACACTTTACAAGAAACCAAACTGGTATATGTCACACATTGGTATGATACAAGAAAATCAAAGTATTGAAGATTTAGGCTGGTGTATGATGAAAACTATATATGAAATCAAACCATCACTGTAAAACTCAATTAATATAAAATCAAATCTGTTTTACACCTGTCACACAATCCACACTATATTATATGGGTATTTACAAGCTTTACAAGCAAACGTGACACTTTTAAAATGATAGGCTGGTGTGAAATCAGAGTTACAGGAAAGTCAAACAAATACTGCATAACATGGAATATATCATAAAGTTCAATATATAGGTACTATGATCCTAAATCATGAAGTGAAACTGTCAATGTTTATAAAAATAAAAAGATAACTGTCTTCTCATGATAAGAATTATTGCAATGGAATATAAATGACCATATACATAATAGAATTATCAGAAAGACAATTTATATAACACAAGGGAAAATCATCATCATGTTTATTCAAAAATAGAATCTGTTACTGAAGCTGCAAAATGCTCATGTTACACAGATGTGCTTACAATTGATCATGCATTACTCCCAAAACTGCCAACCTCCAGTTCTCTAATCGAGACTTCCTTTTGTACAAAAAATCTTCTATCTAGAAACTAACCATAGATCCTAAATTCCTGGATCGAACTTCCTTCAAAAGTGGGAAGTTAATCCCTTACAAAGTTTTAGACTACAAGTGTCATACAGATGTCAAACATAACAACATGAGTTCAAAATCAAATAAATTTTAAACACCTAAAGGCTTCTAGAAGCCTCAGCTAAGGCAGCTAAGTCACTAAGCACCTGTGAGTGCTTTTGAAGCCTCGCCAATTCAACATCTTTATCACTTTCCTTGTTCTGGGCTTTGAGCTGCTCTAGTTGTCTTTGCATATCTCGCTCCTCCTTGAGGATATTCTTGGAAATCTTCAGTAACTTTTGGAACTCTACTTCCTTATTTTCCATGTCTTCTCGTAATCTTTTGTTTGCCACCATTAATTTCTCATTTATGTCCTGCAGGTATATTGTTTGTTCTTTATAAGTTTGAAGAGATATTTTACATTGACCAAGTTCTGAGGAAGTATCCAAATCTTCCTCTCTTATGCAACCTCTTTCTTCAGGCAGATTCCTTGATACTGAACCTTCTTCAAGATTTCTTTTGTTTGTCTGTACAAAACATTTCTGGTGTGGAACCTGCTACACCCTGCATGTCGATAAACTGCTCCATATCCTCATAATACTTGTCCTCTGCTGTGTGTACTGGTCCTTCACTTGCAGCATCTTCTATAACTACAACTTCCTTATCATCTTCCGGTACTGTTCTTTCTTCCATCTGCATTTTCTCACTGAGTCTGGTTCTTGGCCTGCCTTCCCTGAATAACTGTTTACAACTCTTCTTTTTTGAAGCAATGCTTTTAATCATGTCATTGAGTTTTTCTGGATTTTCTTGTGTGCAGGGTGTTTCAGGGCTCAAACTGCTCTATACAGCATCATTCTCTTTATTCTTACCCTTTTGAACTGTCTCTGTAGGGTTTGCTATCTGCTGGTTAGCATCCTCAATCATCTTCTTTCCTTTCTCTTTAGGATTATCACTAAACCCTAACTCTGTCAACAGAGAACCCCATGTTCTTTCTTCTTTTTGCAGCTAAGTTAGAATCAACAACTTAATTAGCCCCCGGTGATAAACCAAGCGGGCTGTATGTGCTGGATGGTTTTGAATCTTAGCAATAATTTTTTGGAGGCTCTTAAATAGGTAAAATGGAAGATTCAACTGTGTACTGCCATGAATATGCATTAGAAGTTTCAAATGGCACTTTAAAACCCTATCATACCTTCCATCACAAGTGATATAATTTTGAATCACCTCCAATGGCACTCTCCATTCTGGCTTCATTTTGCTAACATGAACTCCATTTTTCCAGTCGAGCTTTTCACTTCCAAGGATCAAGAATTCGCTGAAATCTTCTTTGAAGTCTTTTTGTTTAAACCACTTTTCACCTTCTGCAGGAACATTTATAGCTTCAGCGATAGAATCTTCATTGACTCTCACAGTTAAGGTTTGTAACTGAACCCTGTCATCATTATAATTTTCAATAAAATCCATTGTCAATTGTGAATGGTATCCCTGCAATTTATCACAAAAACTGAACCATCCCGACCTCTGTATTAACTTTTCAGTCCTTGGAAACTGTTTAATCCAATCTGTATTACTAGGTTCTAATCTACAGATGAAACCTCCCTGCTTTTTCTTCACGACCATCTCTGGCTCCTCTTCAATTTCAGTTACCCTTGACATTTTAAACCCTAAATTGACTTCAACTCGGCTGTATGAACCAATAATGCTTTTATATTTCAGCTAAAAACACATATATTATGCTGCACATAACTCTGTTAAACATTCAACTCAGCAAAGTCTTCACGCAGTATTGTTCTGAACAGGGCATTTGTCATGCGGCTGTGTGCTTTAAGAATGGCATTGCTGAAGCTGCGTGCTCTGCTATGCAAGGAAGCACAAATGTATTCGAATTCTAAATTTACAATCCCTAGGGTTCGGAAATAAACCCAAAATTTTCTGAACCTTTACATAACACTGCTCGTGATCAGATGGAGATAAACAATGAACCAAACCAGTCTGCGAATACCCTTCTTCAGCAAAATAATGAAAAACATTTTAAGGGAACATGTGCATTGGGCTATTCTTGCTATGATGACCACAAGTACTTTTTTTTTTTTCCTGGGAAAATGTCCGTAATTTTATTTCAAAAAGATGATTAAAATTACATATTGCAGATGTAGTGAGATCAACAAGGATCCCTACATTTTCACATATTGTCTCATATATGCAGAAAAACAGCTTATAATGAGCTGAACCAAAAGAAAGAGAAAACTAGACAAAAAATAGAACAAATATATCATGAACAGTGGTGAAAGTGGGGCCACCGGTTTCAGGTTTGGTCCCTGAAACCGCTGCCGCCGCCACTGGATCGTGTAGACCCAATGGGTCGCCGCGCAAAGGCGCCGCCCTCTCTCCATACTCAGAAATATCCATCACGCTCCTGAAAGCAAAAACGCAGGCCCAGCCATAGTGAGATGGCGAGATTTCGGACATTTCTTTCCAGAGTAGCAATCAGGGTTTCCGTCGACCTTTGTTTTCGATTTGAAATCTTGAACTTCTTGGAACCCTCGAGAACCCTCTCACTAGCCGCTTCAGGTCTGCCTGAATTGCAGAGCCGTAGCTGTTAGCAACGCTGTGCTTTTCTGATACTTTCGAATATCTCGAAGAGCAACTGTACCAGGACGGTATCTATGAGGCTCTTGACACCTCCTGTTGTTGGAGCAGTGCGTGCAACCTTGGTAGCGAGCTGCTTCCTGGGGCTTTTCCTCCAGTAGATACGTGCCGTCTGCTTCGTAATGTCTCGGAGATGAAACCAATAAGGTAGAAATCTACTGTGCAGAAAAGTCGCGCGCCAATTCCAACAAAGAAAGAAATCCTCAGAGCCGCAAGAAACCGCAAGCGCAAATAATCAACAAAGACTGTTCTGCGGGTCGTATGAGGGTACCGGAGATCCATGGCCTCCAAGATCGCAACCCTTGAGCGCAAGAAGTCGACCTGGTCGCCGCCAAGAGCAGAAGAGAAACCCCTGATCGCGTCGTCCTGGTATCAGCCGTCTCCGCCGAATGCAAGCCGTCGCAGGAGTGTCGCCGCCGTTGTATGGAAGCCGCACCTCACCGCCACGGAATGCTACCCTCGCCATCGTCTTCTGTGAGCTCAAATGGAGTCTGTGACCAGGGATAGAGCCCTGGCCGCCGAGATCAACTCGGATCGGCTCAAAACCCTAGGTTGCAGAGCTCCATCCCCCCTTCGAGAGTAGAAGCGTTTGTTCCGATGACCACAAGTACTTATTATATGAACGGTTTTAATTTTGAAATGACAACACCTGTATTCTTCCATAATTGCCACCGTATGACTCATTATTCATGGTCAGGAATGTAAAAACATATAAGATGTCGAATACCTATGATATAAGCCTATATTCATGGCTATGATAAAGGCTTATTTTCATTATATATTCCATGAAGCAAATCATAAACCTTTCGATAAAATGTCATGTGATCATTCTGACATTAAATAAAATCAATATGCTGCAAACTCACAATATGCTGCCAGTTTGGAAAAATGCCACCAGTTTGTAAAATTGCACCCTGTAACACATACTCGTTTGCACATACATGGGCTCATAATTAATGAATAAAAACTTTGATGATTTTAGGTAACCCAAGAACCCTAATGGTGAAGAACCAAATGTAAAATATGAAACAAAGTAAAATTAGAAACAATAAAAACCAATCATAATCAAAAATTTAAAAATAAGTAGGAGGAACAACCCTAGAGATAACAGGACGCTTAGGCAGAAAGCATCCAAACCTATCCCTTTTCCGATGAGGCATTGATTGGTAAAAATCTTTTTGTTTTTTTTTATATGTGATTTTTCTTTTCTTTTTGTGTTGTTTTTGAAGATGTCTCCTAAAAGATTTAGCACCTCCCCAACAAAAGCGCCAAAAAGTGGTGGGCTCTCAGAATGGATGCCTAATGAGGGCATCTAGACTAAGAGCCTACTTTAATTATCAACCCGGGGGATGTACAAACTTCAAAGGTGCATGCACTATATGTGCTCTCTAGGATAGTCTTTGTCGAAGTTGGGTGTTTGTATCAATGTTTTGAAAGAATTGCCTAAAAAGGATTAAATAAACTATAAAAAAGGATTGCTTAATCTATGGAGGAGAAATTCCTATGCTAAGAAATTCAAATGCTGAAAGTAGGAAATCTATGTCTAAGAAATTAAATGCAGGAAACAATAAGCATATCTTTAAGAATTAACTTGCTGAAAGCAGTAAAAATTATACTATGGAATTGAATGCTGAAAACATAACAGATCTATTATAAAGTAATGAAAGCTTGATCTTTAATCTAAGGAGTAATTACTGTAAATCGAATGCATAAAGCTCAAAGTCTGATCTAACATAATCTAATGCTAAGGCTAAGTTCGGAATACCATTATCTAATGCTACAATTTTAATCAAAATGTTAAGAAGTGAATATCATCATGTAACCAAAAATACTGAAAATAATCAATCTCCAAGAGAAGCTATAATAATGAAATAAATACATGGGCTTTAAGATCTGGGTCGTTGCTTCAGAAGCAAATGCAAGCACATAGGAAAATAAGTGTTAAATTATGCCTTGGCGGAATGCTGCTACAGGACTATAGACACAGCGTTACCAAACTACATAATGCGTTATAATGAACTACAGAATCAGAAAGGTTCAACTACTACAAAAATCAAATTGTGCGATTTAAATACTATTTAAAATACTCTCATCTGCAATATAAATTCAACCAATGTAAAACACATAATGAGAAATACCTGAACAGTAAGATCTCCTGACTTACGTGTTGGAGGGGCCCTCTCCAACCCGTACTCATGAGTGAAGGGAACTTATAAACGCTGAATTGTAAGTAACATCAAGTCTTTATTTAAAATAGGAACTTCATAGTTTAAAACCAGGTCTGTAACGCAACCGTCTCGGTGGTATAAAATGTAAAACAATAATTCTCCAAAATAGCAGTAGGGGCCTCTCGCTACCCGAGAGGTCCATATTTATATAATTCTAATGCTTAACCTAACTAAATGTCTAAATGTCGATTCTCTTTGAACAGGAGTTCGTTCTCTAAATATCGGGAAAAAGGCACTGAGTTTGGTGATGTTCTTTCAGTTCTCCACTTGATTTGCGCGTTGTCCTTTGGTGCACCTACACCTGCTCATTCAAACTCGTTTTTCATGCAATTATCTCATAACAAGGCTTTCAAAACATAACAGAAATAATCTTTTAAACAACTTCATTAAATAATTAAGGTAAATCATTTTCTCCACAAAACAAGTGTATTTCTTCACCTTTTCTTGTGTTTTTGCTGTGGGGAAGGGCTATTAGATTCCTGTATCTTGGACTCATCAAACACCATGCAACCAAACTCTTGAACTGAAGATGAATGCAACGCAGAAATTTAGGTCCAAGCCCAGGGTAAAAACCTCACCAGAGGAAAACCCTTGAGAGATTGTTTCGATTAAAGAAGAGCAAATTTAAAACTTCTTTTACAACTCAACATTTTTTCTGATTTCCATCTCAACAAAATTCAGAAATGCAAATGAAAATTATTTATGCCTTTGCTAACCTTTCTTGGAATTCGTGCCAACATAAAATAAATGCAAATATTTCCCACATGTACCAAAACAACAGTCTGATTTTTTAGAAATATGTGCCATAGAACTGACTGACAGAGTACGGCCTGTGAAAATTAACAACAACAAATTCTACATCGGGAAATGTTCCTAAAGACAGGTATGAATTGGTACATATTTCAGCAGAAAGAATCCTTCAATATGCCTCCGGAAATGCACCCATTCTCAGCCTTGAAAACTGTGCCCACTTACTGTAGAAAATATTGTCGTACGGACTGTCTTGGGAACTATGTAATCTGATTTTTCTTGGAAATTGTGCTCTTCCTTCACTCCATAAATTTTATCTCTCTTCTCCCTTGATGTGACTGCAATGAATGTTTTCTCTATTCCCTAGATGTCTTTTTATATTTTTCCTTTTCTCAAAATCCTAACTAATTAATCTCAACTAACTCATCAATGGATGAGATCAATCATATCTAAAGTGATGAGTCCATTATATAGGTATTCCATAGAATCCTTTAAATGCCACACATAAGCAAATAAATGATCAGAAAGAACCCCTTTCTGTAGGGGAGAATCCACTTTGATTGTTAATTAAGCAAAGTAATTTAGTAATTATCTTTTCTTCTATTTTAGCATTTTTATTTTTTAATCATGTGAATAAATCCATGTGTGGACAGAGCACACGTGAACTAAAAGAATAACAAATGTCGAGCTCGAGATTGAAGATTGCAAGAGATGCAATGATCTTATTTTCTCCTAATTTGTAGGAAAACTATGTGTTACATCACTACTATCGCCATAACATATTAACTCTTGAAAATCAAGGAAATATCAACAATTAATAAGTCCATCATTTATTTCTTAAGGTCCCATAAACTAAATATGATCTTTAGATGAGTAATCATCATCTACATCATCAACAACATCAACATTTTATATCTATATGTTGAATTTAGAAAAAAAAATATTGGTTAATTTTAACATATCTTTTCGCATTTCCTATTTTTTAAATTTCATTTTCATAA
The DNA here is from genome assembly GCA_027924585.1 of Larix kaempferi. Lineage (NCBI taxonomy): Eukaryota > Viridiplantae > Streptophyta > Pinopsida > Pinales > Pinaceae > Larix > Larix kaempferi. The sequence goes on from BSBM01000641.1 coordinate 8,972,675, forward strand.
AATTGGAATACTAACATGAACTAAGTGACTTTGATAATAAATTCACTAAGAAACACATGTATATTTTGTGGATCGCTATTACTTATGACTATTACCTTTGTGACTCTAAAAATTATATAATAACCAATATTATTTGTTATCTCTAATGGAAAAGACCCTTTCACATTAATATTATACTCTCATTTTGAAATTTTTTTTTAAGGCTCACACACACGATGAACTTACAAAAGGAGTTCCTTAACAATACACCCATTCACCTTTTCTATGCCCATGACTCTCTCATTTTGAAATCTTACAAACAGTATTAGTTATTAATATTATTTGTAAGTATTTGTATCTTATTTTATGATTTTGTGAAAAATGATTTTTTGGGGGGTGTAATTTTAAGAGTTAAATATTTTAAATAAATCAATTAACTCCTTTTCATTTTTCTTAAAGTTTATATATATCAATTTAGTGGTCAAACATAATTCTATGCTTAGTTGGAATTCACGTTATCATATAAATGTTGTAGACATAACTTACTCTACCCTCTAGTGTGGACCCATCTTTGACATATAATAGATAGAAGAACTCACTTTAAATATTACACACACCAAAAATCATAGTAATTATGAACATTATTTGTTATTATTTAGATTTGTAAAATTATTTTAATATAGGGAAAGGGTCAAACATAACTTATGAAGTAAAATGTCAAACATAACTTATGAAGTTGAATGCCAAACATAACTTAGTGGTTAAAGATAGTTGTAAAGGGTAAACATAATGCTTGATAAATTCTAAAAAATGGGTGAATCAATAAAATCTCATTAACGAATCTCACACATACATATAATCATATAAATAAGGATTATCTTTTAAAAACTCTAAATGTCAACGTATATGAAAACAAAAACTTAAAACTTTGAAATAACTAATTTGAAAAGTTTCATATGTGTAATATAACAAAGTAATGATGTTTATTATTATTGTTAATATTTACTAAAACTAATTATAATTACATGTTGCAAAAGTTTTTATGTATAAAATATAACTAAGAAATTGATGATAATGATAATAAATTTTTTTAAGATTCACTAAAATAACTGTAATTAAATATAAGTTAATTCATAATTAAATATTTTTATAGTTATAACTATAATTATATAAAAAAAAAATACACTAAATTTATGATCAAATCAAATTAAGTACATTCACTTACTATACTTATTTATACAAGCATTCCACTTGTATTTATTACAATTTTCTTTAATCATACTTTTTTATAACTATAAAAATAAAAATAAAAATAAAAATAAAAATAATTATTAAATTATTAATTTCATTTCAAAATTATATTTTTACTTTAACTTTCTATTAAATTTTATAAAAATTATAAAATAGATAATAAATAACTATAAAAAAAACCTAATTAAAAAGTTTAACTTTTTATTAAATTTTATAAAAATTATAAATACTATTTAAATATTTAAATTTATAAAAATATAGATAATAAATAACTATAAAAAAATCATAATTAAAAGGTTATACTAGTTAGTAAGTCATCATTTAAAAATACAAATTTGTCGATACACATAATTCAAAATATAAAACTAATATGTAATAAACATAATCTAAATATTTTTCTTTTAAATTCTACCCCTTTATAAATCCCACACCCTAAATCACCTTTTGTCCATCCCAAAGAACCGGGAGAAGTATAAAGTAATCCATCCAAACTTGATAAAATTTAGGCTTAGCTATAAAGGATTGTGGTGAATTAGTTTAATTAGGATATAACTATGTGTAGAGATTGATTGGTTTCCTTTTCAATTATGATAATAATACTATTTTTAAAATTACAGGTTCGGTTTACACCGATTTAATATATAATAATCAAACACGGTCACAAGTCCCAAAAACCGAATCTTTTCCAATACATTCATACATACATGAAAACATTAATGAATGGCAAGTGGTGGTCATCCAAACCGCAATCTTCTACCCTTGGAATTCGACACGTGTATCCCTTGAATTGACCTAGATTCCCTCTCCGCCCCGCCTCTATATTTGCGCTATAAAAGGAGCAGGCCCCTTACCCGAGAACAGTGTATTTGTGCATTTGCTTGGATGAGCGTGAGAGATCAGGGAATTTGCTGTAGGGTTTGTTACGAGGGGTGCTTTGCGTTGCCGTTTGAAGGTTCTGTGGCGGATATATACACAGTAGATATATATACCTGCAGTATATCTGTTAGTTATTAGTTTGTGTTGCAGAGCTTGAGGGTATTTGAAAATCTTCAGTGAGTATTCATTTTTAGGATCCCTTTCTTGTCCTGTCTGAGTAGTGTGGAAACCTGAGACGATGGCTTCAGTCAATAATTGGTTCGACCTTTCTCTTTCAAATAGCCTAACAATGGATATTCAGGAATCAGGTGGCCATGAGAATCAGTCAGCGGCATCCAATTTCCCCGAACTGGTTATTGGATACAACAACGACAATCTCCCTTCAAACTCAAGGCCGCCAAAATTGGAGACAGCAAACACAAGTGCGTTGATGCAGAATGCAGGGCCATTGTCGTTTATGGAAGCCCTCAATAAACCCATAAGTGCAGGTATGCACCCCATTTCCTTTGTTTTAACTCATTTGCCTCTTCGTTACGTTTAGATTTTCTCTTGAGAAAGGTGATGCAGGTTCCAATTTTGAGCTGCTGGCTACATTTTAGGAACATAGACGGTTCTGGGTTTTTCTTTTATCTGTCATAATCTCTTTAGATTTTGCAGTGGTTCTAGAATGCTTGATATTTCAAAAGCTTGTGTTTCATCCTGACATGGACATGGTTATACAGGTACCTCATTGATTGTATCAAGAGTAGCCCTGGATACCATATTTTTACTTATATTTAAATTTTATATAAAGATAAAAATTAAAACCAATGGATCCATCTTATACCCTATCTTGATCTATCAATGATAAAAGTTATTCTTGAATTATAACTCACATTCAAATCATTTCCACCAAAAAATTTGATGCCTATAAATACTTGATAGATCCTAATGCTAATATTATGGTGCAATGATATAAGGGTTTTGTCAACTCTAATCATACTCCAGATATTCACAATGATTCACATTGCCATGGTAATAGGGCTTGGCCTGGTATTGTGAGTAAGGATAGGCCTCACTTCTGGTTATCTTTTCGCTACTAACAATGAGAGATGAGAAGCCTAAACAAAAACTTATTGTTTCAACAAGTTCCAAGTCATGAAATATAGATTTGATATAATACGATATCCTTTGTTGCGGAGTCTTTTAATGATTCACATTGCCATGGTAATAGGGCTTGGCCTGGTATTGCGAGTAAGGATAGGCCTCACTTCTGGTTATCTTTTCGCTACTAACAATGAGAGATGAGAAGCCTGAACAAAAACTTATTGTTTCAACAAGTTCCAAGTCATGAAATATAGATTTGATATAATACGATATCCTTTGTTGCGGAGTCTTTTAGAGCCTTCATTCTTAAAGCCCACTTATTTAGATCTCTCATGAACATCCATTATTGTAAAGTGCAGTCTCCTTCATGAACATCCATTATGATGAAGACCATTCTAGGTTATACCAGGAATCTAGTGTTATTTCTACAGTATTATTTTTGTTAAGAATGTTGTCAAACCGTTGATTTCTTGATAATCTAATGTTTCTTTTTTCCCTTTTGCAGGCTTTCAATCAGATGAAGACGACGAAGCTCAAGGCTACTACAGTCTAAAGCTCCCTCAGAATTCTGTGAACAAGATATATGGGCCGTCATCAAATGTCATGTGGCTCATGCCAAATAACTGCGCCCTAGTAGATTCAGAGGGAGTCAAGATCATGAGCAATACCACAAGTTCTTTTCCGAGTACTGCAATTACTACTGGAGCTGTTGCTACCACAACCGCCAAAGTTCAATCCGTGCCAAGAATGTCAACAATGCATGAGAATTGGAACAACAAGATTGTCAACTGGCATATGATGGGCCAAGCTTCAGAAGAAACCGATGTGAATAATACCACTTTAACCGTGATAGAAATGAATAGTCATGGCGATAGCCCCCCATCTCCGACAAGTGAGAAACGTTCGTTCCAGGACGCAATCACGCCATTCGAATCAGCCACGCCAATTAGGTCAAGGGCAGCGAATAATTCACAAGGTCACCGGACCTCAGTCTATCGTGGAGTTACCAGGTACATACTACATTACAGAAATGATATTAATGCCCCATTTTTTATCCCAGGGATTGGAATTGGCATAGATTTTTTTGTTAGTGGGCTGTGAATTATTACAAACCTAGCTTGGTGAACATTTAATTGTTGACTATCATTATTATAGATTGATAGACGCAAGGATAATACATTGAGAGAACTAGTTTTGAATTTCTGTTTTGTTTTTCAATTGAGAGATCTGCTTTTAAACCAAATTTCTCTCGGATTTTGTCAGGCATCGATGGACAGGTAGATACGAAGCGCACCTCTGGGATAATACAAGCAGGGTAGAGAACCAAACCCGTAAAGGAAGACAAGGTGAGTGTTTAAATTTTGAGTATAGTTCTCGTAGGTTGTACATGTTTTCGATGCCTTAGAACGTACAGATTCTGATGTATGATACTGATGATTCCGGATTCGTGTGTTGTTGCCATCCTTGAATCCCGGGAAATCTTCTTCAGTCTATTTGGGTGAGTAAATTTTTTATGTGATATAGCTGGTAGTATCTCTCTCTTTCATATATATATATATACTCTTTTCACTTGCTCATATAAAATTTCATTGCTGGAATATATGTCACCATATCTGAAATAAATCATATCCATAATTTTAAATTACAGTCTCAGATGTAAGGCTTAATTTTAATTTTAATTTTAAATTACACTGATAACTAGCGATTGATCTTATTTCCTAGGTGGCTATGAGGAAGAAGAGAAAGCTGCCAAAGCTTATGATATGGCATCTCTCAAGTACTGGGGACCGAAAGCAACCACAAACTTTCCCGTATGATTTTATTTCAATAGTGGATTCAATATAATTGAAAATTCCCACTACCACTGTGTATGTTTCTGCTTTTCATAAACGTTTTTTCCCAATCCTAACGAGAAAGCTTCCCTTGCTTGAAATCAGATTAGCCAATACAAAGATGCCCTCGAAGAGATGCAGCGCATGACAAGGGAAGAATACGTCGCGTTTCTCAGGAGGTACGGGTTTTCTCTTTAATTTTTATCTAAAATAACTGCATCAATTGTTCTATAACTTTTAGTTGAGAAGTTTTTCATGAATCCATTTAGTTTTACATAGAAAGAAGTAACAGGCCGTTGGCTCTGATTAACTTTACAGAAATAGTAGTGGCTTTTCAAGGGGCGCATCACAATACCGCGGAGTAACCAGGTATACATTTGATTTGTTAGAATTTTCTGGACTGTTTTCTGAACTATTGAGATCTGCAACTGAACAATAACCTCAATGGCAGACACCATCAACATGGAAGATGGCAAGCTCGTATTGGAAGAGTCGCTGGAAACAAAGATCTTTATCTGGGAACATTCAGTGAGTATCTCATTTCCATGATCATCTTCAATACATCTATTATTATAAGTATAACTCTACTAATGGAACACCGTCCTGCAATATATTACGACATGAATAATCATGCATACATTGGAGTCCAGAATTAATTCATATGCTATTACAGATTCAGAGAAAGAGGCAGCCGAGACCTATGATATTGCTGCCATCAAATTCAGAGGCCGTAAAGCTGTCACCAACTTTGATATGAGTAGTTACGACTTGAAAACTATTGAAAGCTACATATTGCCCGTAGGAGCTACAAAGCGTCTCAAAGTTGAAGCCGAATCAGCTTTGTACGGACCAGTGAATAATGGACTCAGTGGCGATGAGGAGTGTACATTGAGTGTACAGACAGATGCAACCGGTTATATTGGCGATGCAACTAGAGCCGAGTGGCTGCCTCTTACGGCACTACAGCAGCAATCAAGACCATTGCAGCCAGCGTGTCAGCTGCAAAATGCGTCACTATACAATCAGGATCTCCACATGCAATTGCACTCTGGTAATCAGCAGAAATATCTCCCGGCCAATGATAGTACTCATGAGCTACACAACGTAATCAGTTTGGGATCTGCTGCTAATAAGACTAACAATAATGCTAGCTGCTCCACTCCAGGAATGTACTCCAATGGTTTGGCAGTCAATACTTTACTGGTGGCCCAACCATCTGATCTTAGTGTAGTCAACTTCGATGAAAATTCAGGAGGATCAGCTGCTGCAAAATCCTTGACTTATGGAAACATGCTCATGCCTCTAGAGGACTTTGCAAGGTATAATTTAAACTACTTATCCCAATAGCAGCAATCTTCACGTCTTGCCAAAGCCACCTCTGATAATTCGGCCTGTAATAACGAGATGGAAGTAGCGTCGAATCTCACAATTTAGGATATGCTCCCATTTTCTCAGTTAAGCGTGATCCACAGGGCTAAAGCTCTGTTAGTAGGCTATATTTAATGTAAGATCTTGAGATTTTTTTTGGTTAGCAGCTTGATATCTTTTTTGGTTTAGTAAATTAAAGTGGGTAAGGGTTTCAACCAGCCCGAACAAAGCATCGACATTTTTTGGAGATGAATTTTGTATTAGAAATCCTTTGGATTTTCACTTTCAGTGTGATCGTGTATACTCCATTATGTAATTGTTATTTCCTATTATCTGCATACTTCATTATGTGCTTGTTATTTCGGATACTTCATTATGTGTTTGTTATTTCCTAATGTTATCTGTAAACTTTAATCATTTGATATCTCTATGAAGGTGAACCATATTATACTATTGGCTTCTTAAATCATTTAAAATAATATTTTGTATTCAAATGCAATACCATGTATACCGAGAAAGTAATCTATTTTCTACATTTTCATATTAAACTTGTTTGATTAATAATACAAATATATTAAAACAGTTCTCTAATTAAAAAAAATGAATATATATAATTATTAAATTGTTATAACCATGAATCACAAAACTGTATTCTTTAGAAGAAATTTACTTGCACATTAATGACACCTGAACTATTTTCTATCATATGAACCCCACTTGATATAAAAGAAATGAAAAGGTCAAATAATCAACCATAGCTTAACAAGCTTGATGTGTCAAACATAAATATAAAAAAAATGAAAAGTTCAAATAATCAACCATAACTTAACAAGCTTGATGTGTCAAACATAACTTAGTGCTTAAAGAAAACATTAAAATGTCAAACATAATTTATTGGTTAAACATAACTTTATGCTTATTTGACATCAATGTTCTTTCACCAAACCTTCATGCTCATTTTTTAGTTCATCAATGTTCTTTCATTAAAACCTTCATGTTCATAGTTTGTGCCATAATAATTTAATAACTTAAGATTTTGTTTTTATGATAATGTATAAAAATATTTGTGCTTCTTTCACATCCACATTCTTTCACCAAACAATTTTTGCATCATAATAATTTAAGAGTTTATGAATTTACCATCATGATAAATTCTAAAAGGAAAGACGAAGCAATAAAATCCCATTAATACATCTCATACATACAAGAATTCTATATCTTATATGCAAGGATTATATTTTACAAATTGGATAACAAAAAACTTAAAACTTTCATATAACTAATTTTTAAAATTTCATATGTGCAATACACTAAGACAAGGCAATTGATGGTGATGGTGATGCTTATTAATGACTTCGCTAAACCCAACTATAATTATATGTTACAAAACTTGTATGTATGCATTATGACAAAGTACTTGATGATAATGATGATAATAATGGTCATTAATGCCCATTAAAACTAACCATAATTAGGTATTAAGTTAATTCATATTTAAATGTTTTTATAATTACACCATAACTATATGAAAATAATAAAATAAATTTTGTTGGTGTTTATATAGCTTAGTCAGGTATTGTGACAAGTTGCTCGAGCAAAAGAAGTAATATTTAAATATATTTAAAGCCATTAATAATATTATTATTAATATTTAATAATAATATTTTCTATGAAATGACATTTGGACAACAATAAAGAGATGGGTCCTTTCACTTCATTCACTTTAAAGTAAAAGTCATGAACTTTACATTAATTCAAGCATTTTTCATCTATCTCTCCTACAATGAAGGAATAAGGAAGATGCAACTTTGATCTCAGTATAAAAATATATGTTTATGTGCATGGTTTATCTTCGAGTGATCCTATTTATTTATGGTGCATATAATTGAAATATATTGTTGTTATCTTAAATCTAACATGGTATCAATGCTGAAAGAAACCATTGTCACGAACTAATTACTGAGGTATTTTCCATATTCTCATTAGATGTGTGGTCTTGGTTTATGGTTTGGAGTTGTGGGGGTATTGGCCTATGGTATTCCTAATTTCTATTTATTATGGATAGGTTTTGTATGTGGACTTTCATCTATGAACATGGTTTTCTTCCCAACACATGGTTTTACCAATTGGTTGGTGATTTTTATGCATGCCTTAATAAGGAAGTCAAATGTAGCTAATATATTGTTTAGAAATACAAGATAAATTCCTTCTTACACATGGTTTCACATAAGGTATATTATCCTACGAAGAGACCAAGGGTTAGTTTATTGCATATGTTTGATATGCATATGTGCTATGGGTTTCTTTTATTTTGTTTTATGCTATGTGAACCATGTTTAGATCCTATCCTTTTAATAGTTTACATTCATGTTAAGTAGAACTTGGTGATGGATGTTTCCATATGCATTGTGGAAACATGCAAGCCATGGTATGGTTTTGCATTTGAAATATTAATTTGTTATGAAACCAAGTCCCAGATATAGCATAAAAATAACATTAATAGACCAAAAGAAAGTAATCAACGCCTTAATAATGAAGAACTAAGATGAATAAAAATCTTCTTCGAGGGAAGATCCTCCTTACACAATGTACTAAGTACATAAGACAAGACAAGATACAATTCAATCACTAAAATGAAAACGGTCTCCTTCCTATATATAGGAGACAAAGGGGTACAATAACAACTAATAGACCCACTAATAGACGCAAGCCCACATCAATAATATGTACTGCACCATAATAAAGGGAGTAATCTACGACTACATAGGGGGTAATGTGCCAATATTTAGGGCTTAACATAATTGTTGCACATGATTGGAAATGGGCCTATTTTAGCCACTCTTAAAGCTTTAAAGAGTGAGAGGCATTTTGTCCTATGTCTAAGAATTTTTTTGGCCACATTGTAAATGGTTTCAAGAGTAATTTTATAAACTCTTGGATAAACAAGTATAGTTTTGTTGGTTACACTTCAATGATTTCTGTAAAAAGGTAGAGATTAAGAGAGAGATAAAAATAAAGGTAGATCCATTGTGGAAGCTCATGCATGCAAGGAAGTTGGATGAGATGGATTACAGCTCAATTCAAGTGGTGACAGGAATAATGCATGTACAAGAACTAAAAGAGATTGAAAAATACTCAAATGCAAAGAGTGCATGATACTCATATCCAAAGTGATGAATGTAGAGAGAATCAAGTTACTTCATTATAGGTTTATCAATTGCAAAGGTAATCCAGATACTAAGGGAGTAGGATGGCTTCTGTGATAGAGGAAGAAGCTACATTGGATGTGATGTTTCTCCAGGGTGCAACATTGGGAGGACATTCTACCTGATTAGTCATATGAGTTAGCCAAGGAGAATGAAACATTCACTCATAGGAATTGTCCATGTGACTTGGATAGTGGTGAGCATGCTTAACTTGTTTATTTGATGGGAACTAGCTACCCCTTGTGGAATAAACAATGTCTAGTCTAATGTGGGTGCACACACACTAGAGCCCCATACATGAATATATGTGCATGTAAGGAGATGCTCGAGGTAGAGTCTTGAGAAGAGACTTGAAGTGCTAACATTGTGTATGTCATCATAGAGTTGATTCTTGAGTTGTTTTTTTCCTAAAGAGAAGCTCCAGGTAGAGCCTCAAGAAGAGACTTGAAATGTTAACATTGTGTATGCCAGCATATAGTCAATTCTCTGGTTGTATTTTTACTAAGGAGAAGCTCCAAGTAGAGTCTCGAGAAGAGACATGAAGTGATAACATTGTGTATGTCAACATAGAGATGATTATTTGATTGGTATTTTGAAAAAGGAGAAGCTCCAGGTAGAGGCTTGAGAAGAGACTTGAAGTGATAACATTGTGTAAGTCAGCATAGAGAAGATTATCCATTTGTTTTTTGACTAAGGAGAAGCTCTAGGTAGAATCTTGATAAGAGACTTGAAGTGCTAACATTTTGTATGTCAACATAGAGCCAACTCTCCAGTTGGTATTTTTGACTAAAAAGAAGATCCAGGTAGAGTCTCGAGAAGAGACTTGAAGTGCTAACATTGGGTATGTTAGCATAGGGCCAATTCTCTGGTTGGTATTTTGACTATGGAGAAGCTCCAAGTAGAGTCTCGAGAGGAGACTTGAAGTGTTGAAATCAAGAAATATTCCTACAGGGAGATCTTGGTGGATGGGGGACCTAAATGAGCTAAATAAGGCTCGAGATGCATATGCCTAGCAAGAAAAATATAATATAGTAAACATTAGAAGTTCTATAATAATCAAATATGATTATAAGGAGAATGGACCATCACCATGGCTAAACTCGTGAATTAGAATACCTCCCTAGATAAAGAGGGAGGTATATTCCAGCTCCAGTATATTCCGATAGATGATCAAATTACAGACATCCTTGCGAAGTCTCTTTCCAAGGCGAAGTTTGTGTACTTCCACAATAGGATTGAAGTGGTGGAGAATGCCTTCCTCATTGAGAATGAGTATTGATGATTGCAGCATTGATGAGACATTCTCCCTAAGATAAGAAGAATGATGTAAATCTCCCTTGAGAGGGAGAGAGAGGGAGTTGACTCTTCTCAATGGAACAGGTTTGAGCACGACACGTCTCGATGGATTGAGTTATATTGAATATATTCCTTATGATGACGCTATATTCAAGATAAATCATGATGCTCAGAAAATATCCAGATATTTTTTAACATGTTGATACCTCCTTAGATAAGAGGGAGCGTTGGTGTTTATAGCTCCATGAGATATCCTCACAAGTCGACCCAACAAAAGAAGTAATATTTAAATATATTTAAAGACATTAATAATATTATTATTAATATTTAATAATAATATGTTCTATGAAATGACATGAACGGAAATAAATAGATGCATCCTTTCACTTCATTCACTATAAAGCAAAAGTCATGAACTTGCCATTAATTCAATCATTTTCCATCTATCTCTCTACTACAACGAAGGAATAATGAAGATGTAGATTTGATCTTAGTATAAAACTATTTGTTTTTGTGTATGGTTTATCATCCAGTGATCCTATTTATTTTCGCTACATATAATTGAAATATATTGCTACTATCTTAAAATCTAACAAAATTAAAGAGACTAAATCTATGATCAAATCAAATTAAGGAAATCCTCTCACTATGCTTATTCATACAAGCATTCAACTGGTTATTTATTGAAATTTTCCTCAATTACATTTTTTTCATAATTATAAAAAAGTTTTAAAAAATAAAAAAATTATTTACTTTTTTATAGAGCTTGAAATATGCTAGAAAAACTCTAAGGAATCCCTTCTCAACAATAGATTTTTCACTACTTTCTCGAAATGCATTATGCCATCTATAGGGACCAGTTCCCTCTTTGAAAGATAGTTTGCAACCATTTTGAATTCTTGGTGGATATGAGAGAATTTGATATGTGCGATTTTTTTCTTTCTTTCAGTTCCACTACTCTAAAGCACCAATGATCCAAATTTAAAACATGTAGTGTAGATCTTCCTGTAGCCCAATCAATAATTAGTTTCAAGTCACCCACAATCTAGACATGATCAACACCTTTGTGAATTGTGAACCAAAGGAGTCCCCATAGTGCAAGAAGTTCAACTTTTGTATTCGTCCCCTTGCACAAACCATCCAAATATGTGAAGAGTGATTATGATTTAATCTTATATGGAATCCAACACCACAAAAACCATTAGTAGCTACTCCATAAAAAAAACGATTGATTATATCATTATCAAATGTAGGTTATAGAATGATTCTTCTTGATTTTTTCTTTGAGTTCCTGTAGAATTCAAGAAAAAACTCCACTATCCTGGAACTAACAACATAGATATTTGAATTCAATTCTTCAATGATATCCATATTTCTAGTCTTCTGTATTCCCCATATAACAAAAAGAGGCATCTCTTTATATTGCACAATGGATTTAAACCAATGTTCCATACACATACTAAATGAAAATTCATCCCATATGCCAGACATGTCTAGACTCCTACACACTTCAGTCCATACACTTTGAAGAAGGAATAGTGCATAAACATATGAGATATAGTTTCATTATCTCATTTACACAAAATGCAAAATCCAAGATCCACAAATCCTTTTTAAAAGATTTTCCCAAATTAATAAATGAAAACAAATTATTCATCTTATAATTAATAATTGTTAACTTGATTTCAAAATTAAAATTTTAGATTACAAAAATAATTTAAATTTTAAATTAAAAAATTATGAATATTAAATAAATGCTAAAAACAAAAACCACATTTTAAAACTTATAACCATTCATAAATATTAAGTTATTAACCCATCATACAAAGTTTTCAATATACATAATCTAAAATGTAAAGCTACGATGTAAAATAACATCATCTAACTATTTCCACTCATATATTTTACATCCTTTGTGAATCCCAAATATTGGCGAGAAAAGTAGACAAAAACATCCAAAGAAGAACTTTCATAACGATACAAATATTATTATTATTAAAAATCACACAATTTTATGACCAATGGATTTATGTACAAGGATTCTTTTGTCTAATATTTGGAGACACGTTTAGTTTAGTTAAGGATATAGCTATGTTTCGATACTTGTTGGTTGTTGGTTAATTTAGTTAGTGTTTTTAGTTGGCTATTTTTTAATTTAAATAAATTTGATTATACTCATAATACATTATTTTTAAAATTATGAAGTTTAGATTGAGACCAATTTAATATATCGTAACCTTTTTAAAATTATGACTTATCTCGATACAAATTTAATATATGATAACCTGTTATTTGTAGGACTTAATTCTTAAAACTGTAATATTTTCCTTTTTAATTATTGTAATTACCAGTGCAACTCTTAATACCAAAACTGCCAAAGTTCAATCCCTCACAAGGGAAATACATGAGAATTGGAACAATATGGATGTCAACTAGTTCATGATGAACTAAGCTTCAAAATAAACTTATATGGATAATACTAGGGTGAGTGCACAAAGTTGAGGGACCTTTTATATGCAATGGTAGATTCAAGAAATTCATTCAAGTTGTATAAAAGAGAATTGATCCCAAGCAATACCGAGCCTGCCAAACCTAGTTCCAAGCCTTCCATGGTGAAGGCCAAGTAGTATAGTTAAACAAAAGGCACACGCATTATGTAGTTCTAAAACATATACGTGTTTTGTAGAACATGTTTTATTCCCCAAAACGGGTCGCGCCCGTCATTTTCTCCACAACAACAACATGAAGTGATTTCGGGTGACCAAAGAACGTATTAGTGAATGTGATTTGCATGATAAGGGCCTCCATCTTCCACCTTGGGAATCATTATCCTCCATCTAATGTATTTACATCAAAATCCATCCTTCTAAATGATCAATTTTCACTAATTTGTATGTCGTAAAATAAATTTAAACCATAACTTTATTAATTTGTATGCCCTAAAAAAAGTTGAGCCATAATTCTAGTTATTTCTATGCCCAAAAGAAATTAAAACCCCAATTTACTCATAAAATATAAATCAATTTCACTAGATACATATATATCCACGAGCATCCTTATGAATCCAAACCACTATTCACAAATATGCAAAGTTTCTCATGTATATAGCAAGGTTGCATACAACAAAAAAGTCAAGTGGACTTCATATCTACCCAAAAATAAAACTAAAAAAAATATCAAGTGGAATTCATATTGGTATTTTATTCATCAATAGCACCATGTGCCCCCTCCTCTAGGCTCTAGTCCTTGCCTCTACCTGGAATCTTGGAGTTGGTCCTCCAAGGGAATTAGTCAACACCCTACAATTTTGATAAAACTTCATGGAAACTGTTCGGGTACACAGGGTACTCCCAAAAGACCGAACACCTACAGAAACCACTTCACACAAATAGATCACAGATCGATACACCAATGTTTTGACATGGTTTAAACCCTCGTGAGGGAAACACTCCACGGCCCCAGCCAAATAGCTTCTACGGGACAATTTATTATGCAAAGAAAGAAAGTTACAAATTATCTTCTCATAATCGATCAACTTTCCAAAGACCCTCCATGCTCTTTAAATAGAGATCATGGACCAATCGGGTGTTAAGCCACGGATCAAGGGTAGGTATGATCTAAAAGAAGTTGAGCCGTCGGATCACTCTATGTCGGTAACATATCATGACCATCGGATTAAGTATTTACAAATGCATACTATAGAAACACACTTTTCCTAACGGATATATTACACAAGTTGATCTTAACTAACACCTAAGTGTCTAAATATCCTAACATCCCCCCTTAAGAACAAATTGGGATAGGATTGAAGGATTTACAAAAGTGACACTATTAGGAGAAATGAGGCATTAGAGCCTATCCCCCCTTAATGACAAGTTCCTGAACTCCTAACCTAGATCGAAGTTTAGAAAATTTCGCTTCTATAAGAGACTTGGTGAAGATGTCTGCAACTTGATCATCTGTAGGACAAAAGAGTACTTCAAGAACACGATCATGAACAAGATTTTTGATGAAGTGCATATGAAGCTCAATGTGTTTGCTGCATTGATGTAGGAAAGGATCTTTGGCAAGCTTGATGGCACTTTGATTGTCGCACCAAAGTGGAGTAGGCTGCTGTTGTTCGAATCCAAACTCTAAAAGGATCTGTCAAAGCCATAAAGCTTCCTAACTGGCATTAACTGCGGCTCGATATTCTGCCTCTGCTGAAGAAAGAGCAAGAGCTTGTTGTTTGTTACAAGCCCAAGTAATAGGTCCAAATCCCAGACTGAAAACATAACCTGCAATAGACTTTCGATCATCGGGATCATTGGCCCAATCTGAATTAGTGAAAACAACCAACAAAGGTTTCCCCCCTATACTGTAATGAATCCCGAACTGAATTGTGCCTCGAATATATCGAAGTATTATTTTAGCTCCTTTCCAGTGACTTTCATGAGGTGTCTGCATATAACGGGCAACACGACCAACGACAAAGGAAAGGTCAGGTGTTACACAGAAATCTTCCACCCTATGAGCATCGGCATGGTTTGGCCTGTAGGATCCATTTCAGTGACTTAGATCCATTTTTATCCTTCAGTGATACCAATTTTCCCTATTTTTATTCCTACCCGCCTGTTGCATCTTTATAGCAGGCATACCCACAAGTTGCATCCCTATAGCTCACGGGTAGCATGTCAAATGGTAAAAACCACTATTAATTACTTTTTACTCCCAAAAAGCGGTCATTGGGTGACCTTTGGCTCTCCATCTTCCCAAGTAACGCCTCGATGTGTCCTTTCACCTACCTTTGAGAGGACTATATATTGAGCACATATGGCTTATGGACGGGAGGAAGAGGAGAATCGTAAGAGAACTCTAGTGGATTTTTGCCCTATCTTGAGTCTGCACTCATTGATCCTTGTAGTTGTGAACCATTTATGTTCACCTTCCAAACTCCTTTCTAGTTTGAGTTTGCCTTTCATGGAGGATTGAAGTGGTGGAGGCACAAGCAGATTGATCTAGATCTTGGGTTTAGATTTGTTGCCGGCAAGAGGTCATATCACTTTGTACTTCTTCTTGTTCATTAATAGAAATACTCATATTCTCGTCCATTCATGGTGTGAATGTCATTTATTATACATTGGGTTACATTTGGTTATGATATTATGGACCATTGTTATTGATAATGTTAATGTCATTTATATATCGCATGTACTTGTTAGATATTGGATGTCAAGACTAATTTGCAGATTACGAGTGTGTGGATGCGCGTGGATTGAAAGCTCCAACGGGGATCTACATCAAACGTTGGATCGAGGTTGGTTACATTTCTCCATTATCTTAACATTGTCATTTATAATAACATTGCTTTGAGAATTGAGTAGATTTCTAGTAGTCATCTGTCTGTTGTGGTATTCCCAAGCCATACTAATTTTTCTCCAATACAGAAATGGTGACTCCGCTGGGGAAAAAATCCTTGTTTGGGAAATGTTTTGAGCATTAGTCCATAATTAGAGTTGTTGTTTATCGAAGCTCTGTGTCACTAATTGGCCGTTAAGATACACTGTAGAAAACTTGCTTTTTCTGAGCCTCTGCACTCTTCAATTGCCCATTTTCCTTTCCTCACCCGCGGGCTAGCCTAGATATGCCCGCGTCTACCCGCCTCTGTTTACTCTACTGCTCGTGGGTACCCGGAGGGCTCCCTCTGAGTCTTCAGATTCTTACGTCACTTATGTTGAAGACTACATGACTGCACATCCCGATATCAGGCAAGAACCTTCTACTCCTTGGGGTAGAGTTGAGCATACTTCCGATCCCCATACTCCTCGTGAGGATTGGGGAGGTGATCCACCTGAGACTCAACCTGGTTCTGTTTGGCCTAATCCACTTGACCAGGATCCGTTTGATCCTTTGAATCCTGATAATTATCTTTATGAGATGCCCAACTTACCCGAGGAAGGAGAACAGGACGAGCCTTTCGTTCCTTCATTTCCACTTGATTATAGATACGGGAGACCTGAGACTCAAGATGATACTGGCCCTATGGTCAACCCCACCACACTCTCTTTTGGTATGCCTAGTCACACTACTGTCGAACCTTCCACTACGGTTGGTAGTCATGCTAGCACTAGTCAAAGTGTTAGCCATACTATACCCACTGGGGGCACTACCCTCGCTAGGGGCACTACATTGTCCAGCCACTCACATAGTATGGGGATTGGTCATATTCTTAACAATACTGATGCTGGAACATGACCACCTCTTAGGAATACCCAACCTAATAGGAATGTTGTTCGAATACGACTCACCATCCAGAACCTAATACACGTATCACTACTCGTCAACCTAGGACCACTTTTGCACATGATACCGTTCCTCCCAACCACGGGGGTGGACACATACCGCATATTTTTGCATCCACTGCCGCCACTAGTAATGCTAATGTAGGGGGTGTGAATATTTCCTATCCACATGCACATCACACCACCAACCCTACTACTAATCACGCCCATATTGGAGCTGGGAATGCTTCTCATGCTTCTGGTCACCACACGACTGCTCAAGCTAATCGTAATGTTGGGGGTGGGAACATACCATACCATTATGGTCAATACAACACGATTCCCACTATGAATAGTACATACATGCCCCATACTCATGGTGGAAACCCTTACTACAATCCAGTCGGTGCTGGCCACCAGTATCACCCACCACCCCAATATGGTGCTCAAAATGCGCACATACCTGCTTACTCTCAAATGGGTCAGGCGGGAGGAGGTTATCCACCTTATGGCCATGGGAAAGCTTATGGGCTGTCAGGTCCTCAGTATCAGCAGTTTAATCCTCATGGTCAAGCTTTTGGTCCATCCTATAACACAGTTCCGTTCAACCAACCTTTTATGGGAGCTTATAATCAAGCTTTCCAGCCACAACTCCCATTCCTTGCATGCTTGAATCTCCTGGATCTTTCGAAGCTCACTAATGATCTGATGTGTCACGACCCTACTTGGACCCCGGTCCCTACCAATCTCCCTTCAGACATTCCAAAGTTTGAAGGGAAAGGTGGTGAGGACCTGGGAGATCATGTCACGACGTTTCACCTTTGGTGCTCCTCCAACTCTTTGAATCATGATTCCATTCGATTATGACTTTTTCAATGCACCCTCACGGGGGCAGCTGTGAAATGGTATGTGGAATTGCCTGGGAACACCTATAGGGATTCAACGAGATTGCTTTGGTTTTCTTAGACCATTTCCAGTTACCGGTTCCTTATGATACTGGTACTGAGTTTTTGTCCACCTTCCGTTAGAATAAGGCCACACATATTTCTGACCATGTTCAAGAGTGGCATCAGCGAAAGAGATTAGTGAAAGCCAACATTCCTCTAGAGTTCCTGTTGGAATGGTTCCTCAAGTATTTACTTCCATACATTGCTAAGGATGTTTCGATGTCCGGCATTGTGACTAAGGAACAAGCTATCTTGAAAGTCCAGCAGTTAGATCTACTTTATTCTTAGTCTAGCATTTTGTATGACATTATTCTTGATGCACCGAGAACAAGACATGAGCCTACGTCAGTTCCTGGACCACATGTCGATGTCATTATGGGGTCCGCATGCACTCGCCCTGTAGACTTGGTAGCTAATCAAATGCAAAATTTGTCTCTAAACCAGTCTACTCTCGGACAGGTTCACACCTCGTCCACTTCCACTCCGTCGTCTGATGTACACAATGTGCAATCAACGAAACCGTCGGGTAACCAGTAACTTGGTGGTAAGAAAAAGGGGAGAAATAATCATAGGGGTGGAAACAATGGAAGTAATAATAATAGCAATCATAATACTCCTCGTAAAGAGAATGCCAACCCTCCTCGGGAAGGCAGCAATGCTGGTGAGGATCGTAAACCTAGGCGTAAGGTGAAATTCCCTTGCAATCTTTGTGGGGAGGATCATCTTACTCACTTATGTCCTCGAATTGAAGAAGCATCGAAGCATTTGGCACAGAGCCCAGCTGTGTTGAAGGATCCCCTTCCTCATCATCAAAACATGGCTTCGCATGCTCCCACCACTGGTTATGGTACTAATGAAATGGCTTCATCCAATACTAGTGGTTATGGATGTGTGAATATGGTTCAGTCGGAGGTTTGTGTTGCTACTCGTCAACGTGATTATGGTGCACCACAACCGAATTTGGGGAATGAGCCTCCCCCTCCTCCTGATAATTCCTTGCATATCGAGAAGCTTTCCATTATGCTGCGGATACCGAAAGGTGTTCTTAAGCGCTCCACACATAACCCTAATGCTCGAGCCGCCTAGAACTACTCCATCGTAGAAGATTTGGGCCAAACTCCGTGTGCCATGTCGGCTCTTGAAGTTTTCCAAGCCTGTCCTTCTCAGAAGCATGCCCTTTTGAGTGCGTTAGGAGTTCAGGATGGGGGAAGTCCTAGTGTTATCAAGTTCGATACTACTGATGTCCAGCCTCGCTTACCTTACCATGTGGCTTTTCAAATCCAGGTGGTTTGCCTTAAGAGCTTCGTCAAACGTACTATGGTTGATGAAGGTGCCTCTGCATCAGTAATGTCATTAGCTTGTTGGAAATCTCTTGGCTCTCCTCCTCTACTCGCGTCTAGAACTACACTCACTGCATTTGACGGTAGGTATTTTACGCCGCATGGAATTATCCCTTCCCTTGTTGTCTCCTTGGGAGGTAAGTCCGTGCCTATTGAAGTCAAAGTGGTTGATGCGCCCATCGACTACAACCTTTTACGGGGTCGAAACTGGATGTACGCTATGAAGGCTGTTGCATCTACTGTATTTCGAGTTATTTGCTTTCCCCATGAAGGCAAGATTGTGACGATCGATCAACTGGATTTTGTTGGTACTCCTTCCACAGCATCCACGGGATCTGTAGTCCCGCAAGTTTCTGATTCTCAGCCGGCAACTAGGAACATAGGTGTTGGGATGTACCCCTCATTGATGGGAACTTTTAACCATTCCTCACCTCTGAATTTTATTGGAACCATTTTTAACAGTGTGCCTCCTCCTTCGAATAGTATGCCATTCCGGAATTCCTATTGTGGTGATCCATGGATTTTACTATCCGCGGATTTTATGTCTGGAGACATTGCGCACGTTGGGATGTCTATGCCCTTATCTATAGTGGAGCTCACTTACGATCACATCCAACAAACCACTGTAGACCCGGATCTCTCTTCTTCCCAGACAGTTGAAGAAGATCCCATTACGCTGACAGTTTGGGAAGCTAACTCATCTTGCTCTCATGATTTCCTCAATGGTACTTTTCCATCTGATGAAGCTATCCTCAAAGCCATGTGTGGTAGTGAGAGGCCTTGGGAAGATATGCACCATCACTCTTACTTCCTTCCCAACCTCGAGCTCGTTGAGAAGGAGGAGTTTAGGATGACTCTAGCTGAGATGGTTGGTCACCCTGTGGCTCTTTTGTAGTCGCATGATGTTTTCTTGGAGGGGAATATGGCCAATATTTCTCGTACCACTTCGATCAACATCTCCCGCACTCCCGGAAAGATTGAGAATATTTACGTCGGTGCCGATTGTACTCCTGATAAAATTGCTATTTACACTGACTTGTTTACAGAACTCCGAGAAGCTTTCACCTGGTCATATGAGGAGATGCCAGGAATAGACCCCCGCATTGTTGAACACGAGATTAGAACGTATCCTGATGCTAAGCCTGTTCGACAACGCTTACGTGCTGTGAACCCTAGGAAGGCAGCTGTTATTAAGGAAGAGGTGGAGAAACTGCTCAAAGCTGGTTTCATCTACCCCATTCCCCTTACTGAATGGGTGTCAAACCTTGTTCCTGTGGATAAGAAGCAGGGAACGATCCGTGTATGCACTGATTTCAGAGATTTGAACCGTGCATGTCCGAAAGACAACTTCCCCACGCCATTCATTGATCATATATTGGATGCTTGTGTGGGGAGAGAGATTTTTTCATTCATGGACGGATTCTCGGGCTATAATTAGATTCAAATCAAACCTGCAGACCAACATAAAATGACATTTATTTGTCCATGGAGAACCTTTGGGTACCATAAAATGCCCTTCGGCCTCAAGAACGCTGGAGCTACTTTTCAGCGAGCCATGACCTATGCCTTTCACAATCTTAAGATGATTATGGAAGTTTTCTTGGATGATCTTGCTGACCATTCTCACAAGAGAATGGACCACCCCAAGCACCTCGGTATGATTCTCGAACGATGTATTCACTACAAAATTTGATTGAATCCAAACAAATGCATCTTCACTGTTAGGACTGGACGCTTTCTAGGATTTATAGTTTCGAGGGAGGGTATTAGAGTCGATCCTCTCAAAGTTGAGGCAATACTTCAGTTGCCTCCTCCACGTAATCTATTACAACTTCAGAGCCTCCAAGGGAGAGCTACTTTTATGCATCATTTTATAGCTAACTATGCCAGTATTACTAAAGGTTTCGCAGCCTATTGAAGAAAGACACACCTTTTATTTGGGATGAGCGAGCCCAATAGCCTTTCGACGCCCTTAAGAAAGATTTGATATTGGCCCCCGTGCTTAGTCCACCAAACTTTACATGAGATTTCATTCTTTATGTGGTCATGTCTCAAGAGACTATTGGCATGGCCTTAGTTCAGGTAGATGATGCGCTCGTCGAGCATGTTATCTATTATCTTAGTCGAAATTTAGTAGACGCTGAGCTAAGGTACACCCGCGTAGAAAAGATGGCACTTGCGACCGTTCACGCAGTCCAGTGGTTATGACATTACATTTTGCTTCAAACAACCACCGTTGTAGCTCACATCAATCCGTTTCAGTTCGTGTTATCACGACGCCTTATCAGGGGTTAGTATAATAAATGGATTGTGATCCTTCAAGAATTTGATCTCGATTTTGCTTATGCAAAATCGGTGAAATCATTGGTGTTCGCTGAACTTATGTTGGAACTTCCACGGCTTGATGAGGATGTCATTCATAAAGACTCCTTTGTGGATGAACACTTATTCCTTATCTCGACCGAGGACCCTTGGTATGGGGATGTCATTGTATATCTCCAAACTTTGAAGTTTCCTCCGCATTATTTATGAGACGAGCGACGACATGTGAGACATCACGCTAAAGATTATACTATCATCGGTGACACTTTGTATCTCCGAGGAAAGGATTCCATTCTCCGTCGTTGCTTGACTCACGAAGAAACGGAATGGGTACTTAATGATTGCCATGCGGGGGTGTGTGGTGGTCACTTATCCGGGCTTGCTACAACCCAGCATATCATGCGAGCGGGTTATTTTTGGCCTACCATCTTTAAGGACTGTATTAACGCTGTGAAGAGATGTCACCCTTACCAGGTGTTTTCTCGGAATGTACACTCACATCCAACACCCCTCCATCCAGTCGTCACTATCGGTCCCTTCACTAAGTGGGGGGTAGATTTCATGGATTGCAAACCAGCTTCGGCTGGGGGGCATCACCATATTATCGTGGCCGTGGATTATTTTTCCATGTGGGCTGAGGCCATGCCTACTGTAAAAGCTGATGGTGCCACTGCAGCCCATTTCATGTTCAACCATATAATCACTCGATTCAGTATCCCGAAAGAGATTTTCACTAACCATGGCAGTCACTTTCAAAAGAAGATGATGGAGGATTTGTCTTGCAAGCTTGGGTTTCGTCAGGAACACTCGTCTTCCTACTATCCTCAAGCGAATGGTCAGTTTCAAGCAGTAAATAAGTCTTTAAAGACCATTCTCCAACGTACCATCCAACAAAGCAAGACCAATTGACATATCATGTTATATCCTGCTTTGTGGGCATATCGAACCGCAGTTAGGACTGCCACCGGGTTCTCACCGTTCCAGTTAGTTCATGGTGTGGAGTCACTTTTACCGATTGAATGCGAATCCCTTCGCTCAAACTAGCCATAGAGCTCCTCCCTTATACAACATAGATTGAGCAACGTTTAGTACACCTCAAGCAACTTGACAAGCACCGTCGAGATGCTGCTGTGGCCATTGATGTTAACAAGTGTCATGTCAAGGTTCAATATGATAGGTCTGTCCGTCCTTGACAATATGCTGAAGGTGACTTGGTACTCTTGTATGACCAAGCTAAAGAATCCCTGGGGGTAGGCAGGTTCAATCTAATGTGGCACGGTCCTTACATTGTGAGGCGTGTCCTTGAAAAAGGATCTTATGAGTTAGAAGATTACGAGGGGGTTGTCTTGAAGGAGCCTAGAAATGGGCTCTACCTCAAGCGATATTACGCTTGAACCTATGGTTCGAGCTGATACTTTTGTACACTATTGTATAGTTTTTTCTGTACATAGTTTAGGTTGCCTTTTTGGTTGTCGGGTCTGCTGATTAGCCTCTGTTTGATTGACAGATGTCAACGGGATGTCCTACATTCTTAGGTTTCGCAGATGGTGCTAGCCGACATACGCAACAGCTTGCTTCTGCTGCTTGGGTTATTTTCTCACTTGACCACCTAGTTGTGTCCTCAGGAGGTGCTTGTCTCCGTCCTACATCTAACAATGTGGCTGAGTATAGTGCCGTTGTTGAGCTACTTTGGGATGCCATTTCACATGACATCCAGTCTTTAGAAGTTCACCTGGATTCACAATTAGTTGTGTCTCAGCTGAATGGGCAGTACCATGTACGAGACCCTACATTACTACGGATATTCCTTAAGGTACGACTCTTCGAGAGACATTTTGTTTCCATTACATATATTCATATTCCAAGAAGTCATAATTATATATCTGATGCATATGCTAACTATGTATTAGATTGGCATTTGTCACATTCATCATGAACACAGAAAGACAAAGACATTCATACATTTGTAACATACACACATGTAGTAGAACCAAGAACCAAAGTTGTATATATATAATTATGTCCAAAAATGGTAGTGTCATACAAAACTGGAGCCCGTAGCCCTCAAAAATATACATATCGTTACAAAAAATGATGATACCCTGGGATAGCTTTTCCCTCCGAGGAGGTCTAGCTGCCACTTCGACGGGGTGTGTCTCATAGTAGTACTATACTGCGTTGGCCATCCGCTACAGTAACCGCACCCACTCCCTAGGAACACCCACTACTTGGCGCTGCATAGCCTCAGGTAGTAAGGCTACCTCTATCGGTGGAACTCAAGCAACCATCCGTGATATGTTGCGCCTAAACATCTGGAGTGTATGCCCTACTGCAGCATCTGCTGCCACCTCATCTCTACCCCAATGACCATGTCTCGGGAATCCCTCGGGTCACACTGGGACTTTGTGTACGAGCAAACAGTCACCCATTACCACATGATACTACCACCAAAAATATTTTTTGCATTTCAACTATAATAAAAAAATCCATAAAAGTTTAATAAACACAAAACCAAAAGAGTACTCACCGATGTTTCTGAAGGCTGGGCCTGGTGGGAGCGGCATGTCACGGTCCTGTCTGAAGTCTATCCCCGCATAGGGATAGTCCTCTATCGTGATCACCTACCGGTTCCACCAGTGGAAGAACTCCTTAGTATATGGTGAGGCCAGACGGCCACTACCCTATTGTGTCAATATCTCATCCCACCGGGTCAGGGCTGGATCTCAGAGACTGTGAGGAGGGACATCCACCCTCGGGCTAAGTCCCGGAACCCTCTCAAAGAAGAAACTATAGAAGATGCTACCATACCCAAAGTTTTTGGCCTTACCCTCTTTTCATTCCGTCAGTTGTGTCTTCATAGACACCAGTAGAGTAGTACACCAATCAAATATAGTAGGCTGCAAGCATTGTGATGCATAGAACATCACCGGTCTGGATGCCTGATGTAGTGCTTTGGATCCCGTGATCCATACCAGAGTAGCCACTATGATCTTTGTGCTCAAGTCCACTGTGAGTTTGACCGACACTTGGCTTCCCACTGCTCGTGTGTTAGCGGGGCAATATCGCGCTATGTAATCTTGTACAGTAATCCCATCACCCATGGTCCGTGACCGAAGACTAGCCACTTCCCCTCTACGGGACAAACCAGTAATGAAATAGATATCCTCTACTTCTAGTGTCAGTGTTTTCCCATTGAGGATGAAGTGTTGAGCATCCACACCCCAGTAGTTGATCAAATGACAGAGTAGTAGGTTTTGGGCCCTTAAACCCCTGAGACTCCAGTATTTATATAAGCCACATGCTTGCAATGCTTGTTGTGCTTGCAAATCGTTGTGCATGACCTCATCTACTTGGTCATGCTCTCTTTCCCTCCACTCTAGAACCATCCTGGAGTGCAAAGCAAGAAATTTTTAGTCAATTTCATATTTAAAAACTTCTTCACGGTCGTACCCGTGGGCTAAATTGTAGACAGTTGCGGGTAGACGCGGGAAGTCAGTTTTTTGATTGCGTGTTTCGTGCCCTACCCGTGACCTGCATACTTATAGCCCGCAGGTAGTGCCAAGGCCATTTAGGGCTTGGCCAAACAAAAAATCCCACCGACCAAAACTGAAATAAAAACACTTAAATTAAAGGTATGGCAGTGACCACTAACCTGCTCCGGAGGGTTCGCGAAACAATCGCTTGTATCTCCCACGATTGGCTTTTGAAGTTTGAGGTGAAAACTTACCACTAAACTCCAAAATGGTGAATAGTGAAAATGAATTGAAAATTACAAATTTTTATTGCTATTTATAATTTTCTGGACCCACTTTTCTATAGTTTTTGCCATTTTGAGCTGTTATGAACTAATATCGTGTCATGGAGTAGTGTTTTTTCAACATATTTCCTTAGCGAGAGTTGTTTTGAACCATTTCACACCTACGGAAGGTACATTTCACACCTGGCATATTGTTTAGATGCCATTTTCACATGCATTATGCATTTGACCTGTTGACCATTTTCATAAACCTTAGGTGCGACCCCGCTTCGTGACTGACACGGAACCTTCACATTGTTATAGAAGTGTCGTCATGTGGTGGTAGGACTTTCCCGAACATGGGTACCCTAGTTAGAACCCCGTTATTTATTTTGGTGCCCATGTCATTGTTTGTCCTCAGGATTGGGAGTGCTTTGTAGTCACGCCATGATGTTGCGATTAAGACTCATACTCTACTTTGTCTTATGCTGGCCATCTCCCTTAAGGACTCCATGCGGTTATATCATGTTGTGATTGCATTGCATCATCCTGCTTGTTTCTTGAGCCTTGTGCCGGTTCCCACTTACTCAATTGTTAGCCTGGTGTCTAAGCACTTTTTCTTGTCGAGCCCTATAGAGCTTATATATTTTCCCTTCACAATTTGATGACCTTTTGACCTTGAGGGAACGCACCGCCGAGTGTCCACATCCTGCATGCATTTCCTTGCATTGAGCATAGGTATGTTCCACTGCTTGGGACTAGTCTGCTAGCTATTTGACACTCTTTTCCTCACTTGTTGTACTATAAGCAATTTTATTATTTTTCAAAATTTTCCCCAAATATGAAAAAGACCAAAAAAATCAAATATTCCAAAAAGCCGGACGGGATTATAGTCACTATTTCTTGTTGGCAGCTGTTGTGTCGCCTTTGAACAGAGCATTCATTCCACTCTGTACATTATGAGTCGGGACTATAGTTGGGCCTTAGGAGCTGTACTTGTTTCTCATTTTTCTCCACCGATTGGTTAAGCTTCCAGTCATTATGGAGCCCTCTGTAATGCCTCCTACATTTCACATTTTATGTCAAGTCTATGTTTCCTGAGTCTATCCATTTGCTCATGCTCTTATTCAAAGGAAGTCCTGAAACCAGTGTCGGCCACTCCTCAGATCTCTTGACTATTGCATGTCAGCCATCCTTATTGAGTCAATCTGTTTCACCTGAGACCTTCCAAATCTTTCAGCATTGTTGGTACCTCGTGCTGGTTGATGGGGGATGCCTTAATTCCCTCCTTCCAACGAGTCTCGTTCCGTCGACTTCAACTCATTTATTACGGGACTTGAGGCTTAGAGTTCGGTTAAGTACCTTGAGGCTTGCAATCATTAGTGGCAGGTTCTCTCACCATCGGCAGTTTTGGGAATACATCAATGTCCCTTGATCAATGGATTCATCCTAGTGTTCGACTTCAACCCATTTATTCACACTCTGATGATTGTGTTATGTGCCTTGATGCCCATTTTCATTATTGGTGGGTCATCTTGCGTCTGTTAACGGTATATATCATTGATCGGTAATCAGACGATGTCTCATCAGGTTTGACCCCAACTCCTTTATTCACTTGATGGGGCTTGCACCATCGAAGACTTGTGTAGAAGAGCCCAAGCGATTGTGGCATTCAGTATGCTACATATGACTTTGAATTTACATCTGAGATATCACCTCTCAAATTTCAGCAGTTTGTACCTCCATTTTTGCACCAGTTGTTTCCTTTTCAACATGAGACCGTATCTTACTGTAGAGGGATCATGGCTATGATCTTTTGTGACATATATCCATTATGTACTGCCTATTCATGGCCATTGTATCAGATTGTTGTACTATACCAATATGTATTCAGAGATACTATTGTATTATGACGAGTGAGCTATTCTTTCCACTTGTGTCTCCATCACTCTACTTCTGAGTTTTATAATGTATTTCGGCCATCGTAGCACTTTCAGTCTCTGACCTCACACATTAGGGGGCATCTGTTACACATAAATATTCCACCCTGTGAGCATCAGCATGGTTTGTCCTGTAGGATCCATTTCAGTGACTCAGATCCATTTTTATCCTTCATTGATACCAGTTTGCCCTATTTTTATTCCTACCCACCTGTTGCATCTTTATAGCAGGCGTACCTGTGAGTTGCATCCCTATAGCCCGCGGGTAGCAAGTAAAATGGTAAAAACCACTATTAATTAGTTTTTACTCCAAAAAGCGGTCATTGGGTGACCTTTGGCTCTCCATCTGCCCAAGTAACGCCTCGATGTGTCCTTTCACCTACCTTTGAGAGGACTGTATATTGAGCACATATGGCTTATGGACGGGAGGAAGAGGAGAATCGTAAGAGAACTCTAGTGGATTTTTGCCCTATCTTGAGTCTGTACTCATTGATCCTTGTAGTTGTGAACCATTTATGTTCACCTTCCAAACTCCTTTCTAGTTTGAGTTTGCCTTTCATGGAGGATTGAAGTGGTGGAGGCACAAGCAGATTGATCTAGATCTTGGGTTCAGATTGGTTGCCGGCAAGAGGTCATATCACTTTGTACTTCTTCTTGTTCATTAATAGAAATACTCATATTCTCGTCCATTCATGGTGTGAATGTCATTTATTATACATTGGGTTACATTTTCTTATGATATTATGGACCATTGTTATTGATAATGTTAATGTCATTTATATATCGCATGTACTTGTTAGATATTGGCTGTCAAGACTAATTTGCAGATTACGAGTGCGTGGATGCACGTGGATTGAAAGCTCCAATGGGGATCTACATCAAACGTTGGATCGAGGCTGGTTACATTTCTCAATTATATTAACATTGCCATTTATAATAGCATTGCTTTGAGAATTGAGTAGATTTTTGGTAGTCATCTATCTGTTGTGGTATTCCCAAGCCATAGTGAGTTTTCTCCAATACATCAGGGTGGGAATGAGTCAAGTATAAGAGACTACCAACAAGTTGACGATACAAGGTGGCATCTACTTCAGGTGAAGGACAAGTGGCAGAAAGTTTGACTCCAGACTGGAAGGGATAAGGGGATGGTGTACAATCTTCCATGTGAAAGCGATGAAGAAGGTCACAAGCATACTTAGATTGAGAAAGAAATATTCCTTCTTTGGTTTGCAGGACTTGGAGACCAAGAAAATAATGCAAATGTCGTAAGTCTGACATTTCAAAATTTTGCTTAAGACTGGATTTCACATGGGTTATAAGCTTAGGGTCACTACTAGTAAGAATAAGGTCATTAACATATAGAACAAGTATGATGAGATGGTTTCCTACTTTCTTGGTATAGACATTAGGGTCTAGAAAAACCAGTGTCAAGGAGAAAGCTATCCATTTTGGCATACCAAGCTCTAGGAGCTTGCATAAGGCCCTATAAGGATTTCTTAAGGTGGCAAACAAGGCTAGAGTTATTCTGAACATATCCAGGAGGTTGTTCCATGTAAATTTTCTCATGTAAATCACCATGTAAGAAGGCAGACTTGACATCCATTTGATGGACTTCCCAGTTATGTAAGGCTGCAAGGGAAAGAACAAGGTGGATGGAGTTCATTTTTGCGACTGGAGCAAATGTTTCATTGTAGTCAATCCATCAACTTGGGAAAAACCTTTGGCAACTAACCTTGCCTTAAGTCTTTCAACACTTCCATCTGATGCATACTTAGTTCTGTACACCCATTTACATCTGACAAGTTTTCTTCCTTTTGGAAGAGGTACAAGATCCCAAGTATTGTTCGCCATTAAGGAATGATATTCTTCATCCATAGCTACATCCCAATCTGGATTTCCTGAAGTTTTTGCAAAGGTTTATGGATCATGATTCTTGGAAACTTGAGCCAAAAGAGAAGAGGCTCGTTGAAACTGAGAACGTGTTCGACATTGATATCTAGGATCACCATCAAGATCACCAGTTGCTTCACACATTGAACAGACCCATCGAGGAACCACTTGTGCTAGTGCAACTGGAGGAACATGAGTAGGCGGAGGTGTATTTTCATCCTCACTGTCATCATCAGAAATTGGAGTTGGAAACCTATCAAGGAAGTTGGAAGAAGAAGAAAGCACAATCGCCAAATCAGGCTCGCAGGCTAAAGAAGGCACAATCGCTGAGTTAGGCTTGCAGGCCAAGAGATTTTCATCAAATTTAACATCTCTTCTAATGATTATATCATGAGAATGTGGTTGAAGAAGTCTATAACCTTTTACATCTTCAAAATATCCAACAAATATGCACTTTTCACTTTTAGGTTGTAATGGTTTCCATTTTTCATCCGGAATGTGAGCCCATGCTTCACCACCAAACACACTGAAGTGACTTACATCAGGTTTAGTTTTACTCCATGCTTCTTCTGGTGTGATACCTTGTAATGTTTTAATGGGGGTGCGATTAACTATGTAATTTGCACAATTAATGGCTTCAGCCCAAAATTGAAGACTTAGTCCCTTAAATTGGATCATACAATTAGCCATTTCTTTTAAAGTATGGTTCTTCTGTTCAGCTACACCATTTTGTTGTGGTGTATATGGAACAATGTGTTGTTGTTGGATGCCTTGTTCAATGTATAAAGTAGTGAAATTTTTGTTAACATATTCTCCTCCATTGTCAGATCTTAACTAATAATTTGATGACCAGATTGTTTTTCAACAAGGGCCTTGTAGGCCAAGAACATGTTAAATACTTCGCTCTTAAGTTTTAGGAAATAAACTCAAGTGTGTCTGGTGTAATAATCAGTGAAAGTTAAGAAATATTTGAAACCATAAAAAGGAAGCAGATGGAAGAGGACCACACAAGTCACTATGCACAAGCCCCAAGGGTTAGCTCAATTGGTAAGATGTGCGAACACTCTCTGGGTATCAGACCTACAGGTCACGAGTTCGATACACACTCGACTCGCGCTGAGGGGGAGATTGTTGCATGAAATTGCAAGTACTCAACACTCCTTGGTGTATCATGACAAGGGACTGATCGCCTCTCGTGGATCCTTGAAATCTGGTGGTGGTGAAAATACCAATGCCAAGATGCACGTTTGTCAAAACTGTCCCGATGATGTTTTTTGAGTACACAACCGGAACAAACACCATCCCTGCAAGATACCATCGGAAGACCTGCCACCATATTGTCTTTACATAGTTGTTGCAATGAGCGATAATTTAAGTGACCAAATCGCTCATGCCAAAGTTTGCTCAAGCTATCACCATGAGCATCAAAAACTGTAGGAAAAGGTGATGACCCAAAGTTGTTAAACTTATACAACCTCATAATATCATCAACAATTCCGGTAGCTAGGACCTGTTGAAGATCTTTAAAATCCTTGATTACAACTTGGTGAGGTGTAAACGTCATAGTTTTACCTTCACCAGAATGACTGATTTGATAGACTGATAACAAATTGCAGGAAATTCTTGGAACACATAGTGCATCACTGAAATGACCATTATCTACTAGGATTGTTCCAACTCCTACAACACTTAGAGATCTATCATCACCAACAAATATTTGTTTGGTGTTACATTTATGCATAGTAGAAAAGATGGCTTGATCCTTATCCATATGATAAGATGCTCTAGAATCAATGAGCCATTCATTTGAAGTAGAAGAAGAAGATGCATTATAAGAATAACCAGAAGCACAAAGTGCATGTCCATGAGAGGTAGATTCTGAAGGCGAATCTAGGCTGATGTGGTGCTTCTTCATTGTTGCTTCCAAGGCTGCCATCTTCTTGAAACACTTATATTCATCATGATTATCTTTCCCGCAATAGTTGCAATGACGCTTAGTCTTCTTGCCTTTTGGCTTGGATGCTTTGTCATTTTTCAAAGAAGGAGCTGACTGAGAGGGTTTGGGAACCTTGTTTGACTTATTATTGCGAAAATTTTGTTTCTTGGGAGGCTTGGACTTTTCTTTCTGTTGGGACAATAAGGCTTTCCTAGATGTATCTGCATTGTTGATTATTCCAAGATGGATGAGTTTATCTTGCTCTCTAATCAATGAATCACAAAAGGATTCAAGACTAGGATCTTGATAGCTAACTGCATTCAATGATTCTTTTATGGAGTAAAATGTAGATACAAAAATAGAATATGCAGGTCCAAGTTTTGAAAGAATATGATAGATGCATTGTTTGTCTTCCCTCTTAATCTTACATTCTGCACATAAGAGTTTAAGAGTTTTGTACTTAGATAAATAATCTTGAATGCATGAAAAATCACTTGGATTTAAAGAAATCAACTCATTTTCGAGTTGATGACCTTGAATTTCATTGTGTTTTCCAAACATAGATTCCAACTTGTCCCAAGCAACATCAGGTTCATCAATTCCAGATATGTGAAATCGCAAATCAGTAGAGATTGACATCCCAATCAATCCACGAGCTTCGTCATATCTATTTTCCCATTTGATTTTCTTATCATCCTCCATATGAGATTTCCATGAGAAATAGTTGGAACTGGTAAGTAGAATATCACAAGGGGCGGCCATATTTGTAAATTAATGGTTGTAAAAGCAGAAACCAATAGTATGGATGTGAAGAGCTCAAAAAAATAGGCAGTTTAAAAGAAAACGGAAATGAAAACTGACTTCAGATGATGAAGTTATGCTTGAACAAAGAAAATGTTGAAGATGTCCCAAATAGTGACGTGGCAGATAGAGAATGTCTAGGTTAAAAAAAGAAACCCCCCCTTCCCAAGATGAACCCTTTGACAATCACTTTACAAAAAAGTTGCTATAAGTGAATCACATTTGTAAAATAAGTGATTTCACTTTTTCAATGATATTACTTTTAAATAGTGCAACAATAAAAAAGAACTTAAGTGACTCACTTTTTATTTTTATTTTTTATTATTTAAGTGAGATGCACTTTTACAATAAAGTAACTTGAAAATAGAAATTGCATACACTTTGACTTTTAAAATTAACTTCCTAAGACTTGAACTTAAGACCTATTAAGGAATAAAACAACTTTGAACCAAGTGAGCTAGATTAAAAGGTATATAAAATATGGGAATGAGGAAGGTTTTTTTTTTTACTCTTCTTGCTCAGTTTCCATGCTTGCCTTTTTTCCTGCAAATCACACCACAAACCGAAACAAAAAAAACTTTTCCACACTTGTGGAATTAGATCTTGTTAGCTTTTCTGGAAAGTCTATGTTTTCTCTCTGTTTCTGATTTTCCGAAATCGCACAAGGTGCACGGCGAAGAGCATACGCAGCCGTAAAAAACCTTTTTCCTTTCTATTTCTGATTTGCCGATATCGCTCAAAGTGCACGGAAAAGAGCATACACAGACAGAGAAATCAACAATCTGAAACTAAAAAAATCTAACAGTAAAAACTGATAAAATATGAGAAATTTTTTTCCTTTTAAAAACATAAAATAAAATGCGTCACTGTAACATTATACCTTCATATCTGATGAAATACGCGTTTCTGAAGCAACTGGAAACCGTTTTCGATCAAACGAAAACTATTTCCCAATGGAAACGGCACTCCAGACACAATGGAATACCTCCCACAGCCCAAAACTGCACAAAAATACTAGAACCAGAAACCCTTTTGAGTTTTGGCAACAACAGTTCAAGATCTAGATCATAACCGGAAGCGGCTCTTCATAAAAGCTCTGATACCATGTTTGAGTACACATGGTACTCCCAAAAGGCCAAACACCTAGAGAAACCACTTTACACAAATAGATCACATATCGATACACCTATGTTTTGACATGGTTTAAACCCTCATGAGGGAAACACTCCACGACCCTGGCCAAATAGCTTCTACAGGACAATTTATTATGTAAAGAAAGAAAGTTACAAATGAGCTTCTCGTAATCGATCAACTTTCCATTGACCCTCCATGCTCTTTAAATAGAGATCATGGACCAATCGGGTGTTAAGCCACGGATCAAGGATAGGTATGATCTAAGAGAAGTTGAGCCATCAGATCACTCTATGTCAGGAACATATCGTGACCGTCGGATTAAGTATTTACAAATACATACTAAAGAAACACACTTTTCCTAACGGATATATTACACAAGTTGATCTTAACTAACTCCTAAGTGTCTAAATATCCTAACAGAAACTTCATAATCTAAGCCTTAAAATAAGGTAGAGAAGCTTGCCATGACATATACACATAGGACAATTAATGTATGTATATGGCAATTTAAATTAATATAC
This sequence comes from Larix kaempferi, assembly GCA_027924585.1. Taxonomy (NCBI): domain Eukaryota; kingdom Viridiplantae; phylum Streptophyta; class Pinopsida; order Pinales; family Pinaceae; genus Larix; species Larix kaempferi. The sequence continues at coordinate 9,006,396 of BSBM01000641.1, forward strand.
ATATACGACATAAAATTTTCTAGATAATATTAGAGAGGAATTAAATGGGTCCCAAGGTGTCATTCTCTCATAAAAATAACATTCATTAATTTTTTATTAAATATTTGTGAGAGAATTCTAGAATTAGGGGGAAATGCTCCATGAAGATTTATAAAATGGGTGAAGACACAAATGAAGGGGATTTTTGGATTTTAATTTTGGTATTGGAGAGACATTGAGCTTCCCAAGCTTGGGAGATGTGCCCCTTTCTACAGAACTAGTTTCGGTGGTGAAAGATTGTACCCTAGCTAGCAAGAGAGGAGAAATCAATCAGATTTCTCAATTGTGATTCATGTGAATGAGAGGTGAGGAGGAATCACTCATATTTCTCAAGTGATATTTAGTTGATGTTGTTTAGATATTTTTCTATTGCTAGTTTGAATTCATCTACAGGGGTTTGGAATTTCAAGTTGTAGCAGCAGAGGTTTATGGCGTTTTCCAAGCATTTTGGTGTTGGAGTTATGGGTTATTGCTTGAGGTGGGTGCAACATTGGATCCATTTTTACTTACAGAGATAATTCTTGGGAATTATATGACTTCTATGTGATAGAGGGTTCAATTTGGGAGGATTCTATATCATTTGGAGGCATTTCTTGTTGATTTAGAGCTTGGATCGGTGGAGGAGGTCCGAAATGGTGGTTCCGGTTTCGACACCTTTGAAAATTTATTGGATGTGATACCTATCCCATTGCATTCATATAATGTTTTACAATGGGAAACACTTTTTCTTCACTCAAAAATGTGTTCATATGACTGTGATGTGCCCATTTTATCATGTCTACTCCTTTTTGTATCTCTTCGGGTAGAGGTTCGAACTTGTATGATTGTAACTGAGTATTTAATGAGTTTTGAACTGTGTAGGAGGCATGTACTATTTTAATTAATGTAATTAATGTTCCCATACAGTGAATAATAAATATCTAATTGTTTTCCTCATATGGTGTTCATATTTAAGTAATTGGTGATTCCATGTATAAATCTTTCTCATATGGTTATGCAATTTACAATACTTAGAAGTCCCATGAGTTCTGTTATTGAGTAAATTATCTTTGTTTGGATGTATTTTAGTCTTATTGAATATTTTTGGAATGATTAGAGTCGATTAGGAGGTGTTTGAGTCAAGTTGAAAAACCAATATTTCCATGTGGGGAAATGTAGCTAGTTTCTCACTAGTGTTGAAAGGGTGCCTTTCATACTTCCTTGGAAGTTCTATGGAGTATATCAGGGGGTCAGATAGTTGTATTTGAGTTCATTAAATTGATATTGGGAGAATTTAAGATTCTCTGGTAGTGTTTGTGAAGAGTTAGAAACCCCGTGTTCAATGTGGCCAAAATTGAACTAGTGTTCCTAGTTTCTTTACCAGCTTCCAATTTTATATCAGATCTGATTTGGGACACATATCAGTGGAATCTAAAAGAATTAATTATCTGCACAAATTCAATGGATATCATAAATACACATACACTCCACTGTTGTTGAACGAGAACATCTTATAAGCCTTCATAAGCCACAGTTTGGGAAAAAGTTGGAAACCGACATAATAAAAGTTGGAACCTTGGAGATAATATTCCTAATTTCTGATTGGGGATATTACATTGGGTTTGATTTCGGAAAAGCGTGGGAATATCTAACATGCCTTATCTTAGGACTAATATTGTCACGTCGAGTAATATTTCCACCGTGATCCATAATGAGCCAGGAGGTTAGAGAATACAGATATGCCATAACATTTGTAACATGCTTTGGGAGACGCATGTATTCGTACCCTAGACCACTCAACATCGCCACATGTCCTTTCACTTCATTATGCGTAGATGAGGTGGGAACATATCGATGGAGTTGATGGGGCCTTCCCATAGCATTAAGCCTATGGTGGAGCCTTGGATGCATGAGACCAATTAGAAGTTACTCAAGCAACCCTCCCAAGAGGGACCCCTTTATATCTATAGTGCTAGGGAATTGTTTCATAAGAACACCCTGTTGTGACCATGCCTCACCACCTAGAAACTCAAATGGTACTTGTGGGAAGGTGGGCGATTTAACTAGCACCTACTCCACCTGGATCTTCATGGTGATTGGTTGTACTTTGAGTGTGGGGAACAATTATGCAGTTGGTCTATAGTACAAGGGATATCATGTAGTGGCATGGGTCCAAAGCACACAATTGTGGTATCGCCAAGTGATGAAAGGTTCATCGACAGGAACACAGGACCAGTCACGAAGTATAAAAGAGCCGAAAAATGTGGAATATTTGGTTGAGTTAGTTAGTAATGGGTTGTTTGGACCATTTTGTAATGGACAAATGAGCCTATAAATAGGAGTATGATTGTAAGCCTAAGGGCATGCTTTTTGTAGAGTATCGTTTGATCTATCTATCGGAACATCTCTCTGGTTTTGGTTTATTTGATTTCTCAGATCGTAACTGTTGTTTTGAGTTTGTAATGGTTCTGTGATGTATGGAACAATTTGATGGATAATTAGAATTATCGATAATTCTATATCTATGTCTCTCTTTGTCTTATTGTCGTCTGATTGAATTCAAGTATCGCAGTTTTTGATATTTCAATGAAATCACTGTTATGTTGTGTAATGCAGACTCCTTAAGCATGTTTTGATAATTTGTTTAATTTGTCAACTGTGAGATGATAATGTGTTGATGAGAATGGAGATAATGTTTAAGTAGGTTGATAATGTGACATTCTAATGTGGACACGAATCTCTGGTTTATGTTGCGAATGAGTGTGAGATAATGCATGTCTTCTTACAACTGCAAAAACTTGGTTCCTACAACCCCTTTAGATATCTCGGGTGAGACTTCACTCGCTCCGCAAGTGTTGTTGGAAAGGGTAAAACCTTTATGGGCCGATGTTTAAAGGAGTCTGTGTTGATGTTTGTTGATAGCAGTGCGAAGTGAACCCCTGTCGACAGAACTGTGTCAACAAATCATTCTGCTGCCTGGACCGTAGTGCGGAAGGAAAGAGGACATGCTGTGGCATCTGACAAAGATGGAGATCACATAATAGTTCCATAAGAAGACGCGAGAATTTGCTGAGGAAGAAAATAGGAAATTTGGATGGTCGACGACCGATTAGCTGCAGAAGTACATCTACTCTGATATCCATAAAGTATTCTTCTGTGAGTTTCCTATACTTATATATGAATGGCTGGCGCAATTAACTTTTAAGAAAAATAATTTCCAAGGAGGTGAGCCTGAACACTGGATGCCATAACTAATCCAACAATTGAAACTGGTGAACAACAAAGCTTCATGGGCTGTCGAGGTTTGGGTAGACAGTATTTTGGAAGGATACATCGCTGAATTTGTTGTCGACACGATTAAGTTATATAGAAACGCAGAAAACAATTTTTTCAAGGGACCCAGAGGAAGGTATCTATTGTCACTAAAACTATGGATCAAGATCCTCATTTATGAAAAGGGCATATTAAAGATGAACTCATATGAGTAAATCTATGGTGTGCGGAGACTATGGGTACCACGCAAATGCAGGTTTGATAGAATGATACATGGTATATGGATATGAGCTACTAAAAAATATTGAGGGAATCTACAGAAGACTATGGTCTCCTGTGAAGTGGGATGCGGTTCCGGTCGGAGAAGAAGAGGAGGACTGAGATAGAGAGAGAGTCTCCTAGTGTGACTTGAACATAGAACTGTAAAATGGGACCAAAAGGGACTAAGTGACATTACTGTGATGAAGAGAATGACCAGGATACCCCTGAACCTGAGGAAGGATAGACCCAAAGCTACAACGTACCCACATCCCCATGCACTGCGCCAAAATTTGGAAGAAGAAATATAAGCTCTTCACAGGGTTGTCCTGCGTTTCAGAACAGTGGAAGAGTAGTGGATCTACAAAATCTAGTAGGAAACCAAGGATGGCAGGAGACGATGTAAATATGTTGATTCTTTTTCAAGGTAATGGGACCGAGGATCCTAATCAATACTGATTCTTATGCGAAGCAGTGTGGACAATGAAACAAGTCTAGGATGATGATATTAAGAAGGGACAATTAGCGACGAAATTTAGGGTCCATGTGCTGGACTAGTTTATGAAGTTTGTACAAGTACCTACAGGGAGTCCACAGAAAAATTTGGCACAAATCAGAGCAGGATTGATCGACGAATTTAGGAAACCAAAATTAGAGTCGCAATCTATCACATTGTTGAAGGAAATAAAGACATTTCCTAATCAATTGGTATGCGAATTCGATTAGAGGTACAAAACTTTATTGGCCAAAGTAAGTTTTGGAATGAGTGACATGCAACATAAAGAGTGGTTCATTGTAGGATTGGTGCCACACATTCAGATACCCCTAATGCAACAGAAGATTGTATCCCATGCGGAGGCATTGGAAATTGCGACGAAGATTGAGGCTTCGTCGGTTGGAGAAACGAGGATTGGCATAAACCAGATCCAAGCACAACTAGTGAAATTGACTATCCAACTACAAGATATTAAGAAGGGGAAGGAAGATCGCGAAGAAATATGGTGCAGTCGACGCAAATCTAAAGGACACCATAAGGATCAGTGTCTTGATTTTTGCAAATATTTACATCCTGGCACACCAAAACCACTAAGTCAAGGCGGAATGCCCTGGTGTCGAGTTTTTCAAACGAGGGGACATCGATAAGAAGAATGCGTGTACTTAAAAAATATTGTGTCGAAGTCGGCTAACCCTTTTTGTAATTTATGTCGATCGATCGGTCATGAGGAGAAGGATTGTAGAGCATATGATTTTCTCCAAGAGAGAACTGTAGATACATTTTTTATGAAGGGAGAGGAGCAACCTCCTATACAACCACAAAAGTAGTATAATCAACCACAACCATAGTATAATTTGTCTGAAGGAATCCATAATACGCAAGGAATAATTTTGTGATCTGGAACTGCATTGAAATGTACAAGACTATGCTCCAACGTTTCGATCTCTCCTCTGAGATCATCTTTAGGAGACTTTGAGAGCCTGATATGTAATGACTATGAAAAAAATCATTTAAATACTAGATCATTTCTCTTCTTTGACCATTCGAGTAATATACTTTCATGCAGGTCGTCTTATTTTTATTTGTTGTCAATTTTGGGTTTTGTTCTTTGCAAAAGGTATAGTAGCGGGGTCCATGTATCGCTTAATTTTTTCTCGTCGTACCTGTTCATGCATTTTGGGTTTAACCTAATTTATATATTTTCCCTTACCTTTCGTTTAGCTAGATCCTCCTCTTTTGCGATGATCGTGGCTTTTTCCATGCATATATGATGTTTGGTTAAATGTGCATGTTTAGCTAAACCGGATTTTTTAACCCTATCATGTTTTAGATCAACGCAATGTTCTTTGAGCCTAACTTCAAAAGATCTTCCAGTTTCACCAATGTAAACATCTTGGAAAGAACATGGTATTGAGTATACTCCTTTATATAATCCGGGTTTGATTGGGTCCTTTAATGAGTCTACCATTTTTCTGATGGTGTTTGGAGGTCTAAAAGAAACCTTAATGTTCTTTTTTCTTAGAATTTTGGCTATTCTCTCTGAGGCACCTTTTATGTATGGAAGGGAGATTCTATTCCAATTGTTTTCATTGTTATCATCAATCTTCTTCCTCTGAGTTTTTTTAGCATTGTTTATAGGTGTGTTTATCTGGTTGTTACTATAGCCATTGTCTTTGAAAACTTGAGTTAGATGTTTTAGCTCTTGTTCTACATGTTACTTATCACAAATTATTAATGCTCTAGTTGCTAAGGTGTTAAGAACCCTAATATTTTGCGGAGGATAATGGTGGGAGTCTGCATGTATATACCTATCTGTGTGTTTTTTCTTTCTATAGACCTGGTGTGTGATTGATCCATTGTACGATCTAGATATTAGTACGTTGAGGAAGGGGATACAACCATTCTTCTTAATTTCCATAGTGAATTTTATGTTCTCATTGTGATTATTATGGTGATCAAAGAAACGATATAGGTTTTCCTCTCCATGTGGCCATAGTAAATTTGTATCGTCCACACAGCGTTTCCATCTTAGAGGTTTAAGAGGAAAATATTTTATGGCTTGTCTTGATTCATAGTAAATCATCCGCAACCGCAACCTCAGTATAACCAACCACTGTCACAGTATAACCAATCACCATATCAGCCACTGCAATATAATCAACAACAGTACGATTGACTGCGAGGTGGATTCAAAGGAGGATTCTGCGGAGGTCGCGGTGGAGGTTTTGGTCGCGGAGGAACTTTTGGTCAAGTTCAAGGACCAGTTATGTGTTATAATTGTGGCCATATTGGACATTATCAGAAGGATTGTTTGAATCCAACTTCGTAGTGTACCGATTGCAGTGAAGCGGACCACAATGTCGAATATTGTGCTCAGTTACTTGCAAAGTGCGAGACTAAGAATGTGCCACAGCCACAACCAAATCCAAAAGTAAATTAGAATAAGAATCCTAATCCGAATGTGCAAAAGATCTCAGCAAAGATAAGAAGTCGACCTGTGAATGTCAGAGTAGTAACCAGGGGAGGAGCTGTGACAACAGAAGACATGCCACTCCCAAATGTCTGGTCTGCAACACGAAAACATGTTCAATTTGATGCGAAAGTAGAGAACAAAACCTTTTTGGAATCCTGAGATGTGATGAGAAAGAATAATACTAAGTTTCCACCTATAGGCCAAAAGGAACCTGTCTATGAGATGTCATCGATCTGATATTTAACACAAAAAATTCACAAAGGTCGCCAGGAAAGGTCAAAACGCTGAGGAATTTCCTGGAAAGTTGTTTGACTTTAGCGAAGGAGCAAGATGTACTAGCAGAGATAGCTAGTTTATTGTATTGATAGGAGGAAGGGCGGTAGGATCTGACATTTAACCGATTGTATAGGAAGAAGACAGGAAGAGAAATGAGGATGAACACCCAGATTGGTGCATATGATGTAGATCCTATCATTTTGGACCTAGGATTGGATGTAAACATCCTGACTAAGAAATCATGGGAGATGATGGGGAAACCACAATTGGTATGGTCCCCTGTGCAGCTTTGATTGGAAAATCAGAGCAAGGTCACACCAATTGGTCAATTATCTCATCTTCATGTCGAAGTAGAAGGATTGAAGACTTACGCAGACTTTGATGTCATAGAGATAGTTGACAACACAAGCCCATATCCAATGTTGTTGGGAATATACTAGGTAATGGAAAATCAGGCTACCATCAATTTTAAGAAGAGGAAAATGTATTTTGAAAACTGTGACATGTGGGTAATTGCCCCTCTTGATCCACTGGAAGGGAAAATGTACGTCAAACTAATGAGGGATTAGTTTACAAAAGGATGGGACAATGTCTACAACGTTTCAGAGGATTACATCAATCCCACGACCGACGGGGAATTGGGGTGGCGAAGTGTTAGTTCGGTGTCGTCAAACTACGATGAGGCGCTAGAAAACTGCATAATTGATTGCATGAGGTGTCATTTAGAAAGTGAGAAAGAATCACTCAGTCGTTGAGATGGGTAGCAACAAAGGCATGTGATCTGCCAACATATGAAGGATTAACTAATCTGTCTATATTCATTGTTGAATTTGAAGAAAATGTACCATTACCACAGTGACTGCTGGCATTAGAAGAATCAATGAAGGCTATGCCAGCAAGGTGGTGGGAAGCACACAAGTCATCAATCGCAAGCTGTAAACTATGTCGACAATTGATGGAAGTCAGATTCGAGGAGAAGGAATGCTACTACATAAAGAAATACAATGGAACGAGTGATCCAAGTGATCATCTGGGAGAGTGTCAACGCGCATGGGGAATGAGATTGAAGCAGGAATGGGTTCCTACGTTCATGCATACGCTAGATAAATTACCACAAAGATGGTAAATCGTAGCAGAATTACGACGAGGAACAACCACATGGGAAGAATTGACCATTAGTTTCATCTAGACTTTCAACTTCGTTGATGAGAATCCTTTCATCCACAATGCATTACAGGAGATCTACGAAAAGGTACTCGAAACAATTTCGACAGGAGGACCAATGGGATTGTAGTGGACTGCGACACCATAAATGATGATGGAATGCTATAATGTGTTGGGAGGACCTGACGACGAGGATGATGATAGAGCCATTTATGTCCTAGAGTCAGAAGGAAGCCGTGATGTCAAAGCACCAGAAATGCCATCTGACAAATTCCAACAACCGCTGAAAATTAAGAAGGTTAATATCGAGTCGAAGGAAAATCCCAAGTTAGCTAGCATTGGATATTATTGGGAGGATTCCACAATTGGAAAGGTTACAGATCTACTGCATGAGTTTCAAGACTTGTTCCTGACAAAATTTTCATAAATGAATGGAATTTCTAGGGGCCTGGGTGAGATGAATATCCCTTTGAAACCTGATGCGAAGCCAGTAAAGCAATGACCATATAGACTGAATCCCAGGTACAAGGAGCAAGTAAAGGCTAAGATAGAGTGAATGCTGGATGCAAGAATCATTGAACCCATCGAAGAGTCAGAATGAATCATCCCAATGGTCGTCCAAGATAAGAATATCGATGAAATCCGTATGTGCATCGATCTAAGGAAGCTAAACGATGCATGCCTTCACGATCCATTCCCTACGCCATTCACTGATGATGTACTGGAAGGTGTTGGAGGCCAAAAGGTATATTCATTTACAAATGGATTTTCAGGATACCACCAGGTTAAGATTACGAAGGAATATCGACATAAACCACCTTCGTGATAGAATGGGTTTGCTTTCAATACACAGTGATGTCCATTTGGTCTTAAAAACGCCTTTGGTATTAAAAACGCCCCTGCAATCTTTTCAAGGTTGGTTGTCGCTGCATTTAAAGACTTTGTTCACAAGTTTCTGGTAGTGTACATGGACAATTGGAGCATATATGGGATGGTTAAGGACGATGTTGCGAACCTAAGGATGATGCTATAAAGGTGTCGAATCAGCATATTTCGCTGAATTTAAATAAGTTATTTTCTATGTGCCATTTGGAATCCTAGTGGGACATATTGTATGCAAGGAGGGGATGTTGGTCGACCCACTAAACATTGAAATAATCATCGACTTGCCACCACCAATGATAGTGAAGCAGCTGAGAGTGACGTTGGGACATACGTGATATTACAGGAAGTTTAGAAGGGGATATGCAGGGATTATTGCATCGATGGAGAAGTTGTTAAAGAAGGATGGAAAGTTCTAGTGGAACGACGAGTTCCAGAAGAGCCTCGACATACTAAAGGAGAAGATGGTCACAACATCGATATTAGTCTTCTCCGACTAGAAGAAATAATTCCATGTCCATGTGGATTCATCATCAATAGCACCAGGAGTGATATTGGCCCAACCAGGAGAGGGTCGATTGACTAGCCGATTGCATTTGCGAGCAGGAAGTTTTCCACTGCGGACAAGAATTATACGATGACGGAGAGAGAAGGCCTGGTGATGGTATATGCGCTGCAAAAATTTCGACACTACCTGCTTGGAGGACATTTCAAAATGTTTACTGACCACTCTGCATTAAAATACTTAGTCAATAAACATATGTTGTGGGGGGAATATCTATCGATGATTGCTGCTATTCTAGGAGTTTGATTTTGAAATCATTGTGAAAAGAGGGTGATTGTTGCTATTCTAGGAGCATTGATGAAGGCTTTCCCGATGCGCAACTATTCAGGATTGGAATGGTCGATGACCATTACGAACATATTATTTAGTTCTTGTCTACAGGAAGAGCACCAAAGGAGTTCACTTCTAGTCAGAAGAAACAACTAGTCGTTAGGGACGATGATTTTCAACTAATCGTAGGACACCTCTACAAGATGGGACCAGATGAAGTTCTTCGTTGATGCGTCCTTCTGCATGAACATGAAAGAGTATTCGCAGAAACTCACGATGGGATCGTAGGAGGCCATTATGGAGGGAGTGCGACTACCAGGAACATACTTAGGGCTGGACTGTGGCCAATAGTACATGGTGATGTCGCAGACAATGCTAATAGCTTCAACATATGTCAAAGGATAGGGACACCGTCATGGAGGGACAAAATTCCACTAGTACCTCAGTTGACATTAAAGGCCTTTGAAAAATGGGAAGTAGATTTCATGGGACTGATTAACCCACCATAATGGAGAACATGTGCGAGATACATTATTACTGCGACTGACTACTTGACCATATGGGATGAAGCAGCACTCGTAAAGGATTGCACAACTGTGACAACAATGCAGTTTCTCTTCGAAAAAATGGTCAATAGATTCGGGTGCCCAAAGATACTGATGAGCGATAAAGGCACCCACTTTGTCAATCAAACTATCAGATCCATGACTAAGGAATTTCAAATCCAGCATCGAAGGAGTACCCCATATCACCCACAGGTGAATGACATAGTGGAAGCACTGAATAAGATATTGGATCACATGCTCGCCAAGGTGTGTAACACAAACCATGACGACTACGATTTGAATATTCCAATAGTATTGTGGGCCTACGGAATTACATGCAAAAGGTTGATAGGCTAGACTCCTTTCAAGTTACTATACGGAAAAGAAGCAGTGATGCCGATGGAACACATTGTCCCTAGTTTGTGCATCATAGTAGTGATAGGAATAAGTGATGACAGAGCCATTGAAGAAAGGTTGGCGCAACTACTACAGCTCTAAGAGGATCGCTTCATCACAGGATTTCATCAACAGGTAGAAAAAGATCGAAAGAAGGTTTGGCATGATCGCCACGTAAAGTCAAAACACTTCCTGCATAGAGACATGGTTATCCTCTATCACAACAAGTTTGCGAAGCACCTAGGTAAGCTCAGATGCATTGGCTAGGTCGATATATAATCAATTTTATTATTGACGGAGGTGCAATGAAATTACAAAAGTTAGATGGAATGCTGTTGAAAAATTTAGTGAACAGGAACCCGCTAAATCCCTATCGGGATAGTTAGGCCCACATCGACTGAAAAAGCAGTTGAGTCAACAGAAAAAAAAACCTAAGTACATTGCGAAGTTTGGGAGTCTGTCGATAGCACTTGTCTGTCTATGGAACAATGACGAAGTTTGAAATAACGACGAGGTTCAGGGCCTGTCGACATTGAGCGAGGTGCGAAAGGGTCAAATCTAGTAATAAATGTAACAGTTAAGGCGTGGTGGATGATGTCGTAACGGGAGGAAGATGCATTTAATGACCAATAATTATGGCGTGCGACAATGCAAGTGGACGAAGACGCGTTTAATGGCCAATGAGTGTGCAGGATTCGGTAAAATGACAGAGGATTCGGTAAATTGATGCAGGATTTGGAAATAACTGTCCAAATATTGACAAGATGGATAGGAAGTGAGAAATTGAAGGTATAAATTTATGCACAGATGGAAAGTTCAACTCACTTTGCGTTGCGAGAGTTAGTGAAGAAATTGCACACGAAGAGTTAGAGCAAAGAGTAACAGTGAAGTTAGGAAGTTACAATGGAACATTTCATTTATAGCACGAGCACAAGAGAACGACCCAGGCTGAAAACAATTTTTCACGAGCAACCGAAGGTTGCATCAATGCGAATAATTGGTACGAAGAGAAGTGCCAGTCGACCGGCGGATACTGACTGAAATCCAAAGAGGGATGCCTACAGATCGACACATACTGCGACTGCAGTAGGAGAAGTGGGCACATCAGGTGTCACAAAGGAAGAAAGGACACCAAGAGGATGGAAACATGACCCAACAATAGCGGACATAGTATGGTATGTGCCATCGCAGAAGGAAGAAGCACCAACAATCCGACTGGGAAATAATGCAAAATACACAATCAAGGATTCAGAGATACCAAAGGGTGTCCATATCGCCAGAAACACAATAGAGCGACTGCAAAAATTGTAGTATATCAACCATGGAATTTTGGCGTATCCAGAGTACACTAAGGACACACATGTTGAGGTAGCACATGGATAAGGAGGTCCAATCACAAGAGAGCCGACTAACTGGGCAATGGGGTTGGAGTGATCAAGGCTCTTATCTATCATTCACATGTCGCACTTCGGGAGATCGACATAAGCGAATGCATGCGTAAAGAATCTACTGGCCTGCTTTCACGACATATATTTGTGGTTGGTGACAAATATTCCAATCACGGTTGATTTGATTTCATGAATCACCGGATTACCAAAGGCCAAGCTATATCCTTCCCAATATTTCCAGGGGAAGGATAGCGACAAGAAATTTGCTACGAAGATGAAGAAAAAATATGGGGTGGAGAAGAACACAAGAGGATACTTGATCGACACAATCAATGATCAGGTGGTTAGGATTGCAGGAAAGTTGCTGGAAATCAAGCTAGTGAGGAAGAATCAACCAAACCATTGCACACCAGGCATGAATGCGTCCGTGGAGTAATGCGCAACGAGAGTTCAAATGAACTAGTCGCTAATCTTGTTGAACAAGTTGATGGAGGATGCAGTAGCAAGGAAGAATAAATGAAAGCCATTCACATATTCATGGCCGTTGATATTGATCACGTTGGTTAGATGGAGGGAACCATCGCATTATCAAGGGATGGAAACCGAATTAGCAAAGGTGTGCAATGGGGCACGATACAAGAACCTATTGGCACTAAATGACAAAAAAAGACAAAGAGGTAACAATATTCAATTATTTATTTATTTGGAAATACTGAAAATAGACGTGGAAGTGATTCTGCGACTAAATGAAGTGTAAAATTAGTCACAGCAGATCTAATGAATAAGTAAAGCAATCACAACAGATGAACATAGAAAATATGGTGTAAAACTATGTAAAAACATGCACAGTGCTCAATATCCCAATAAGGGTGAATAATTACAATACAATCTGACAATGTGAGTGAGCAATTCGAATTGACTAAGTAGGCCATTTGAATCACTGAATGGAGTAGCTTGACTCCAACTAGGAGTCCTCATCATCAATCAGTGGTGGTCATCAATGCACAAGAACTAGTCATCCAGGTGTCAATCTGAGTCTAACTGAGTGTAACATGTGTAACTGAAGTGTGTAGCATTGATATAGGGAAGGAGACTCAGTGGAGGGCACATGGGAGGCTTAACTGAAGTCAGAACAAGTCATCTAGTCAATCTGGAGGTCCATCGGAGTGAAACAGTCAGTCAGAAGTGAAACTAGACTCAAATCAAGGAGAACCGGAGCTAACTAAGTGTAACTGAAGTGGTAGGTGGAGAAGTGCGCCCTTCTCTGGCAGTAGGTGAGAAGTGGGCACCTTCCTGACTAGGAGAGCTGAAAGTCTGATGTAAGAAGCTCCCGTGTGCTAGAATAAGGTGGCTAAGGTGCCAGAGGCATCAACCTGGTGACTGGGATGCATGAAAACCCTAGAATTTGCATGCAAACCCTAATTGCATGCAAGGTCCTAAAAGTGATGATGTGGATATCCGAACACCCCCCCTCAAGCTAGACTATGATGTGCAAAATAAAAATAATGTAGGGCCCTGGTAACTAATACCAAAGGTCACACCAATACAATAACAAAAAAAAAATTGCTGAAAATAAGCTAAGTGAGGAAAGAGGGAAAACCCAGTGGGAAGAAATCCCCCCCCTCAAGCTAAGAACATAATAATGGATCAATCTGTCTCCACCATTATGGAACTCACCCCCAACAGTGAACGGAGGTAAGAAAACTTCTTCTCAGTGAAGCTCTTGGTGAAGATGTCTGCAATTTGCTCATCAGTAGGGAAATATTGCAGAATGATAGTGCGATCATGCACCAACTGTCGAATGTAGTGCATATGAATCTCAATGTGTTTGGTCCTCTGCTGCTGAACTGGATCTGTGGAGATCTTGATAGCACTTTGATTGTCACAAAAGAGGACATTCGAAGTAGCGCCACCAAAACCAAACTTGGAAAGAATACCCTACAACCAAACTGCCTGAATGCAGGCATTGACTGCTCCTCAATACTCTACTTCTGCTGAAGAAAGTGAAATGGCTACCTGCTTTTTGCTGGACCAGAAAATAGGGCCATGACCAATGATGAAAACATAACTGGAAGTGGACTTCCGATCAATGCTATCACCTGCCCAATCTAAATCAGTAAAACCAATGAAATCAAGCTCAGAATCTGCAGCATAATGTAAGCCAAAATGTTTCATACCTTGCACATATTGCAAGATCCGCTTGGCTTCTCGCCAATGAATCTCATGGGGCTAATGCATATACCTTGACATGACACTCACAACATATGAAATATCAGGCCTTGAGTGTGTCAAATAAAGTAGTGAACCAATCAACTGTTGATACATACTGCAATTTGCAAGCGGTGTAGAATCTCACTCCTCAAGACTGATTCCTGAGAGGAATGGGAATGGGTCTGCCTTACATTCAGCCATATTAAAATTCAATAATAGGTTGGAAGCATATTTTTTCTAAGATATAGTGATCCCATCAAAATTTTGAGCTATCTCCAAGCCCAAAAAGTGACTTAGCAAGCCCAAATCGCTCATGTCAAAAGCTAGATTTAAGGCAGTTTTTAGCTTGTTTATTGAAGTAAGAGTGCTACCAGTAATGAGAAGATCATCAACATAAAGTACAATAACCAACAAATTACCTTTAACTTTCTTAAGATACACATTCGGATCAGATTTGCATCTTTTGAAATTCTGAGAAAGAAGGAAGGAGTCCATCTTTGCATACCAAGCTCTTGGGGCCTGTTTTAATCCATACAAAGATTTCTTCAATCTGCAAACTAATGATGGATCTGATGTGTAGCCTTATGGTTGCTGCATATATACCTCTTCAGCAAGGTATCCATGTAGAAAATCACTCTTCACATCCATGTGGTGCACTGCCCAGTGCTTGGATGTGGAAATTACCAAAACAAGGCGGATGGAATCCATCTTTGCAACTGGTGCAAAGGTCTCAGTGTAGTCCACTCCTTGGACTTGGGAGAAACCTTTTTCCACCAACCTTGCTTTGTATTTTCTTATAGATCCATCAGCGGCAACTTTTGTGTGGTAGACCCATTTACATTTGACTAATTTTCTTCCAGGTGGAAGAGAAACTAGCTCCCATGTATTGTTCTTTTGAAGAGAACTGTACTCTTCATCCATGGCACTTTTCCATCTCAGATCTCGATGGGAATGGTAGTATGTTTGGGGATCTGAACCAATCATCACATAAAAAATCTTAGGAATTAATGGATCATAAATAGAAAGAGCCATACCTGCTCTTTGAAAGTCTGCTCTTGTTCGTCTCGGATCAACAGGATTTTCAAGGTTCGAACCAGCAGATTGAAGTGTTTTGGGCCCACTTTGGTAACTGAGGAGGATTATAATGGTCAGATTTCGAACTTGATATGTCATGATCATCATGTGCTGCTAAAATATCAGAAATATCAGAACTCATACCTTCATTATCGCTGCTCGGATCTTCTTCTGGTGAAGGCGGTGAAACGACAGTTTCTTCCTCAGCTAGTTGCAATTCTTTAAGCGGTTCTTCAAATTGCACACTGCGCTCTATGAATATCTTTTTGGATCTGATATCCATGAGTTTATATGATTTTGATTCTTCCCCATATCCTATCAGTATGCACTCAATACTTTGTGGATCCAAAACTTGTCTCTTCTTGGAAGGAATTTTGGCCCATGCAGTAGAGCCAAAAACTCTCAAATTTGACACATCCGGTTTGTGACCAAAGAATGCTTCGAAAGGAGTCTTACCTTTCACAGATGAATGTGGAACTTGGTTATGAATGTATGCAGCAAAATTGATTACTTCAGCCCAAATATTTGCAGCCAAACCTTTTGATTCAATCATGCAAGTAGCCATCTCTTTCAGTGACCGATTCTTCCTTTCTGCCACACCGTTCTATTGGGGTGTGTAGGGAACTGTATGTTGGATATGAATTCTTCTTTGGGCACAAAGTTGCAGTAACTCGGCCTTGATATATTCTCCACCATTATCATATCTAAGAGCTTTGATCTTGCTCTCAGTGGTGGTCTCAACAGAAGCCTTACAATCCTTGAATTTTCCAAGCACTTCTGACTTGTTTTTGAGAAAAAATACCCATGTAAAGCGGGAAAAATCATCAATAAATGTCAAAACATACCTTGATCCATTTAATGATGTATGGGGCAGTGGACCACTGATATCAGATTGTATCAGCCCCAAAACTGTAGAAGCTATGCTAGCTTTGCCGCGGTCGAACTTGTGCTCGGGGTGCTTCCCATTAATGCAACCAGTGCATATTCCCTTTGAGGAACGGAGTTGTGGAAGACCATCTACCATGGATTTGTTTGATAACAGCAAAAAATACTTATAATTAAGATGTCCAAATATTTCATGCCAAATCCTACTAACCTCATTACCATGTGTGCGAAGAGCAGTGGGATTTGCAAGCGGAATAAAGTGTGAAAACTCATAGGATTTTGCAATGTGGTTCGCCTTTCCGACTGCAACAAGTCTTCCACTTTTGATATCAGAAATTTCAACTGTATTTGGGCTGAATGTAACTTGCTTCAGTTCACCAATGTGTGTCATTTGATACACAGAAAGAAGATTTGAAGCCAAGCAAGGCACATAGAGAACATTTTGAAAGCTTCCATGATCAATATGGATTGTACCTTTGCCCTTTGAAGAAATTTTTGAGTAATCTCCCAAATGGATGGGGATGGAGCTGTTTGGATCGAATGAAGAAAAATAATCAATATTTGCAGCCATATGATTCGATGCACCCGAATCTATCAAGAGAGTAGTGGGCTTCGAAACAGTTGCCATGAGTGCTTGTCCTCTTTCATGATCATCATTCCTATCCTTCTTCCTTGCACCGCCAGGAAGAGTTATGTTGTTCTTTTTCAAAAGGAGGGCCATTTGATCTATAGTATTCTTCATGCATGAACTTTCAGGATGAAATCCACGGTTGCAATAAGTACATTTATATTTTTGGTTACTTTCTTTGCTCTTTTGCTTGAACTTCGAACTGGATGGTGCATTCGTCTACTTGCCTTTATCTCTTTGCTTGTGAGGTTCGAATTTGGGCTTCTCTTTCTTTTGATTTCCTTTACCATTCAAATTCTTGGGTCCTTGAACAAATAGGGTTGAATATTTGGAGCTTATGGACCCCATTTGAATCAACTTATCATGCTCTTTTGTGACGGACTCAATGAAGGCATTCAAGGTAGGCATCTTCCAATTCGGGGTAGTTACCCGACCGGAATTGAAAGTAGAGACAAATACCGAATAGTCTTTACCAAGCTTGGTGAGAATAGAGAGGATCAATTGCTTATCCTCTTTGATAAATCCACTATTCTTCAACTGCAATGTCAAGTGCTTGAATTTTGTGAAAAACTCATTGATGGTCTCGAAATTCTTAGGATTAAGAGCAATCAATTCATTCTCTAATTGAAAAGCCCTAAGCTCGTCCTGCTTTCCAAATAGTGTTTCAAGTTGCTCCCATATTTCTTTTGGAGACTTCAATCCGCTGAGATGGAAGTGAATATCTTTGGAGATGGAGAGACAAAGAAGGCCATAAGCTTCATCAAGCTTGTTGTAGTGTTTGGTTCTTTCTGAAAATGTGCTTGGCTCCAATTCGAGGCCAAGAGTGACTCTATAATATCCTTTTGAACGTAACATGATCTCCATATCTTCTTTCCAATCAAAATAATTGAAAGGGGTGAGGATAGGCTTTGAAGAAGAGTATTCCATTGCTAGGAGCGAGTGCACTTTGATGTAGAAAGCCTTGCAAATGAAAAGTAGCAAATGCAATTGAAGGAGATAATAACCTGCAAATCACAATGAAAACAATCACTGTAAGGTCAAACAATCCACCCTTTTAGAGTTGCATCACACTTGAGATTGGAGATCAAGCAATGTTGAATGGGTCCAATGTATCAAATCTAGGATTTATGTGGAAACTCAAGCTTCTGGAGTGGTATTGGAAGTATTTTCAAGCTTTGCATGCACAGGAGCGAATGCTCTTGAGATCTTTCATGCCAAAATTTTTGCAATTTTGAGCAAATTCACTCAAATCATCATGTAGAAAACCTGTAGAAAAGAGATCTTGTCCCTGCAATGGCTCTGATACCCTGTAAAATTAGTCATAGCAGATCTAATGAACAAGTAAATCAATCACAACATATGAACATAGAAAATATGGTGTAAAACTGTGTAAAAACATGCACAGTGCTCAATATCCCAATAAGGGTGAATAATTACAATACATTCTGACAATGTGAGTGAGCAATTCGAATTGACTAAGCAGGCCATTCGAATCACTGAATGGAGTAGCTTGACTCCAACTAGGATTCCTCATCATCAATCAGTGGTGGTCATCAATGCACAAGAACCAGTCATCCAGGTGTCAATCTGAGTCTAACTGAGTGTAACATGTGTAACTGAAGTGTGTAGCACTGATATAGGGAAGGAGAATCAGTGGAGGGCACATGGGAGGCTTAACTGAAGTCAGAACAAGTCATCTAGTCAATCTGGAGGTCCATCGGAGTGAAACAGTCAGTCAGAAGTGAAACTAGACTCAAATCAAGGAGAATCAGAGCTAACTAAGTGTAACTGAAGGGGTAGGTGAAGAAGTGTGCCCTTCTCTGGCAATAGGTGAGAAGTGGGTGCCTTGCTGACTAGGAGGGATGAAAGTCTGATGTAAGAATCTCCCGTGTGCTACAATAAGGTGGCTAAGGTGCTGGAGGCATCAACCTAGTGACTGGGATGCATGCAAAATGCATGCAAACCCTAGAATTTGCATGCAAACCCTAATGGCATGCAAGGTCCTGAAAGTGATGATGTGGATATCCGAACATGAAGAAGCAGCGAAGAAGTATAGAAGCGTCGTAAGGATGTTGGTAGAGCCCCAGACAATTTTCATTTAGGCACGTGCGGACCCACAGAAGCAATGGTTGCCGGCACAATACAAGATTAGCGACATAGATCAAGATGCCATCATGGAGGAATGGAAAGAAGAGTGGAAGGTCCCGGTAGGAGAAGACCAACTATTGGACCTAGAGGATGGGAAACCAATGGTTGGGCCGAAGGCACGAAAAGAAACCAAAGACTTCGAGGATGAAGGGGAAGGTGCAGAAGAACATTTGCACATCGCATATCACGACGAGGCGTCACCTATGAACCCAATAGATTTAGAACTAGAAGCGTAGAAAGAGGAAGCAAGGACAAAGCACAGGTCTGAGAGATGCGAGGGGAGTGCAACTGGCCTCCCCGATGAGCAAACGAACAAACTACTGGAAAGGATAATGGCGGTTGCGGAAGAAAACTATGCGAAAGTCACACAACATGTGACTGAGTTTTTCCATTAGGTATCACAGATGATACAAATGCTAGTCAATGCAGTTATGGAAACAAGGCTACCGCAAGGAGAAGTAGCGCCAAGTGCATTAACAAGTAGAGTCGAGGTGGAAATTGGTACAAAGCAGAGGATAGTACAAATACCACTTAATGCTATCACTACCAACAACGAAGACATGGATGTCGCATTGCGAGGGCAAGACTTGATAATCATATACTTTAACATGTTGCTGATGGTGATGTTGCATCGCACTCATATTACAACAAGTGATGAAATCGGTGCCCAAGAAGCTACATCGCACGATCAAATGGTAACGTAAAAATGACAAGTGCGGAGCACCAAGGCAGAGGTTCAACGATTCCAGGAAGAGAAAGAGATTATTATGAACGAAACAACAAAGGAAATTGAGGATAGAAAAAGGTTGGAACATGCCATCTCCATGGCATGCAAAGAAGCACTAGAAGTTGAAAAATATATGCAGGTAGAAGCAAAAGCATTAAGGCGAGGCGCGGTCATTGCAGAACTATGGAAAGAGAACGAGAAAATACAAACAAGGGCGGTGCCAAGCACACCACGAAAGAAAATTGAAGAGAGGAAGATCACAATTGTAGAAGCTACGATAGATATCGCAGCACTGGAGTAAACAACGCAGACAATCGCATAAGATGTAACACAATTTGGGGAAGATAATTAGTCCACGACGAGAAGTTGCACCAGCTGAATGCACAACTCAGCAAAGTAGAAGCGTATATTGAAGAATTGAGAGGATCGCTTAAGGATATTCCCCTACTAGCACAAATGAAGAGGGAAACAGAGTTGAAAGAATTGTAGCATCGAGTCAACAGGGCACGCACAAGGCAGCAAAGAAGAACAACACACTTGGATGAGCTGAAAACAAAAGATGAGTAGTTGGCGGTCAAAGCAATGGAAGGAATGACAAAGATCAAAGAATATTTGGAGAAATAGAAGTAGATGGATGGTGAACACCCGATAGAGGAGGAAGTGGAATATTGCCCAGCACTTAAGTGTTGGTTGTGGAGCATGATCTCTAGATTCAGAGATATTATTATTCAACCATGTTTGTACCCCAACTTTATATGATATGTAAAAAGGACTGTACACTCAACCCAACGAAGGGGGTGTGGGGGGTCTGGTGGCAGCACCCCCTGAGGAAATTTTTGGGGTTGGTTTATGGGCCCATGGTTTTGGGTAACGCGTGGTATTTTCCCATTGTATTTCCCTTATAAAAGAAAGACATTGTAATATGACTAGGGTTGATGTATTAGGTTTTATGTATTGTAAAGATATCTGAGATTGGGAAGAGAGACTATGAGATAGTGAAGAGGAAGTGCGGCGATTGTGTTGCGGGTTGTATCCCTTCACTTTGATGGAAGGTATAATAATAAGGACTGGAAACTTCAGTGTGGGCGTAGCCCATCTTGGGGTGAACCACGATATATCGGTGTCTCTCTTGTAATGTATATGTGTGATTATATTTTCATTTCTGTTTATTGTTATTGCTCTGCGATCCTGTTTTTCTAACAATTGGTATCAGAACCAAAGGTCTATTTGGTAGATAAACCCACACGAAGCTAGGGTTTCTGGTTCGAGTGGGAGCAATGGAAGAAGAAGGAAAGTTTAAGGTCGAGAAGTTTAATGGAAAAAAATTCCAGTTATAGAAGATGCAAATGGAGGACTATCTATACCAAAAGGATCTATTCTTGCCATTGGGACGAAGAGCAAAGCAGTCGGTGGCCATGAAGGATGAAGAATGGGAGGTTCTTGACAGAAAGGCTCTAGAAACAATATGGCTGAGCCTGGCTTCGTCGGTGGCTTTCAATATCTTAAAAGAAACGACAATAGAGGGTTTGATGAGCACATTGGGTAAGCTGTATGAAAAATCCTCAGCCTCCAACAAGGTATTTCTAATGAAGCGTTTATTTAATATGAAGATGTCTGAAGGTGGATCTGTTACTGATCACTTAAATGAGTTTAATATGGTTACAAATCGGCTAAGTTCTGTAAGTGTGAACTTTGATGATGAGGTTAGGGCTCTTCTAATCTTGTGTTCATTGCCAGAAAGCTGGAATAGCTTGGTCATGGCTGTATGTAACTCTATCTTTGGTTCAAACACCTTGAAATTTGATGATGTTATTGGTGTTATTCTTAGCGAGGAAATGCGAAGAAAAAACACGGTTGAGACATCAGGTAATGCATTGACCATGGGGAGCAGGGGAAGACAAAAGGAGAGAGTAAAGAGACAAGGTAATCGCAGCAATTCTAAAAAGGGCAGATCCAAGTCCATACTACAAAAAATAGAGTGCTGGAACTGTGGAAAGAAAGGACATCTGAATAAATACTGCAGATCTCTAAAGAAGAAAGGAGATGCATAGAAGAAAACTACCCAGGAAGAAAATGTAGCAGGTGATGATTTACAAGATGCTTTGATTCTTGCATTAGATAATACAAGTGATTATTGGGTAGTAGATTCAGGGGCTTCATGTCATGCTACACCCCATAGGAAATATTTTCATGATTATGTTTCAGGTGATTTTGGACATGTTTTATTGGGCAATGATGAGCCATGTAAAATTGTTGGAATGGGTAAGGTATGGATAAAAGTTAAGAATGGAACTAATTGGCTGTTGAAATATGCTAGGCATATTCCTACTATGAAAAGAAATCTGATCTCAACAGGGCAGTTGGTAGATGGCGGCTGTCTATCTACATTTGGAGAAAAGTGGTGGAAGATCACTAAAGGATCAATGGTGATAGAAAAAGGAGACAGGGTAGGTACGTTATATTTATGTCCTCATAATACTAATTACCATTCTATCTCTTTAGCTTCCACAGGAACAAATACAGCATTGTGGCATCATAGGCTTGGCCACATGAGTGAGAAGGGGATTCAGATTCTCCACTCAAGGAAGTTGCTGCCAAATTTGAAGCAGGTAAGTTTGGAATTCTGTGAGAACTGTGTTTATGGAAAACATAAGAGAGTCAGATTTCTCAGGGTTGGGAAACAGAAGAAGAATGAAAAGTTAGAGCTAATGCATACAGATGTATGGGGATCGACTCAGGTACAATATCTTGGTGGATCTCATTATTATGTTACATTTATTGATGATGCAACTAGGAAAACTTGGGTTTATTGCATTAGACAAAAATCTGATGTGTTTGTTACTTTTAAGAAGTGGAAAGCTTTGGTTGAGAATGAGATAGGGAAAAGGTTGAAGTGTCGCAGATCTGATAATGGAGGTGAGTACTGTGACAAGGAGTTTGATAGTTACTATTCATACCATGGGATTCATAGAGAGAAGACAGTACCAGGAACACCACAAGAAAATGGTGTGTTAGAAAGGATGAATAGAGCGATCATGGAGTGTGCAAGGTGTATGAGATTGCATGAAGGGTTTCCCTTATAGTTTTGGGAAGATGCTGTAAATACTATTGTTTATTTAATAAACAGAGGACCTTCAAGTGCTTTGGATGGTTGTATTCCAGAGGAGGCATGGATAGATAAAAATGTAAACTACTAATTTCTGAGAACGTTTGTTTGTGAAGCATTTGTCCATTTTGATAAAGAAAATAGAACAAAGCTTGAAGCTAAATCCAAGAAATGTACCTTTATTGGATATGGGGTTGATGATTTTGGTTATCGCATATGGGATTATGAAAATCACAAAATCATTAGAAGTAGAGATGTCATATTCAATGAAAAGGTCATGTATAAAGATCAATTGCAGGGAAAGAAACAGGAAAAGGAAAACACATAGTACACAGTGCTTGATGAAATTCAAGAAAATGAAGTTCCAAAGGTGCGAGAAAATCAAGAACAACAACAAGTACCTGAAACTCTTGCAACTGCAAGAAGATCTACTAGGTTAAGTAGACTCCATGAAAAATACTCTCCTTCAATGTATTATTTTTTTATGACTGATGCTGGTGAGCCAGAATGTTATGAAGAAGCAATGCAGGTGGAAACTAGAAAGAAGTGGGATCAAGGCATGAATGAGGAGATGGACTCATTGGTAGGAAAATAGACTTGGGAATTGGTTCAGTTGCTTTCTGGTAAAAGAGCATTATAGAACAAATGGATTTACAGGTTGAAGGAAGAAGAAGGAGGCAAGAAGCGGTACAAGGCCATACTTGTTGTAAAAGGGTTTGCACAGAAGAAAGGTATAGATTTTGATGAAATATTTTCTCTTGTTGTTAAGATGACTTCAATTAGGACTATCTTAAGTCTAGTGGCGGTAGAAGATTTGCATATTGAATAGTTAGATGTAAAAACAACTTTTCTCCATGGGTATTTGGAGGAAGAGATATATATGAAGCAGCCAAAAGGGTATGAGGTCAAAGGTAAGGAGGATTTGATATGTAGGTTGAATAAGAGCTTATATGGCTTGAAGAAAGCTCCAAGGCAATGGTATTTAAAATTTGATAGGTTTATGACAGAACAAAGTTATAGTAGATGTCATTCTGACCACTATGTTTATTTCAAGAAGCTAGACAATGAAAGATATATTATCTTGTTATTGTGTGTGGATGACATGCTTGTTGCAGGGTCTAACATGCAGGATATAAATGTACTCAAAAGGAAGCTAGCTAATTCATTTGCGATGAAGGATTTGGGTGCTACAAAGCAAATCCTTGGTATGAGAATAACAAGAGACAGGAAAAATCGCAAATTGACATTGTCTCAAAGTGAGTACATACAAAAGGTGTTGGAGACGTTCAGAATGCATAACGTAAAACCAGTAAGTATACCTTTGGCCAGCCATTTCAGTCTAAGTAAGGAAATGTGTCCCAAGACACAGGAAGAGACAGATCACATGTCCAAGATTCCCTATCAATCAACAGTTGGCAGCTTGATGTATGCCACGGTGTGCACAAGACCAGATATTGCATAAGCAATGGGAGTTGTGAGCAGATATATGAACAATCAAGGTAAAGAACATTGGAAGGCAGTACAATGGATTCTTGGGTATTTGATAGGTACCACCACTCAGGAATTATGTTTTGGAGGTTCAGACACTATTCTACAGGGATATGTTGATGCAGATATGGTAGGTGATAAGGATAGTAGGAGGATCACCACAGGGTTTGTGTTTACTATAGGTGGAACAACAGTAAGTTGGATTTCGAAACTGCAGAAGGTTGTTGCACTTTCAACAATGGAAGTAGAGTATGTTGCTGTTACAGAGGCTAGTAAAGAGATGATTTGGTTGCAGAGGTTTATGGAGGAATTGGGGAAGAAGCAGAAGGATAGAAGGATGTATAGTGATAGCCAAAGTGCCATTCATCTTGCAAAGAACTCAGCATTCCATTATAGGACTAAACATATACAGCTTAAGTACCATTTCATATGCTCTGTTCTGGAAGATGAACTGTTGAAGCTAGAAAAGATACATACTAGCCAGAATCCTGTAGACATGTTTACAAAGGTAGTGACCAGAGAGAAACTGAGTTCCTGGTCAGTTTTAGTTGGCCTTCTAGCGTGAAGGTGAAGATGAGAAATTTTCCAAGTCCAAGGTCTAGCAAGTGCAGCAGCGGTGGAGTTGTTGTGATCAGTCTCCAAGTGGGAGATTGTTGGTTGTGGATCCTGATCTCTAGATTCAAAGATATTATTATTCAGTCTAGTTTGTACCCCATCTTTATATGATATGTAAAAAGGATTGTACACTCACCCCAACTGGGGGGGGGGTGTGGGGGGGGAGAAGCCTCCCCCAACCGGGTTCTGGGGGTTGTTTTACGGGCCCATGGTTTTGGGTAACTCGTGGTATTTTCCCATTGTGTTTCCCTTATAAAAAAAGACATTGTAATATGGCTAGGGTTGAGGTATTAGGTTTTATGCATTATAAATATCTCTGATATTGGGAAGAGATACTATGAGACAATGAAGAGGAAGTGCAACGGTTGTGCTGCAGGTTCTATCCCTTCACTTTGCTGGACAGTATAATAATAACGATTGGAAACTTCAGTGTGGACGCAGCCCATCTTGGGGTGAACCACAATATATCTGTGTCTCTCTTGTAATTTGTATGTGTGATTATATTTGCATTTATGTTTAGTGTTATTGCTCTGCGACCTTGTTTTTCTAACATTAAGGCTTCGACAAAGGAAGCTGTCAACCAGGTTACGACAACATATGACGACTTCAAGATGTAGGTAAATGCACCCACAGTATCCAGCTGAGGTAGCTCAAGGGAGAGCCAAAATTTTGTATTGGAGGCTTGTTGGCATGGGTATAGAGCGCACAAGTGCAGTACCGTCAAGCGACAAAAGGGTCATCGATAGGAACAAAGGACCGGTCGTGAAGTATAAAAGAGCTCATTAATGCAGAATATTTCGTTAAGTTAGTTAGTAAAGGGTTATTTGTACCATTTATAATGGCCAAGTGAGCCTATAAATAGGAGTATGATTGTAATCTCGAGCGCATGCTTTTTGTAGAGTATCTTTTGATCGATCTATGGGAACATCTCTCTAGTTTTGGTCTTTTTGATTTCTTAGATCGCGACTATTGTTTTGAGTATGTAATGGTTCTGCTACATATGGAACAATTTGATGGATAATGAGAATGATCAATGCTATATCTTTGTCTCTCTTTGTCGTTTTGTCGTATGATTGAATTCAAGCATCGCAGTGTTTGATATTTCAATGAAATCGAAGTTATGTTATGTAACCCAGAGTCCTTAATCATGTTTTGATAATTTGTTTAATTCATCAATTGTGAGATGATAATGTGTTGATGCGAATGGATATAAGTTTTA